>KN192070.1:61537-146130 GCA_000164785.2 Choloepus hoffmanni
GGAACTAGCAATAGAGAGCAATTAAGGAAGGGGAACAGTAATCCAAGAAGAACAGATATGCTATTTAACGTTCTGGGGATGCCCAGGAATGACTATGGTCTGACAATTTCTGATGGATATAGTAGGAGCAAGTTCACAGAAATGTTGCTATATTATGTAACTTTCTTGTGGTAAAGTAGGAACATGTTGGAAGTAAAGAAGTTATCTTAGGTTAGTTGTCTTTTTCTTACTCCCTTGTTATGGTCTCCTTGAAATGTTCTTTTATTGTATGTTTCTTTTTATCATTATTATTTTTTCCATACAGTTGATTTAAAAAGGAAAAAAAAGGTTAAAAAAAAAAGGAAAAAATATGTAGTGCCCCCTTGAGGAGCCTGAGGAGAATGCAGGGGTATTGGCCTACCCCACCTCAATGGTTGCTATCATGACCACAGACATAGGGGACTGGTGGTTTGATGGATTGAGCCCTCTACCATAGGTTTTACCCTTGGGAAGACGGTTGCTGCAAAGGAGAGGCTAGGCCTCCCTATAATTGTGCCTAAGGGCCTCCTCCCAAATGCCTCTTTGTTGCTCAGATGTGGCCCTCTCTCTTTGGCTAAGCCAACTTGAAAGGTGAAATCACTGCCCTCCCCCCATGTGGCATCAGACACCCAGGGGAGTGAATCTCCCTGGCAACGTGGAGTATGACTCCCGGGGAGGAATGTAGACCTGTCATCGTGGGACGGAGAACATCTTCTTGACCAAGAGGGGGATGTGAAAGGAAATGAAATAAGCTTCAGTAGCAGAGAGATTCCAAAAGGAGCCGAGAGGTCACTCTGGTGGGCACTCTTATGCGCAATTTAGACAACCCTTTTTAGGTTCTAAAGAATTGGGGTAGCTGGTGGTAGATACCTGAAACTATGAAACTACAACCTAGAACTCATGAATCTTGAAGACGATTGTATAAAAATGTAGCTTATGAGGGGTGACAATGGGATTGGGAAAGCCATAAGGACCACACTACACTTTGTCTAGTTTATGGATGGATGAGTGGAAAAATAGGGGAAGGAAACAAACAAACAGAAAAAGGTACCCAGTGTTCTTTTTTACTTCAATTGCTCTTTCACTTTAATTATTATTCTCGTTATTTTTGTGTGTGTGCTAATGAAGGTGTCAGGGATTGATTTAGGTGATGAATGTACAACTATGTAATGGTACTGTGAACAATCAAATGTACGATTTGTTTTGTATGACTGCCTGGTATGTGAATATCTCTCAATAAAATGAAGATTAAAAAAAAGAGGGTATTAGAATAGCTATTAGGAAATAACTGAAATGGTAGAACTGTAACCAATGACATTCTTTGAAATTTGCTCTCTACTTGTGAAATTGTAGTACTTCAAAAGTTATCACTTTTCTGTATATACATTTCACAATAAAAAAATGTAAAAAAAAAAAAAAAAAAACAGAATCAGGAACAGGTACTGCCCATAGTGGATCATGTTCCTGAATAGGCCTTCCCTTATCTTCACGACAACCTTGTGAAACAAATACGAGCATTTCTGATTTACAGAAGAGAAAGTGGGGAGTTGAATGGGTTAAGGAACTTACCTACAGCCATACAAATATCAGTGGTGGAACTGGGATTCAGTCCCAGATTTTTGTGTCATGGAAGCCTATTAACTCTCTTCCCATTATACATAAAAAAAGATTCATAAAATAATGAAAAAAAAAAGCAGCAATATAGCATAGGGTTTGAGAACACAGATGAACAAGACTAGCTCTCTAACAGATACTTAGTTGCCTTGGGCCCCAGCTGGTTCATCTGTGCAATGGGGAGGATAACAGTGCACATTGTGGTGCAGACTGAGTGATGTACACAAGAAAGTACCTGGCATATATAAATGTTTCTTCTCTTTATCTGTGACTTTTCATTGTTGTAAATAATTATTATTTATCCTATTCAAAATTCAGATTTAGAATTTGTATTGGTTTTAAGTCACCCACATTTTAGGTCAGAAACTGTACTGGACTCTGCTTGGGGTATTTTGAGAGGCTCACTAATATAATGAGTATGAAATAAAGTCAGTTCTGTGACATTTAACTGCTGGTTGATTTCACATGTAAAACCAACAAACAAGTATCAGTCTTCTTTTATGCAGGCAGTGTCTTTAAATTAAAAGCCATTTTTTTGGTTCTGTTGGGGTAGAAATCTGTATTAAGAATTAAAATGGGGTTTTAAAAAGCATAAATATTTAAAGGTTGCTAAATGATTTTTTTTTTTCTATTCAGATACTCAATTGGACATTCTCTTAATAGGTTTGTGTTAAGTCCAAAATGGTCATTTCAGCACATAAAGTTGTGTATGCATTAGCATTTTCTTTTCTTTCTTTTTTTTGTAATTCATAGGACAACTGTGACTTTGTAGGTATCTCTTACTTTTCAGAATGATACTTAATCATGTGATGTATTTTAATCTACAGTGATCTAATTTAATATGCAGGTTTAAGTTCTAGTTAGATGAATACATACTAAAAATTTAGTGTTTTCTGTAAGTTTCTCTTCCTCAAATTTTTAAAATGTAATTTTTATTACATTATAGGGGTTATGAGCAGTTATTTGTTGTCATGTCTTAGTAAAAACCAATTGCAACAATAAAGAAAAAATAATTGTTCAAGGTTTTCCTTTTCCAGATACTATTGGGCTTTCATTTAGCAGCTTTTGCCTATGAAAATTTTTATTCAGTTTGTGAAAATAATTTTGACATGAGAGTACCTAGATCAGATTGATTTCAGGTGTCTATCATTTGAGGTTTTATAACATGCAATTCCTGGGATTATCATCCATCTTCAGGAAAAATAAGAAATTTGACTAGAGACATTCTAGGAAGTGAAAATTATCCTAAGAACTTCTAGGAAAACAATGTTCACTATTCCTTACAAATGCTTCAATGATCAGAGAGGAGAAAAAATTAAGACAGTTGAAGTGGGACTTTCTTCTTGCTTTCACTTACTCCTTGCCTTTCTGTCCTTTTGTTCTAGGGCTATAGTCAGGTGAGAGCAGAATTACATTGTTCAAAGCCTTTGATGTAGAAATTACTTGGCCTTAGAAGTACACTGCTATTGAACAACTTACAGCCTGGGTGCCAGAGTAGAGAAAAGCTACATTCACATCTATTATTTAAGTAAACACAATGAACATCTGCAACAAAGCAAATGGAGCATTCAAGCAGCCCTAGTTTGTCCAAGTTAAAAGTTCTACCTTCCAGAGTTTGGCATTAAATTGGTGAGTAGCTGTTGTCATATCCGGGTTCATTCCCTTCAGTAAACAATGTACGAGAACTCTCAAATTTCTATATAAAGGAAGAAATCAGTTCTGATTGGGATGATCAGGAAAGGCTTCATCAAATGGGTAGGTCTTAAAGGGAGAGTAGGTAGATGCAGAGTAGGTAGATCATTCTGGGAAAAGGGAACAGCATAAATAGGAGTCATGAAAGAGGGAAGCATGTTTGGAGACCTGGAAGTCCAAATTGACTCACATGTGGTTCTTAATGTGACACACAGAGCAGAAGAGGCAAGTTAGAGCAAGACTGTGTAGGACTAGCCATGGGAAACCAAGGAAGTTGAGTATATTTTCAGTGATAAACCATTGAAGGCTTTTGTGCAAGGAAATAAGCAAAATTAAAGCTGTGCTTTTTTAGATCACTGCTTTTTAAGAAAATCTGACTACCATATGTTCCCATTGTGTTGCATAAAATTTGACTGATTTAATAACCACAAAGGTCCGGAAGATGATTCTTGACATACTCAGAAGAATCTTCTTAACATTTAGTAAAGAAGTAAATAAAGTTTATGTAGTTTAAAGCTATCAACAGGAAACTTCAGGCCATGGCTTACATATCATTTTATACAAGACTTTATTAATGAGAAATTATTTACAATTTATACTTATATGGGATTAAAACATGACCAGAAATCACTTCTTGTTTTGGGATAATGTTGGAAAAAATGTTTAATGCTAGCAAGGCTTATTTTGGTTTCTGTGCTGAGTTCAATTATTTGTAGATATAGATTCCAAAGAATATAAACATTACAACTTTCTTCTGGAATTCCCATGGAGCAACTCCCAGAAAATGTCTATTTGGATGGAATCTTTTTGAAGTGGAGTCCCTTTCCCTTAATCCCAAAACATCTGCAAAGCAATAGTGTTGTGTAAACAGCATTAGGCCATGAGGAGGGGGAGTGAGACTGGGCCTGTACCAGTTAAAGAAATCAAAACTTTACCATTTAGGGGAGGCAAAGCTGCAGTTGCACGCATCAGCCAAGCATAACCCTTTTAACAATAACTGCTCCAGGTCCAAGTGAAACTTTTTGTAACCCTTTAATAATCAATAACTGCTCCACTCCCAAGTGAAACTCTTTGTGCAATTGTTTTTGTGAAATTGTTTTGTATGATCAATAACTGCTCCAGTTCCAAGTGAAATTCTTTGTGTAATTGTTTTTTGTGATCAAGGGCTAAACTGCCAATTCTGCTTCTGTTAGAATAGCTTGCTTGCTTGCGTTTCTAAGATACGGTTTCTGTCTATATAAGGCACCAGCGCACACAGGTGGGGGCTGCTTGCTGAACTCCCTGCGCAGAATGAGAGGCAGCAGCCTCCTGCTAGCCAGCTAATAAAAGGCTCTTTAAATTCTGTTTTGCTGTCTCGTACTTTAACTCGCAGGCACCGTAACACTTTTAATCTGTGATATCTATAGTACAGGATGTATAAAATCTGAACAAACTAAAAGAAAATGCACCCTTCACATTTTAATGTGATTCTCATGTTTTGTGTTGTGTGTGTGTCTGTGTGTGTGTGTGCATATATCCACCCACAGTTAAGTACTCATTGGGGTTAAAGATAGATTTAAGGCATTATTTACTTTTCCTGTATACTCATACATGAATGCATTTAAGCATTGTTTTCACAGCAAAGTTTCTAAGCTTTTAGAAGTTGGTGCTGAGATATTTTATTAAAAAAGAGAGTACCAGATGGATATAACATGAAGTAGTGAATATTATTAACACTATGGAGAATACATGGTATAGTAAAATATCTAATTTGGGGTAGCCAAGTTTAATTTAATGAAAAATATTACAGATAATTTCAAAGAACAAATTGGACTAAATTATATGAAGAAAATGTTGACTTCCAGTAAACAACTCTGCCTGCTTTTTATTTTTAGGTGCCCAGGAAATATTAATAAAATCCGCTCTCCCATTTCTGTGCCTCTAAATTTTCTGCATTACCAATAGAAAAATATCAAACCTTCATATCCTGGTTATATGGACTTTGCAATTTTCCTAAGCTTTTCCACCACAACACTTTAATTGGCAAAACTAGAGGTTTCATATTGATCATCCTGTTGTAACAGGTGCTGTGTTATTTCAATTAAACCTTTGATTTCATTTTCCTCATTCCAACACCCTCATTCTTCTGCTTTTTGTCTATCTAGATCTCAAGCTTTTCAAAACAAAGAACCTACGTTATTTCTTTCTTCTCATGATGGACCCCAGGTATCAATACTATTCTGCAGGTTTTATTCTTTTTTTTTTTTCCTTTTTTGTTATTAAAGACATTTAGAAAAGTCATCTCTGGCTTCTGGTCATCACAAAACTATGGTCATCCAGATACTGATGTGATTTCAGCCTCTCAACAAAAGAAATTAACATCTTAATATAGTTCTGCAGCTTTACTATGGGCACGTGGGCAATTTGAATTCATGTTTTTCAAAAGTTTAAAATACCTCTTGGAAACTCAATAGTAACCATTTTTATTGCAGGAACTGAATGACTGCATCTCCTATATGTTTCTCACATTTTAGATTATTTAATGTTCAGAATAGCCCTGTAAGTTAGAATGTTTCATTATTTCTGCTTTAGGTGAATACAATAAAACACATCAAGGGACCTGATAAAGTCATACCACTGAGGGGCTGTGAGGTGGGGTTGACTCTCAGTAGTATGGTTTCAGACAAGACACTGATCCCATTCAAATTAAAGCATATCTCTGACATAATTTTAATGCCTTACTGTCCAATCTCTACTTTAGGAATTTCTTCTCCTCTCTGTGGATGGTTTCTACCCTCCTAATTCCTCTAATGGTGCCTCACAGAATTAATGATCTTGTCTACATTTATTATGAAACTCATGTTAAGTTGTTTAGAAGAGGGGGACATTTTCCCCATTCCTAAAAATAACTCCTGCTAATTTTGTTTCACCATATGAAACAAAATATGTTTCATGGAAATATGTAATAAAACAGAACAAATATGATAATTTTGCATAGTATGAAACAATGGAATGAATAGCAATGAGAAAATTAACATATTGGACTGAATAAAACATAAAAACAATGACAGCAAAGAGAAATAAAACAGAAAGCAAAAGCAATAACATAATAGTGGAAAAAGCAAAGCTTAGACATATGTAGTATTTATTAAGAGGCAAATTTTTTTTTCATTAAATCTGCACAGTAATCTTAATTGTTCCTAATGTGACAAGACCAATATCACAGCTAGTAAATAGTGAAACCAGGATTTGAACTCAGATCATCTTGCTCCAACAGCTGAGGTTTTAACTAAGATACATAATAACCATTTGGCTAGATTAAGATCCTGCTTAGGTATAATTACAGGTTTCAAGAAGATGAGCTGACATAAGATAAATCATTCTCAGAAGGAAAATATTTTCATAAATAAATATATAAAAATGTAAAATTTGTGATAAATTTTTTGTGAAATAAATATACATGTATAATTGTGTTATTAACCTAGTGAGACAATAGGATAACATCACAAGCCACTTGTTCTCTTGCATGTTTTTATTAAAATTAATTAAAACATTCACTTTATTTTTAGTTAAAAAATACACAAGGATATACACATATCAGAAATAGTTATAGAAAATTTATGGAGAATATGCAAAAAACATAACAGCTATACCTAGAACATAGGATTATCAATTAAAAAATTGAGAAAGATTCCCCTTTTTCTTCTCCATGTTCTGCATATTTGAATATTTCATCATCATGTAAAATTGTTTAATAAATTAGTGTTAGTAAAATGATGTAATAATATTTAAAATAACAATAAAAATAGGCAATAGGGACCACATTGTACTTGAAAACTTGTTCCTAAATTGTTTGTAGAATTATTATACATGAGAGTGAAAATTAGAAAGAACATACATGTCTCAATGGACACTGGTTAAATATTGATTTAAAAAATATATGCATCATCATATAGTTTCTAAGCAAAAATCAGAATACAAAATTATTATTATATGATGATATTAATTTCAAAAATTACATGTGTATATGAACAAATTCTGGAAATAGAATAATCAAAATTTTATGTCACAATAATGAGATTTGTTTCAAGCAATGTTTTCAGAAGAAATAGCCTGGATAATTCAGTATGAAGAGGGACATATATGAGTAAAACACCCCTTGGTAATGGAAATATTAAAAATTCAGAAGCAGTTCAAATTCAAATATAGAATGACTCAATATTCTTGTTTTATATTGAGTAATGGGAGAGGTTCAAAAGCAAGGTAAAGAGTAGTTTCCTTTTCCTCCATGATGTCAACCTCAAATTGTTACCTAGACATTTGTTATATTACCACTGATGTAGCTGACCTCATGAAACATAAATAGTTATTAGTAAAACATATTCCACCCAAGACGAAAAAAGGGTTGCTATAAGACACACAGAAATGAGAAAACTGAACTGAGAATATTTTCTTTAGGAGGGTGTTCTAGTTTGCTAAAGCTGCCAGAATGCAAAACACCAGAGATGGATTGGCTTTTATAAAGGGGGTTTATTTGGTTACGCAGTCACAGTCTTAAAGCCATAAAGTGTCCAAGGTAACACATCAGCAATTGGGTACCTTCACTGGAGGATGGCCAATGGTGTCTGGAAAACCTCTGTTAGCTGGGAAGGCACATGGCTGGCATCTGCTCCACAGTTCTGGTTTCCAAATGGCTTTCTCCCAGGATGTTCCTCTCTAGGCTGCAGTTCCTCAAAAATGTCACTCTTAGTTGCACTTGGGGTATTTGTCCTCTCTTAGCTTCTCCAGAGCACTAGTCTGTTTCCAATGGCCATCTTCAAAATGTCTCTCATCTGCAGCCCCTGTGCTTTCTTCAAAGTGTCCCTCTTGGCTGTAGCTCCTCTTCAGAACATCATTCACAGCTGCACTCCATTTCTCTCCTTGAGCCAGCTCATTTATATGGCTCCACTGATCAAGGCCCACCCCTAATGGGTGGGGCCATGCCTCTATGGGAGTATCCCACCAGAGTCACCACCCACAGCTGGGTGGGGCACATCTCCATTCAAACAACCTAATCCAAATGGTCCAACTTAATCCCCACTATTATGCTTGCCCCATAAGATTGCATCAAAGAATATGGCTTTTTCTGGAGAACATAATACATTCAAACTGGCACAGAGGGTTTCTATTACATTTTTTAATGCTTAATTATATTGGAAAAGTGTCAGATTTAAAAGCACATAGATAAGTTGGATAATACTGGCAATACATGGGTGTATGTATGAGCATGTGTGCATATGTAAAATCTTTTTTTATAAATTCTTATTAAAACTGAGAATAAGCTTAGGGCAGATGTTTGCACTTAATTTCATATAAAGGTCAAGTTTCCAAGTGATTAAGTCACTTGACCAAGGTAAGAGCAAGCTCTGCATTTTTTTAATCTTGATAGGAATCAAAATTTGTGATAGATTTTTTTTCTTTTTGTTCCAAAATATATATGCTTTGGTTCAATCCAATGAGTCTTTGTATCAATTGATAAATGTGCAAGAGGCTCGGGCATCTACATATTAATGATGATTCTGGGAAGTCTGGTATACACTAAATGTAGAATAAACAGAGTATAGAGCAGAATCAAGGAATTCAGAGTTTATCCCACTGATCTCCCCAAGATATCAATTCTTTCTTTTCTCTGCAGATTAAATCTTTGCCAACTGCATTCCAAGAGTGTGGCTGAATTCATTCTGTTGGGGTTGACACAGGATGCTGGAAAGCAGAAAGCAATATATGGGTCATCTTGATCCTTTAACTTGCAACCTTTTGGGAAGTTTTCTCATTGTGGTGACTGTTAAGTCAATCCAGATACTTGGGAGTCCCAATGAACTTCTTTCTCTTCTACCTGTTGTTTGCCGATGCTTACTTCTCTACAACTGTGGCCCCCATATTGATTGTGGATACCGTTGTTCAGAAAAAGATCATTTCTGACAATGAATGCATGACTTAAGTCTTTTCAGCTCATTTCTTTGGGTGCATGGAGATGTTTGTGCTTCTTTTGACTTTTGATTGTTATTTGGCCGTTTGTAAGCTGTGAGCAGCCACCTTCCGGATTTGGCCTAGTTGTTAAGCTGCAGCCTGCCCTTGAGTTCCCCCCGCCCATCGAGTGGTGCAAAGATGGCGCCCACATCCTGCTTCCGCCTCTCGATGTATGTGACAACCCTCTGTATTCACCAATCATGCTTGTATGCGTGGCGTTTGCCCATTGGATATACGTAAGGTTTATAAGAAAGTTCCCGGGCAGAGCTCGGGGAGACAGCCCACAAGGAGCCGCGCCTGACGGCCGCATCGAGGTTGTTCTCCCCCGAGGCGTCTTGCCCCGGGCGGAACCTGTAAAGAGGATGATTGCCTAGTTCCATTAAAAGCCTACATGCTTCACTGCTGCGAGTCCAGAGTGATCACGAGTACGTCGGGTAAGACATTGTCCGCACCCTCTCTCCCCTTATCTCTCTGGTCCCCATCGCCGGCCGACCGGGGACTCGAGGCGGGGCGGAGAGAGCGCCGGACAGTAAGACACTGTGATACACGACCATCATGAGTCAGCATGACTGAGATGTCTTGGTGATTCTGGCTTCAGTGGGCTCTTGTATACATTCTTCAGCACAGTTTTTCCTTGCTTTGAGATTGCCCTTCTGTGGTCCCAATGCCATTGATTACTATTTCTGTGACTTTCAGCTCTTGTTGAAACTATCCTGCATGAACACTTATGTGATAAATTTGCTAGTTGTATCTAATAGTGGGGCTATAGGCATGGTGCATTTCATAATATTATTTATCTCCTATGTAATTATATTATATTCCCTGGGAAACCACAGTTAAGAAAGAAGATGGAAAGCTCTCTCCACTTGCACATTCCATTTTATTGTTGTTGTCTTATTTTTGGGCCATGTATATTCCTATACACACAGCCACCAATGACATTTCCATTGGACAAAATGGTGGCTATGTTTTACACAATTGGGACACCCTTGCTTAACCCTCTTATCTATACACTGAGGAATAGCAGAAGTGAAAATGCCATGAAAAAGTTATGGTGTAGCAAGTGACACAATGTATTAGTTAGGGTTCTCTAGGGAAACAGAACCAACAGGAGATATCTGTAAACATGAGATTTTATAAAAGTGTCTCACACAAGTATGGGAATACTCAAGTCCAAATTCCATAAGGCAGTGTGCATGTGTCCAAATTCTCTAGGGCAGGCAGCAAGCTGGCAACTCCAATGAAGGTTTCACTGAACTCCCTAGGAGATGCTAGCTAACTAAAGAAGAAGTGAAGATTCTCTTTCTTCTCCCTTAGACACCTTCAAATGATTGGATTAAATTCAGCTGATTGAATTCTCTCATTGCAGAAGACATGTCTTTCATTGATGTAATCAGTCACAGATGCAGTCAATTGACTGATGATTTATTAAATCAGCCTTCTGGTTTATTAACCAGCCACAGATGTCCTTGCAGTAACAGGCCAGTGTTTAGCTGGCCAGACACCTGGGCACCATCATCTGACTAAGTTGACACATGAACCTAACCATCACACACATTCAGCAGACAAATAACTAATGGGGAATGTAGCTTAACAACCTAGCTTATATTATATGCTAAGGAAAGGTAAAATACCCTTACCAAGAAATAATTAACAATCTGTGCAAGCCTTGTAATCATTATGAGCAAAATCTGATGACTCAATTGAATTCTGTCAACATCTGGCCATTGTCGCATGGTAAGTTAGCTTCTTGTTCAAGTTTTTATTCATAAAGAGATGTATTGCCTAACAAGGGAATGATTTGTAAATATATACATGGACATGAAATATATCAGCACTTGTGTTATTATTTCAATCTCATTGGCACCAGGAAGTAAGACTGTAAGCAATATTAGCTAGTAAGAAAAGAAAAAAGTGAACTTCATAAACAATGAAATATCATCACATTGCCCCAAAGGACTGCCAATAATTCAGATACTGTATAGAAAACTTGAGACAGAATAAATATTTGAGGACATTTGCCAGAACTGAAAGTACCATATTCACAACTGGCAATTTTGTTTCATATCTCCTCCAAATAAACACTCACAATTTAACTTACTTTATGTTCTAGAGCTCTGTTTTTAAAACATTTGAATCTAGTCCCATAAAGAATATACTTAAGTATAATTGGTTCTCATGTAAGCAAGACATAATCAAATGAAAACTAATTCTTGTTCCCCAGTGCTCCTTCAAAATTAATAAAGTAGAAGATAGTCTTTATCTGTCTTGAATGAAAACTCAGAATCCTTCATGAATTTTTTTTACCACACTTATCATTTCATATCTACTGTGTCTAGTTAAATTTTCTGTTTTAACATGTTGTTATATAAGCAATGTTAAATCATAAATAATTATATCAATAGCAGATTTCAAGATTATCTAATTATATCAATAGTGGATTTCAAGATTATCTATTTCAATTTAAAATGTTGTTGTACATTACTTCAACTGTAGAATCATTTATTTGCATTCATAGAAGAACCATTCTGGGGAAAAAACCTTCTAAAATGATATCTTATCTCTAAACATGGAAAACTTCAAAGTGAATTACTACTGTGAGAGAAGATAATGGAGATCCAGTGGTGATGGGCAAACACTGACTTTTTGAAAGGGTAATGGGAATAGAACAGAAGGGGAACTATCAAAAGCATAGTGCATGAGAGAAGGAAAGGAGGCCTGAAAATCAGTCTCTAATTGGGTAAGACTCTAGGGACCTCATAAATCATCCAAGGCATCAATTATAAAATTCATTGTGATTTATATGGTCAGAGGAGCCATTTCCAGTAATCCCATCTCTGCATTCATGTCCAAGACTCCATGAACAAAAAAAAACACCCAAAGTATCCTTCAGAGAGTCATCACAAAGTTTTGTTTGTTTGTTTGTTTTTAAAATAGGGTTCATTAGTGTTATGTTTTGCTAATGCTATTATGCAAAACACCAGAAATAGATTGGATTTTGTAAAGGGGGGTTATTTGGTTACAGAGTTACAGTCTGAAAGCCATGAAAATGTCAAATGAAGACATCAAGTATACCTTCAATTAAGGAAGGCCAGTGGCATCTGGAAAACCTCTCTTAGCTGGGAAGGCACGTGGCTGACATCTGCTGATCCCAGGTTATATTCTAGCTCCACTCTCAGCTTCTGTCCATTCTTCAAAGTATCTCTCTCTTGGCTGCAGCACCGCTTCAAAATGTAATTCTCAGTTGCTCTGAAGTCAATCTGTGAACTCTTTTTATAGGACTCCAGTGAACTAATCAAGACCCACCCTGAATGGGCAGGGCCACATTTCTATGAAAACATTCAATAAAGAGATCACACCCTAATCAGAGATTTCACTCAGAGTTCAGTGAGTCACATCTCCATGGAAAGAGCCTAACCCAAAGATTCCAACCTAATCAACACTAATACCTCTGCCTCCACAAGATTGCATCAAAGATAATGGCCATATTTGGGGGCCATAATACATCCAAACTGGCACAGTGTTTAAGGAATTATAGTACCTGTTACTTCAAATAACCACAATAACCATATAATTACGGGGGCGTTTGGTAACCAAGGGGATGACAACTATCTATAGAGTTCAGTGGGTTACTACAGGGGTCTCTCTCTACACTCAACTATACCATAAGTCAAAGCATAAGACTGTAGCACTGGAGCTAGATTGTCAGTGTTTGAAGGAGTTGGACTTTGCTAAGGAATTACAGCTGCTCTTCTATGCTAACTATTCCCTGGACCAGCAATTTAGCCTACAATAGGAAAGTACTAGATATATGTGGATGAAAATATATGTGTGTCAGTCAATACTATCATATTAGGTGAATTATGAGCAAAGGCTACCCAATAATGACATGATTTTAAGGCATGTGATAGGAGGAAGCTAAAATCTGTAATTCCAAGCATTCTGAATCATTTAGAATCCTTTATCCTTAAAAAGTCTTTTGGATGTAAATAGCTGCGGAAATGTTTACAATCAGAAGGTACCAGATCCCACTCAGATTCCCTAATTTCACATTTCTCATTTTTTCTCTAACAATAAAGGTAGAGCATCTAAAGTTGAGACAGTTTTCCCAACAGGAGATAATTTGTACTTGACTGTATTTTTCATACCTAGCTTTTCAAAAAGATACAAAGTAATATATATTTATATGAATGTTTAAGTTTTCATAACCTGCTTCCAAGACACCTCTTTCCTAATTCTGTAAGATCCTAGCTTATTTCTTTCGCTCATATACCTCTGGAATGGTTTAAGTTAAGAAAATATGTATATAAAAGTAGCTAGATAAATATTTTGAAATTTATTTCTAAATATTCAATATTCTATACAATATCATCTGCAAAAAACTTGTTAAAATAATTAATAAATAAGGTGAAGTTCCCTTATACATGGAATCAGTCTTTTGTTGGTATTTTTGTGTTGAAGTTCTAACCCTGAGAAATAGCAAGAGTGTGGAATTGTGTGCAAGTGTTGTGTGTGTGTGTGTTTTACACTGAAATATTTATTGAGAGAATTATGGATTCATATGCAGTAGTAATCGATTATACAGAGAGGTCCCTTGTGTACTTAACTTACTTTCCTCAAATGATAACATTTTACAAAATGATGATATATTATGAAACCAACATATTGCTAGTGTTACTATGTCTCCACTTTTGTTATACTTTCTCATGTGAGTATATTTAGTTGTAAAAATTTAATCACGTGTTTTGTGACTCTACCACCAGGAGCAGTGAACAGTTCCAAAACCACAAGAATCCCTCCTGTTGCTCTTTTTATGCTCAAACTTACTTACCTCCTTCTGCAAACACTAATCTATGTCCATTACTATACTTTTGCTATTTCAAAAATTTTATGTAATCAGAATCATATAGTAAGTCAACTTTGGTGATTGACCATTATCTTTCAGCATAATGCCTTGGGGATTCATCCAAGTTGTTGCATGTACCAATAGTTTGCTCTTTCTTTTTTTGTGTGTTTAGGGGTTAAATATTATTTTTTTATTAGAGAATTTGTATGTTTACAAAACAGGCATGCAGGAAATAGTGTAATACAGCACCAACACACACAGATTTCCATATTATGAACACCTTGTATTAGTGTAGTAGCTTTTCTTTGCTACAATTGATGAAACAATATTATAATTGTACTAATACCTATAATCTGTAGTTTACATTAGGGTTCACTGCATTGCATAGGGCTATGTTTTTATGTTTTTATGTTTTTAATTTTTATTCTCATTACCTAAAATTTTCTTTTTTTAACCACATTCAAATATACAACTCAGTGCTGATAATTCCATTCATAATTCTGTTCTCCTATTACCACCATCTTTTATCAAATTTTTCCATCACCCCAAACAGAATCTCTGGACCAATTAAGCATTAACTGCCATTCCCTAAATCAAGCCCAGTCACTGGTAAACTGTATTCTAGTTTCTGACTCTAAGAATTTGATTATTCTAATTATTTCATACCAGTGACATCATACAATATTTGTCTTTTTGTGTATGGCTTATTTCATTCAACATGATGTCTTCAAGGTTCATCCATGATGTCACATACATCAGAACTACATTCCTTTTTACAGCTAACATGCCACTGTATATATACAGCAATTTTGTTTATCCATTCATATATTGATGAGTTGTTTCCATATTTTGGAAATTATAAATAATGCTGCTACGAACATCCATGTGCAAATATCTGTTTGATTCTCTGCATTCAATTCTTTTGGGTAAATACTTACAAATGGTATTGTGAGTTCATGTGGCAATTCTGACCAATCTTGCCACTCCCTATCTAGATCATTATTTTCTATCAACTCTGGTCATAAATAGTTCCTTGAAAACATCATGGCAGTTATTCCAGAGTTCTCCCTGTTTATTTTCTTTATCCAGAAGCTTGATCACATGATAGCTTCCTTCTAATCATTTTCATCATTATTTATACATTTGATCATTTTTTCATAAAGAAATCACAACATAATTCAAATCAGCTTGAAATGTTACCTGCTTATACCATTCTCCTCTGACTATAGAATTTGCAGTACTCTCCCAGAAATAAAAACACTTCTTTTCCATTTACTGTTCTAATGCTCACTGTCTGACATTTTTGTTTAATTTTAATTGCTTAGTGATTGTCTCCTTTTCCCCCAACCAACAAAATTTGGCTATTTGAAAAAAGGAAAAGAAAAAAAAACAAAAATGACCATTGACTTATTTCATCATTCAACAGAAACCTAATATGAGCCAAGCCTAAATAAAACAAAAGTCTTTCCCTCACAGACTCATTCTAGAGGGAAAGGTATAAAGAAACAAAAGTCAACTCAGGTAGAGAGATGAGCAGACACAAAGGCACTGAAGTGAGAAAGGGTTTGGCTAGCTCTTAGGATATGTAAAAAATCTCAACATGACAGAGGCCTAGTGAAGGAGAGGTTGAGACACTCAAGATGTGGTTGGAGATATAGAGACAGTAACCAGCTTAATGAGGGAAATCCTGGACAAGGCAAAATGTT
Organism: Choloepus hoffmanni; assembly: GCA_000164785.2. Lineage (NCBI taxonomy): Eukaryota > Metazoa > Chordata > Mammalia > Pilosa > Megalonychidae > Choloepus > Choloepus hoffmanni. The sequence continues at coordinate 77,402 of KN192070.1, forward strand.
TCAAAAGGCAATGGGGAGATAAGGAAGGGTATAAAGTGGAAAAATATCATAATCCCTAAATACCTTAAATCATAAATCAGATTGATATTTTCAAAAGAGCCCCTGGCTTCTAGCAGAGAATGGACAATTTTATTACTTCTACATTTCTAACAGAATAACTTATCTTTATAGAAAACACATGATGTTCTCAGTATGAAAGTTACTTGCCAAATGAAATCTCTTGCTTCATCCAAAGTTTCCTCATGGTATTTTTCACCTCCACATTCCTCAGGGTGTAGATCAAGGGGTTTAACATGGGTTCTACAATGGTGAAGGTCACAACCATTGCCTTGTCTATGGGGTAAGTGGCCACAGGCCTCATGTACAAGAAGATACATGGCACAAAAAACAAGATGACCACTTTGAGGTGAGAGCCACAGGTGGAGAGGGCTTTGCACCACCCCTCAGAGCTGCAAAAACTCAGAGAGCAGAGGATGGCCACATATGAAGCAATGAGCATAAAGAAGGTCACACACATCACCCCACTGTTGAGGATGACCAGGAGGCCCAGAACCTGGGTGACCATGCATGCCAGTTTCAACAATCAAAGTAAATCACACATAAAGTTATGAATGACATTGGGGCCACAGAAGGATATCTGGTACATAAAGAGAAGCTGTACCATTGCATGCATATATCCCCCCACCCAGGCCACTCCCAGCAGCAGGCAGCACACCTGAGGACTCTTGATGGTGTGTTAGTACAGGGCTTACAGATAGCCACATAGTGGTCGCAGACCACAACAATGAGAAGGATGATTGATCCCCATGCCACCAAAGAAAGGTTTTGCAAAGAGATGGGTCACGCAAACTTTGAGGGAGATTGCAGTGCTCTCAGACAGGAAGTCCACAATCATCTTGGGAGCAATGACAGAAGAGTAGATGACATCCATGAGGGACAAGGAAGTAAGGAAGAAATACATGGGTGATCTCACACTCTGACTTGTGATCATGGTTACCACAATGAGTAGGTTTCCCATGACTGTGGCCACATGTATGATTAGAAACACAGCAGATAATATTTTCCACAGCTCTGGATTCTTTGTATACTCAAAAGAATGAACTCTGTCACATTGTTTTGAGTCCCCATTTATAAGGTGGTGATATGAGCTGATATGAGTTTACTTGGTAAACCTAAACAAAAGCAATAACTAATAAACAATTAGTGATTATTTGGCTTCATTTGTTTCCAGGAACTTGATAATTCTTTTTATTTGTATTCAATATCCAAGTCTTTGGCTTTTAGCATGTGCTAAGGAGCTTGAAAAACAGAAAATTCATTAATGCAAGGTTTCCACCATACATTTTCCATTATTTTTTCAAATGATTCTTCCATATGAAATAGGTTTCTATTTCAACAAAATAGCATTTATGTTGATCCAGGCATTAGACTAACCTATGATTAGCTCTATTTTACAGTTGAAGGAACTGAGTCTTATATAGTTGAAGAAACTTTACGAAGTTTGCACAGCTGGTAGGTGGTGAAAACAGAATGTGGACAATATTTTTGGAGTCCAGAATCTGTGCCCCTAAACACCAATATTGTTTCTCTAGTAGTTATGTTGTGAGTTTATTATTTACTAATCACTGCACTAAGAACATTACAATTATTATTCCATTTTGTCTTCAAAACAAACTGGTGAAATTGGTTCTTCATCCAGTGCTTTTTTTCAAAATACAAAATTTGTAATTTTGTGCTTTACTTCTATTAAATGGTCAAAATATACCTGAAACTAATGATTATGTAATTACTGATTAATGTGTTGCTCAGTAATGAAGATTACTAATCATGATGGTCCAGCAAAGACCCAGATCCACAATATAACTGATTTCATTCCTCTACATGAACCTGGACCAGCCAAAGCCATTCCTTCAGGAGCTACTGTTCCCTAAGTGGAGCATAGGATTCTGGAGCATAATAATTACAACTATTAAACAACTAATATTTTTTAGTTCATTAACTCTGTTGCTGGGCACTGTGTCAAAAATGATACCTGTTTTATCTCATTTAATACTTATGATCCCTTATGGGGTAGCAACCAATACTACTTCTATTTTAAAGAGGAGAAAACTGAGGCCTCAAGAAGTGAAATGCCTTGCCTAACATTATACACCTGGTGTGCTGTAACACTGGTTCATGGATCACATGGCTCAAATTCTTAACCACTATGCTCTAGAGAAGAATAGATTATGTGGTGATTCAGGGGAGTTACTACTGCAACCAAGAGGAAAAGCTATGATGAAAACATGGCTTAAATTGCTGGTGTCTTTTAAATGAGGCTGGCTGCCATGTGGTAGGAACTTTGCAAAGAACTTGGCTTCTAATTTATACTTGGATTATAGCATTCTATGACTGCAGAGAGGTCACCACAGAAGACTATGAAAGTGGCATTATATTCATATGATTCAGTCCCACCCTCATCCATCTTAGCCCTTTGAAGAGGTTTCTCTTGCAAAGGCTTTGTGAAGTATAGGGAACAAACTGGTTTTGTTTTCAGATTGCATTACTAACTTAGCCTATTACTTGGGCCTGCTACTGGCATTAGAACCTGAGTTTCCCCATCTGCAGACTGAGAATGACTCACTAGAATAGTAGCAACATGAGGGCTTCAGCTCTCTTCAAACACAAACAGTTTTTATTTGCTTTAATTGCTTATGCCTCTGGGTATGGTATCCTTGGGGGGGGGTGGTAGTTCATTTCATATTAGAAAAGAAAGAGAAAAAGTTTAACAGCCACAGGTCTAGATGAGATCTAATGCCCTGACAGACCTATGACTTGGAACTTAGTTAAACCATTCCATCTGATATTTAACTCTATTCAACTGCCTTCCTTACTCATTTAACTGCGTTTCTCCATTCTTTTTTTTCCACTGTCAAGACCACCAGTTTCCTGCCAGACTCACACCTAGTTTTTTCCACAAAAACCTTTCTATCTGCAGAGCATGTCACTGGATCCATATACTAGCAAGCCTACCTTGAAGTTATTAGTAAATTATTGGTAAATAATAAATCATAGGCAACATGTAGGTATAGCTTACAACTTGTGGGGAAAGTGCAAAGGCTTTTGATCACTGACTCCTCACAAGCAGCTAACTGAAGTATTATGATAGTGTAGATTTCCTGAAATGTGGGAATTAGTTGTGTCATTTCCTCACAGCCTGTTTGCAGAGATGTGATTATGTCCAGAAAATAGGCTATTAACTCTTATGCTTCATGACCCCTCAATATCTGTACATCCTGCCTTACAGAACTGCTGTGGAGGCTAAAGGAAATAAAACACATGAGGAAGCTTGGAAAATAGTGTTCACATGTTTATCATGATCATTCCATTATGTCTAGAAGCTCCCACCTTGCCTATTGCCTCTGTCCTTGCCCTCTGCAATCACCAACCCATCACCAGTCCTCCTCTGTGCCTCCTTTCCTCCCCAATGCCTGCATTCACCTTTACCACCCTAGATATTTATTCCATCTATTTGTAAAAGTGTGGCCTATATAGCTTTGTTATTTCATAGTTTTCTTATTTCCATATGGAGATGCTTGAGGATTGCTACTTCTTTTTCATTTGTCAGTGTTCTAATAAGTTACTAAGAACACAGTGGGCACAATACAGTTCAAGATATTTTATCAATTGGAAGGCAACTGCAAAGAACTGTGGGGCACAGGTAAGGCTGGTACAGCCCATGCTTCAGGATTCAGAGTAGACCTGTTGTTAGAGTCTGGTTGCTATTCCTCTGTTAACCAGGCTCATTGATGCTGTTTACTGAATGCAATCTTTACCATTTGTATTCCCACACATGCTCCAGCCAAACCGAGGACCAGAAAGTACCATGAACTTCCAGTTCAGTCTTGAATCACAATCTTCAGCTGCCTTCATGATGTTTCCTTTCTCTCTCCACAGCAGGTCAGGGAGGAATAATTTTTAAGAAGACTGTTCAACTGATGAAAGGGGCAATTTTAGTCAAATGTTCTCTTTTTCTTTGCCAGTCCACTTCCCTCACTTTCCCTAATTAATTAAGTGCATGACAAATGTTTCAAAAGGTCAGTATATTTTGCAAATTTAAGGAATACAAAAGAAGTGTCAGATATGACCCATTTCCTAAAATAAAGGGCAATTCTAGTAAATTTTTAAAACAGCAATTGAAATCACTGTGCTCTGAAGAAATGGAAGGAATAGAAACATTTTAGCCTTAAATCCAGACAGGGCATAAGAGAGGAAAGACTAGGCTGTTCACAGCAGGAGGAACAGGATCGTTACCCTACATCACTTTCTGTTGAAGCACGCTCTGCTGGGAAATGATCAAAGGAGATCATTTTGGAAAGCTTGGTGGGTATCAGAACCAGTAACTGAAGCATCCATCCTCCCCAGGTGTCCCCATGAAGAGCTTATATTCCTTTCCTCCAAAGACTGAGAATTTTTAACTGGATCCAATATCTCACTTCTTATTTTCTCTTTCTCCCTTTCCTCTTTTCTGCCCTATCCTGGAAACATTCTTCACATCTCATTGGAAGAATTCACCCAGACCCCATACAATGATCATCATCTTCTACAATCATCCAAACCAAATAAAAAGTAAAACATATCTTAAAAGATAAAATTCATATATCTTATTTCTTGAGTGTGTGTGTGCACTTAACAAGTGCATGTGCACAACTAAATATTACAGAATAATGCTAGCCCTATCACATAATTTTATTAATTATTTTGAGGCAGGATGAAGAAGAAAAATGATCTCATTCTTTAGCAATGAGTTGTTAGGCTAAAAAAAGGAAGGAAGGAAGGAAAATATATGCAATATGTCATCTTCCCCATACTTGTTCCTTAGGTGATATTCTGTCAGCTACAGTTGTGGCTGCCATGTCTGTGTTGAGATTTAGGGATGAGGATAGTATTATAATTATATTATAATTATTTATGTTATAAGGATGTCAATCTGGTTAATGTTTAACATTGTAAAGAAAACCAAATTGAAAAAGAAAAAAAGACAAAGACTTATTTTCTCCGTTACTTCTAGAATGTTCAGTAATATTTGAAAGTTACTACTCATATATTAACAATGATCTTGAAAGTGAGGACTAATTTGTAATAGTGCCTTTAAGTGATGGGACATGATGGTAACATGCAATCATAGCTCTGAGGAGCAGAGATGTCAGAAATGGCTCTGGAGTAGACAATCAGCTCTTTGGTCTTATGAATGCTAAATCTTCAGCTGATACATGATTTTGGCTGATAATAAGGCTGAAGCTGAACTTCAGCAAAGTGCTATTTAAATATCTTCAAATTTGAGAAACAAAAGTCTACACACTAAAATGATACCCTCGGGTGTCACACATATAAACAATGTTGACTTCAAAGGGAAGCACAAGTCTTGAGTGTGAGGATGGAGCTGTAATCTGAATGTCAGGAAGGGGGAAGAGTGGTCTCAGGAATATGTTAGTTGTAAAGGCAGAGAGTTGGCATGAACTCATTGGGGGGCAGTGAGGGAAGGAAGGAGGCCTGAATCACAGATTTTGCCTTGGAAGCACACTGGATACAGTATCACCACACAAGGTGGCTGATGTAATGTCTTCAGAGAATATTTTACTGTGTTGGGAAATTGAAGTGATTCTAGGATTCAGCTCCAAAGCTTCTTGCCAAGAAACTATTGGCTACTGGAAGTTATCACTGGGAAATTGATAAACAAGAGTGCCTGTTAGTGTGGAAGTGATTTTGGCACCAAGCTTTCTGAATAATTTAGGCACTGCATCAGCTTTGGAGATAAAGAGACCATGTGGGAAGGAGACATTGCCCAGTTTGCTGCTTACCTGAGAGGATTCTTTTTCCTTCCCTGTTTCATGAGCCAGATGCAGGGGCTAGAGTTCCATGGAATTCATGAGTAGAGCTGTTCTTATATCTATATATCTATATCTATATCTATATCTATATCTATATCTATATCTATATCTATATCTATATATTAGTAAAGCATATTGAGTTTTTAAAGTATGAAATAGAATGAAGATAAATTTATCTTTGATTATTCAGTCTTTCTGAGTGCTATACTTTAAAGGATTTCTTACCGGCTGAAGCACCTGAATTCAGAGTCTGACATTAGAAGGTGTCAGGTCCACTTAGGACTCAATGTTCTAGAATTTCATTTATTTCCTCAAATGTTTAATAAATCAGTAAGAGAATAAAGATGATGCTTCTCATTTTAATTTTAGAAACAGGAGATTTTCTTCTACTTGGCCAGGCTTTGGAGTCCAGACTATATTCTATGAAATAAATAACTGTCTGATATCCTGCAAAACTAAGATTCTTCATTATCATGCCTCTACTAACCTCTGCATGTCCTTCATAACTGTTTGCCTAAAAAGTTCCAGAATGAGGAAGAGTATGATTGTAGGTATATAAGGGTAGATGAACAATATTTATTATATATTTGGTTATTAAGCAAAGCATAATCATTTATCTCTAACCTAACTTTCTAGATCATGTTTTAATAGTATTTAAGTAAGAAATCTTTCTGTCATCAAAGGAGCTCTCACTTCTTCACAGGAAACCAGTCTATATTAGTGTTCCAGAAATTGTATTCCAAACATGACATAGATCAAATGACTAGTAATTGACATTTTAAAAATTGACATTAAAAAGTATAAACATGGGCTATTTTGTGGATTACCAATTATATTCATGTTCCTGATTAGAACAAAACAAAACAAAATAGAACATTCTACTTAATCCTTTCCTCTCAGTACAGAGATTATTAGGGATTTTCATAAATATTCTGGTACTCTCCTTTTTTGGCACATGGTTATATCATATTTCCTGGATCCCTTGTGAAAATTTATGATATTATTTTGTAAAGCTGAATAATGGTACTCCTGGCAAACCAATCAATTGCATTTCTAGGTGTTCCTTTTATTCCTTCTGGATAATGCTTGCTTTTCCATAACTAAGTGGCAGCATTGAATAGAATATTGTATGTCACGGTATAGAATTATCATGCCTCTCATGTTTCAAAAAATGATATCTAAAAAATATAATTTCAGTTGATACATGCTTCTGAGATTTAGTTAGAATAATTGAATAATTTTTAAAGAAAGTTCAGAGCACACCTAATGATGAAGAGAATAAAAATATATAATGAAGGTCAGTTATAACATGCCTTATATGTTGGTGGGGAGTTCCGGATTTTATTTCCATTTATGTCCTTATCCAACTTCCTTCCACTTGTCATCTTGTCAACTAGTGCTCCTCCACAATGCTCCTGCTTCTATATGGGATAAGATTTGGGGAAATGAACACTTAAATATTAATTTCATGGCATTTGGGGCAACTAGATATTGGAAGCATGGGTAAGGGAAATTGAATTTTATGACATCCTTTTGGTTCTCTGGCCAGCCCATTTTCTAAGGCATCTCTTGTCCAGATAGCAGGAGTCCTGGGATTGTATTTTATAGTGTAAAGAGCTCAATAAGTGGGGGTTACATTGCTCTTTAACCTGGGCTTTTGAAATTTAAAAATGCTGGGAAAACCTTTTAACCTTTCTGAAAAGAATGGGCACCAATGTAGAAATAAAGTGAGTGTAAGGATTACCCACAAAATACAGGTATAATGTAACTGAATTTGGAGAGTCAGCTTAATAGAATCCTTAAGGAGCATCAATGCTTCTCATTGCAGCCTCTGCAATGAAACAGATGTTTGAGCATAAGGACCACCTTCCAGTCTGTATTACAATATCATCTATTCTTCACCTTCTCCTCTCTGCTTTGCTTTCAGCTCTTCTTTCTTCCCTATAGTGCAGTAGTTATTAGAAGCTGTGATATTTTACTGGTACTTATTTGTCTTCAGAATATTGTAACCCATTTTTGTGCCACAGATTCCTTGGAGAACCTGCTGAATGGTGCTACACACTTCCCTGGAAAAAAGAAAACATAGACATGTTCATATCCATAAATTTATGCATCAGTATTGGGAGAATATAAACAATGTAAAGCTTCTATATGAATCCTATAAGGACCAACAATAAATGTAAAAAAAAATAAATCTAATAATCAATGTGATCATTTTCATTGGGGTCTGAGTCCCAATGCCTTACATGGCTGTATGGTGCAGTGTGAAGAATATTATCTATGGTTCCAGGCATGGAGATAATATACTGAGTTATTTTAAATGTATCTCTTTTATTTTTCTCCCAGCTTTATAAATTTGGACTATACTTGTCTGCTCCACATACCATACCCTATATCTAGAAGGTACCATTAAATTAATGATGTGACTGTGTTTCATAATCAGAGTACTATAAAATGCAGATAAATGTTACTATGTTTTAAGAGGTAATAGAGAATGTTCAATACAAAAGCACTTGTTAAACACCTGCATTATACAAAGTATTCAGTTTGGAACTATGGAGAATAAAATCCTGAGAAAAATAATTTTCCAAATTTCTTTGCAAATTTAAATATCATTGTACTATAAGTAATAATAGCTAATATTATTTAAAAGGATATATAGCCTACAGAGAGCAGAGAAGAGAAATTCCTTTATTACAAGGCAATCATTGAAGGCCACCTACAGGAGGTTCCACTACAGTTGGGTTCTGAAGTTTGGAGAAGAGTGAAGCAGATGAAAATGGAAAAACATTCCAAAAGCAAAGGAGAGGGAAATATAAGTTTGAAGAATCCATCTGTATTTATTTTTAAACCTAGGCTACTATGTTATTTCCATTTGAAGATCCCAACTGACTCCTTTACTAATCTGTACTCTATGCTCCCACTGCTTCTTAAACATACCCTGATTATACACAGACTTCAGTAAAAAACAATTAATTTGGGAACTATATTCTATCTTTTCTAGATCATGAGGTTTTGTAGTCTGGAAAACAGTAGATTAAAACCCCTTTATTCAAAAGTAAAAATGCTCTTGAGTGCACAGAAAATGGTTTTCAAAGAAATTAATGTGTGTATATAATTAAATATATATAATCAAAGTAGTCAGGTTTCTTTGGAACATGAATGGATACAAATGGGCTTTAAGGCTGCAGATATTGGATGGGATGGTTAATGGCATCCTGAAACTATTGATTAAATATTTGATGAGGACCCATTATTTGTTAACAAGTTAATGTCATCATATATATTTATGATTCTTAATTTATCTTTAAAACATGTGTTCAAATGTATAAAGCAAATGTTTGTTTTAGAAATTACCATATAATGGACTTGATAATATACAACTCAAAAACTATACAAAGGAGTGTCCAGAATCCTGGGCTATTGGACATGAAGGAGACTTTCATATCATCTTTCCTCAAATGTCTACCATATTTTCAAGTATAAAGATCATGATTGATCAGTATTTAAAATAAATAGAGGAAGTATTGATCTTACTGCAATGATTAAGATAACAAGACAGTTTCTTTACAGTTCAAGATCCTTGCCAAAGATGACACAGTCCAAAGAGAAATATCTTTTATCCTTGGCACCCCAAAATGAATAAAATTCATCAGATACTTTCCCTGGAGAGGTTTTGATTTGAAGGAAAGTAATGGATATTTCAAGCCTGGTGAGGAGAACAAAATTTATCAGACTTTTTAAAAAATTGAGGCTTGTTTTATGCACCAGCATATGATCAATCCTGGGGAAATTTCTGTTGGCACTAGAGAAGAATGCATTTCCTGGTGATTTGTGATGTAATGCTCTATACATATCTGTTTAGTCTAATACATTTATCACATTGTTTAGGTTTTTAGGTTCGCAATTGCCTTATTGATCCTCTGTCTAGTTGATCCATCTATAGGAGAGAATGACGTATAAAGTCACCCAAAATTATTGCTGAAACATATTGCTTCCATCAGTTTTGCCAATGTTTGTCTCATGTACTTTGCAGCATATTGATCAGGTGCATAAACATTCATGATTTTTATTTCTCTTGTTGAATTGTCCTTTTTATTACTTTATTATGTCCTTCTTTTTGACTTATGACATCATTGCATTTAAAGTCTATTTTATCTGAAATTAATATTGCTACCCCTGCATTCTTTTGGCTGTAACTTGCATGGAATATTTTTTCCATCCTTTCACTTTCAATTTCTTTGTGTAGCTGGGTCTAAAATGAGTCTGTTGTAAGCAACATATTGATAGCACATGTTTTTAAATCCATTCTGCCAATCTTTATCTTTTAATTGGGGAGTTTAATCCATTCACATACAATGTTATTACTATGAAGGCAGTTCTTGAATCATCCATCTTATCCTTTGGTTTTTATTTTCAGATGTATTTTTGCCCTTTTTCTCTTTATTTCCTTTAAGGTACCCTTACTAAAACTCCCCAGTTCTGTGCCCTTCTCCATATTCATTTCTCCTTTCTTTTTTTTTCTCAGCTTGTAGAGCTCCCTTTAATATTTCTTGTAGGGCAGGTCTCTTGTTAACAAATTCTCTCAACTTTTGTTTGTCTGTGAATATATTAAGCTTTTCCTCAATTTTGAAGGAGAGCTTTGCTGGATAAGGAATTCTTTTGCTGGCAATTTTTGTTTTGCAGAATGTTAAATATGTCATACCACTGCCTTCTTACCTCCATGGTGCCCACTGAATAGTCACTACTTAGTCTTATGTTGTTTCCCTTTTATGTGGTCAATCAGTTGTCTCTTGCTGCTTTCAGAACTTTCTCCTTCTCTTCAGCATTTAACAATCTTATCAGAATACATCTCAGAGTGGGTTTGTTTTGATTTATTCTATTTGGAGTTCATTGGGCATCTTTGATTTGAATATGTATGTCATTTAGCAGGGTTGGGATGTTTTCCCCAACAATATCTTTGAATACTCTTCCTAGTCTTTTAGCCTTCTCTTCCCCTTCTGGAACAGCAAAGATTACTATATTCATGAACTTCATGTTGTCCCTCATTTCCCTGAGATCTGTTTACATTTTTTTCACCATTTGTTCTTTTGTGCCTTCACTTTCTATCACACTATCTTCAAGTTCACTAATTCATTCCTCTACTTCTTCAAATCTGGTGTTATGTGTCTCAAGAATCTTTTTAATTTGATTAACACTCTCTTTTATTTCCATAAGGTCTGCTATTTTTTATTTACTCTTGTATATTCTTCTTTACGCTCTTCTAGATTCTTCATGTCATTTATATTCTGAGGCAGGATACTGATGTTTGAGAGTACTTCATTGCTTAATTGATCCAAGTTCTATGTCTCCTCTTGTTTTTAAATTTAAATTTGGGTGTTTGGGATATATATAAATATAGAGATATCTTCCGGTTTCTTCATGTGCTTTATAATTTTCTGTTGTTTCTGGTCTCTTGTCATTGGCTTATCTTCATAGGGTTCTTTTAGGATGTGCAGGCTAAGTTGAACATTTCTCTATAATTTGATGGAGCTACAGCTTGGTGGAATGTACCTTCCCTGTGCAAATAGATGATTCTCCCAAGCCAACTCTTACCCTCAAGCCAGTTCACCTCAACTTTTTCTAGGCAATGAATTGGGGCCCAAACCATGTGGAGGTCCAATCAGTGCACCAGTTTTCCTTGTGCAGTGAAGACCACCAGCCCTGTGGGTGGGGGGCATGCCCTGTGCAGTTTGGGAGGGAGCCCACTCCAGGACACAGTTGTCCTGGCCATTCTAGAGATTTGGGCAGATTATCCTGGGGCTTCAGACCAGCATGTTTTACCCTCCAGCTCAGAATCCCCACTATCCCTCTTTTCAATGTGCCCACAAGTGCCTGGGATTGGGAGAGGGCTCCTGGTACTTCCAAGAGGCACCCCAGCCGCTAGACTATGCATACCAGAGGCTTCCATGGAGGAAGAGTAGGCACTGTCACATGTCCACCAAATCCCAAATTCCCTCAAGGAAGCTCTTGGCTGTGGGTGTGAAGGGGTGTCTCCCAGGCAGCTGCACAGATGGCTGCTCAGGGCATGTAAACTATGCCACACTGGGGTCATCTGCCTATTCCAAAGGTCAGGTCCTGGCATGGGAGCTCTTGGCTGCATGTCTCTGAAGGGTTATCACCCACACCAGGTAGTGAGGAGGGTGCCCAGGTCATGGAAGGATACTCACCATGACACATGACAGGGGTTCTGGCTGCCCATTCCCAAGCGGCTTTCTGGGCCAAACACACACCCATTTCCAAATGCAGCCTCTCAGTTTCCCCAAGTAGACCATCTCTGTGGGTGTAGAAGTGCCTGCCCAGCTGGTGGAACCCTGGAGTTGCTGTTCTGGAGCACTTTCTGTACATTATCTAGTGTTTTTCACATATAATGTTGCTCTGTCTCTCCCAATCTGCCATCTTGGATCCCCTCAAGCAGGGTTAACATTTGCAGATTAATTTGCATTGGGAAAAATTATTTTCCTTTTGAACACGTTTGGATATGTGTGTGTGCTTGCATGTGTTCTAACAGTTGAAAATACGAAGGGACATACTTTCACCTCACATGGGAACTGACCCTCAAAGTACACTAGACAGAGTATCAAATCTCTCTCTTTCACTCTGGAGAGTTTTCCCAGAGACTCTGTTTCCTTTTTTCCCAAAATGAATAATCAAACTTCAGAAAATTTACAGGCATACTTAATTTTGTCTCACTGAGAGCCCTGGCTGGGGAAAAGCAATATATCCAAAGATAATAATGAGTGATCCTTCTGGATGAGGATGTTGATTTGCACTTTGAAGGGATTTTGAGGATAGAGAACATGAATGATTTACAGAGGAACAATGCTAGAGATTGTGGGTCATCATTTAAGGTAACCTCTGTAAATACCTAACTTTTTATCTAAAATCCCTTCTCTTGGACTCTGAGAAAGTTCTATTGCATCTTGATGTGGATTGAATTGTAGACTCAGGATTGGGCATTTTCTTGTCTTGGACCACATTCTGGTGGCTCTGGACTCATCATAAATAAGATCTTTTCAAGATGTTACTTCAGTTAAGATGTGGCTCAACTAAATCATATTGGGCTTTAATCTGGATTGCAGGAGTCCTTTATAAGCAGGTTGAATGACTCACAGAGAGAGGGACACCATGTAAAGCTGCTCAAAAGAACCTGAAAGAAGGAGAAGAAGACACCACCATATGCATTGCCATTTAACAGAGAAGCCAGGGAACCACAAAGATTGCTAGCCAGCTGGAAGATATCAACCCAAAGAGGAAGCAAGTCTTCTAGCCTGAGAAACCATGAGCCAATAAGTTCCTGTTGTTAATCCAATGCCAAATACAAAAAGTAATTGTTTTAGCAGCTGGGAAACAAACAACTCTTGGTCTAAATGTATTTTTCTTCACTATACTTTACTTTATTTCCAGAACTTCAGAATATAATAAAAACATACAGACTTATAGAGTTGTTGTCATGAATATATGGTGGTGGTGGGGATGTAGAGAGAGCCCATGTGCCATATAACATGGTTAGGCCTACTGCCATTTTTTAGCTTTTATGTTTTTGACACAAAAATTGCTCAGTATTTAGAAAAAAAAATAAACACAATGGTCCAGTAACATGTGTCAGGCAAACTGATTTTGCTAACCTGTTTAAGGATTATGTGTTAGGATTTTGGCTTTGATAATCAATGTTTTAGAAACAAAAGGACATTTAATGTTCAATAGGAAGCTAAACTCCTGGGGCCATTTGGCAGATAACTCCAGAAGATCTTGATGGCATTTAATATACTTGGTTCCCTCATTAGTTAGTTTTCCAACCATACATATTTATTGTGTCTCTACTACATGAGAGGCACTATGTGAGCTGCTGAACACTCAGTAGAGAAAACCACAGACATTACCCCTGACTCTCTTGAAGCTCCCATATAGTTAGGGAGAGACTGAGAGTAAGCAAAAATGCAAAAAATAAATGAATCTAATAAGTACAGTGTGGAAGAGGTAGAAGAAACAAGGAAGACATGTAAACCAGTTAAAAACATGGAGAAAACTTGACAGAGACAGTGACATTTAGGTTATGTCCTGAGACAGTAGTCCTGAGTAGTAGTTACCCATGAAGGTATTAGGGAGTTAGGGTTATAAAAGAATGTGTGCCAAGGGGTGCTCTCAGATGAGACTTTGCATATTCAAGGCAATGGTGTATCTGGAATTTAGGCAGGGTGAGGAAAAGTGCTGTTGGAAGGGACTAGATTGTGCTCAGCCTTCAGGGCATGTTAAGTATTTGAGATTAGATTCTCAGAACCAAAGTAAACCATGTGAAGACTTTACTCAGGAGTGTGATATGATCAGACATTCTTCATTGAAAGGAAAAAATAATCACCCTTGCTAGGGTATGGGGAATGGATGATAGGAAGACAAGAGTTGTATAAGGTAATTTGGGGTGAGATATATAGTTGTCCAGACAAGATAGGATGATTGCTTGGACTAAGTTATTGACAGGAAAATAGAAGTAGATAGTGGCATTATGTGCTGTGGTGTTGTTTACTGAGATAGGGAAAAAGGGAGGAACAGATTTTGCCAGCAATTGAAGGTTCTTTATTAAAGGTTTTACAGTTAAATGGCTGAGATATCCAAACTGAAATTTTAAGTAGGTAGGTGGAACTCAATAGAAAGGTCTGGACTTAAGACTAAACTTCAGAGTCGTGAAAGTATTTAAATTAATTGATGTCACATTATTGATGTCAGACTATAGAGGGGAAAGAAAATAGAGCCCAGAACTATACCCAAGTGACTCCCAACACTGTCAATCTAAGAATTTTGGAGCATACTTTAAACAGAAGAGTACCCTATCTTGAGAAATGGAGCTTTTCCAGGTTTGTAATTGGAATGATTTGCAATGGTTTTTTGAAACCTTATGCAAATTGCCCAGTAATGACCTTTCATTTTTACCCTTTTCCTTTCACCTTGAATGTTCTCTTCCTTGGCATTGCAAAATCTTATCAGTTTCTTTTCTGTCCCTATTCCAGAATAAACATTTCTTCATCACTCTCCAGAAAGATATTGTTATCTGATTTTAGTCAACATATTCTCCCTGCTGTCTGTAATTTACAACTAACCTTGAGTGTTTGTTAAATCTTATATAGGCCAGGTAAGCTCCCAAGGCACCTTCAAAAACAAGTGGGAAGTACTCAAACTCCTAACTTGTGTTCAGTATAATTTGTAGATTATTGGTCCTAGATTAGTGTCAAAATACAAAAGAAGAAACATGCTAACTCTTTCAGAACACACAAGTCTACTGCATTCTGTGAGATATCCATGAGCATAACTTTAAAAGTAGTTCAGGGAGGTTTCCAGAACTGGAAAAAGTACCTTCAAGGGGAAAAAATTAAGACTGTTTCTTATGACAATCAGCATCCTGTTACTAAGGCAAAGCCTATTTTAAATGTACCAATTTTTAGTTTTAGTAACTTCTAGAAATTTTTTAGTCTAAAACTTTATGTTCCTCACCCATTTAGCTTTTAAGGTAACCTTCAGAATGTACATGAATACAGCAAGCTTTGGAGCCCAGTAACAATAATTTTGATACAGCATCTCAGTGTTTCAGTCTTTTCTTCTATACCAAATGCTAAGAACACTGTCAGCACTTAAAATGATTTTGTCAACATTTACTCAGTATTTGCCTTGATATTTTAAACTACTCAACCATTTAAAAACTACTGCATAGCCTATTTTATGCTTCTTTTATTCTTGAAATGGCTTGAAGCTTTCAGAGGTAATGTATCTTACACATGTCAAATGTATGAAGCAAAATAAAGAAGTACATAGCTCTGTATCTTGGAAAGAATAATGGTATTGTAGGAATGAATTAGTTCAGCCCTGCTTCCAAGCAATTGTTTAGCACCTGACACGTATCAGGCTCTGGGCTAGCTATGAAAATCAAAGGATAAAATCACTGTCCATAAGGGGCTCTGCATCAAATAAGAGTGACTACGGCAGATATGTAAAAAATAATTTCCATATAAAGGCATGAATTATAAGAGTAGTATGTAAAAACTATGAAGGAGGAATGCCCCTGTGATATACATTTTTGGATTATGAATTGTTCCTCAATAATGGTTACCACTTTTGAACTCTTTATTTGGTGTAGGTATTGTCTTAAGTGCTTTTCATACTGCCTCAATCCTTTCAACAACCCAGTGAAATAGCCACCCATTTTACAGATGAGGAAGAAAACTGAGAGGAGTTAAGTAACTTGTCTCAGATCCCAAAGCCAGTAACTGAAGAAGGAGGAATTTGAACTCTATTCTGACTAACTCCAAACTAATTTGTGAAGTTTCTTCCCTGGAGAGGTGAATGTGTATCTCAGACCTGGGAGACATAAATTCAGGAAAGACAATCTTAGAAGTCTTAGGGAACTAGTTATGATTTGTCTGGGAGATTCTTTGACTTTTTTTGCTCTTCTGCTTCTTGGGCTAGAGATATCAGATAGTACAGATAACAGGCTTATTATGGCTGCAACTGATAGACAAAGTAAAGAAAAAGTTTCAAGATTTAAATGATGTCTTAATTTATTGCATCCTATTGACAATACCCTCCTCACATAGGAGTATAAACTTGTGTGTGTGTGTGTGTGTGTGTGTGTGTGTGTGTGTGTGTGTGTGTGTGTATGTATAGTCTTAAAAACAAATAGAAAGTATTTGGCAGATTTTCTACTGCTAGGTTGTTTAAACACTGCTATACAATGAACTAAACAAGTTTTGGTTTTCTCTGTTCTAGAAGGCGATGCTGTAAATAGTATTTGGCTTTTCATGGTAGTTGGCTAATTTTAAATGGAATGCTGAAAAGGAACAAATACCAAACATTTCTGCATTGTTGATTCAATTTATGCAAATCTTATGAGAAAATGTTTTCATTTCCATTTCTTTAATATTGACAAACTTAGAATTAAAGGACAATGTAACTCAAATAGTTTAAAAACCCTCCTTTTTCTGCTAGTGAATCTTCAGAAATTGACATTGCAATATAGACTGCTTTGTTAATGTTGAAATAAATTTTATTTAAATATTTTATGCACTCTTGCCACTAACTGAATATGAATTTCAAAAGATGTATAAATATGAATATATTTTAATGTTGGAGATTCCTACATTTGGTCAGAGTTATTAGTTTGTTATTTTTATCATCCTTTCAAAACTTCAAATTACACTAATTGTAGTTATTATTTAGCTAATACATAGAGTATTACATATTTGGTAACCTTGCTTGAAAATGAATAAAAATCTTATCTTGTGAAATCTAGACTTGGTACATGGGTCTTCTCATTCTTTACCATTTTTCTTAAATAGAACATTGGTTGGGCCTGATAGTCTCACTTTTATTTAATAGTATTTGTGTTACTCTATTGTACATGTTGAGATGAAATGTAGAATTAAATTTTGTATCACAATGCATTAGAGAGGTCAATCATTGCCTCTTTTCTCCATAACATCTTTGTAGGAAACTGCCTGTGGCTCCAAAAAGAGAAGCACTTTGAGTTATGTGACCTTTATCCTCAGCAATTTCACTCATGTTCCTACTTCAGACAACTGATCTGATCTAGGGTACCATGGGTGGAACCCTGACCTAAGTTGGCTGAACAGATAAAGGCCAGTGTTCTGGTTTGCTAATGCTGCCATTTTGCAAAACAACATAAATGGATTGGCTTTTATAAAGGGGGTTTATTTGGTTACAAAGTTACATCTTAATGCCATAAAGTGTCCAATGTAAAGCATCAATAGGGTACCATCACTGAAGGATGGCCTTTGGCATTCAAAAAACTTCTTTTAGTTTGGAGGGCATGTGGTTGATGTCCACCTGCTCCTAGGCTGCATTTCAAAATGGTTTTCTCCAAAATGTTGCTCTTGGGGTGTTTTGCCCTTTTAGCTCTTCAAAATGTCACTCTCAGTTGCTCTGTTACCTCTGTTTGTGAACTCTTTTTATAGGACTCTGGTGTATTTATCAAGACCCACCCTGAATGGGCAGGGCCACACTTCCAGGGAAACATTCAATCAAGAGGTCACCTAATCAAAGTTATCACTCACACCAGGGTGGACCACATCTCCATGGAAATAATCATAAGTTTCCAACCCAATGAACACTAATAGTGTCTGCCCCCACATGATTGTATCAAAGAATATGACAATTTGGTGGGACATAAGACATCCAAACCAGCAGAGCTGGAAAACAGATTTTTATGGGAAGCTGAGTTAGAAGTTCCTGTTGACTCTGGTGTTGAATTCTCTTTTATCTGGGAAGCCTAGATGAAGCCATAAGTAAACCATGGGGTAAATGACTTAAATAAGTTCATGGAAAGCACAAGAGACACATACAAATACACAAAGATAAACAGAATGTATAGGACATACTGTCATTGCCCCTACACCCCAAAATCTCTCCCTCCCCAGCACACCCCTCTTCCATTCAGTAACTGCCTGGCAACTTTTTGGCTTCTGGATATCTTGTTATAATTCATACCATGGGATTGGTTCAGGAGAAATCCCTTTAATAAAGCCTCTTTTTGCTAGAACTTAAGTGAAAAATCAATCAAATGGGCCTGCCAAAATAAACAGAAAATATTTACCTTCTGTCTTCAAAGTGAGTAGATGTTATGTCAAACAAGGAGGGTTTGATATGTACTTAAGGATAAAAGACTCTGTGTAGTGGAAATACATTGTTTTCTCCTGTACAGTAACCAATTTTCTACAGATAATTGATAGTTTTTGATAATTGCTGTTTGGCTTTTCCTTGGGCAAGTGCCTCCCCTCAGTTCTTACCCTATGTAATGCGTAGGGCATTGATCCCTCTCTGAAGACTTGTTCAGAGATGGCTACATTACCCCATGTTGCTGAATGTCAGGAAGGCATAAGAGCAATTGAGAAAGAAAAGCAGAGGGGAATGTGAGCCTGAAGGTGTTAAGTTCCAACACATGGAATTCGTCCACTAAATGATGAAGCCAACATAGAGGAAAGCTGAACAAACTATAGAGGGATTGAGTCCTGAAGGACACCAATGTTTGAACCTCTGGATCCAGCTGTGTCTGAAGCAAGAAGTATTCACTGAACTCTTCAGTTTTTTAAGTCAATAACCCCTTTTACCCTCAGCCCCAAGGTAGTTTGAGTTGTTTCTGTCACATGCAACTCATATTTACCAAAATGCCCTCTCTGAAATTATATGGGAGACAGAGGATCTGAAACCTGACCATAAATTACTTTCCATCTAGTGGTGTAAAGACTGGTGTAATCATTGGAAAACAGTATAAAATATATGATTAAACATCAGGTATTATATAGTCTAAAATCTCTCATGAAACAATGGCACCAAAGACAGTGTAGAGTACCTATTTAATATTTTTGTGAAGGATTATTTATTTGCTTTTGAGATACTTATTTAATAGTTATAAATGCTGCCTGATCATCACAGTCAGCAGGTTAGAGAACAGTACCAAGAATGTGGCAAGAAATAGTTGCATTTTGCATCAGAAAAAATAAACATACATACTAAAAAAAGCAAAAAGCCAATGACTGCCACCAATAGAAACAATTACACAAATAAAGCAAAAATTAAACAAAATTAAAAGAAAAGCTAGTGAGAAATGAAAAGTTTTAAAAATTGGTTATGTTAATGTTTTCTTTTATTCTTATTTGCCATTGAATTTTCCTCATCTACTTTATTATTCACAATTTCTGACCTAGAAACTAAATAAATTGCAGTCCTCACTAATATCAAATTTCTTTATAAATTCTTATGGACACAGGTGTGCTGGTGTAGCGGACTCAGAGAAACAAGCAGAAAGAAGCAGTTGAACTCAGGGACTTCAAAGAGGTTATTGAATGGACTATGGAACATTTCTGATTCTTCAGAAATTGTTTTCAAAATTTTGTGGGAATGTGCATATTTTTACCCAAGAGAATCCATAACTTTCATCAGTTTTGCAAAGGGACCTATGAACCAGAAAATGTTATAATTCCCTGAAAGTTTTAGGTGAGTTATGAGAAATGATTTACCTTGTTTACATATTAAGATATTCTTTCACTTTGCTAAATTAGTGGCCTTTTGAAATAAATTATGGACAATGCTAAAGTCAGAAATAAACCATAAATTTTAATGCATTTTTCCTAAGTAAAATATACCCATGCAGTCAAGACATACATACATACATACACATATACATATATATATATATGTTGCATTTCAAAATAAGGAAATAAATCATGGTACAGGAACACATAGCATTATGTTAAATTTGTTCTATAGCTACTTCTTAAATCATACTTTGAAAGTTGTCACCTTTCTGTATATATGCTATATTTCATAATAAGGAAATAACTGAGAGTGTGGAACTGTTACCCACAACATTCTTTGAAATTTTCTCTCCAAACATTGTTAAATCATATTTTGAATGTTATCCCTTTTCTGTATACATGTTATATATCATAATAAAAATGCAAAAAAAACTAAAAATCAAAGACAAAATTGGGGGCATTAATAGATATTTTAGAAATTAAAAAGATTAATAGTGAATACTATGAACAATTGTTTGCCAACAATATAATCTAGAAGTAATGGGAAAATTCCTAGAAACACACAACTTTCCTAAATTGAATCAAGAATAAATAGAAGCTATCAATGGATTTATATGTAGCAAGGTTTAATCAGCAATGAAAAACCTCCCAAGAAAGATTAAGTCCAGGATCAAATTGATTCAATGGTGAATTGAATCAAACTTTCAAAGAAGAATTAACTCCAATACTTTCCTAATTCTTCCAAATTGAAACAGAGGGAACAGAGGGAACTCTTTCTAATTCATTCTATGAGAGTAACATTATTGTAAAACCAAGGCTACATAAAAGACATAACAAGAAAGGAAAATGAAGGGTGAATTTCCCTCATGAATACAGATGCAAATACTCAATAAACCACTAGCAAATTGAATACAACATTAAGAGTTATCTACAATGACCAAAACCAAATAGGATTTATCTCATAAATGCAAGGGTCTTTAACATAACAAATCCGTCAGTGTAATGCACCACATTCTCTGAATGAAGGGGAAAAATATCACATGATGATCTCATTTGAAGTGGAAAATGCATTTTACAGAATCCAGTGCCCTTTCACCATAAAAACACTCAGAAAAATAAGAATAGAATGTAACTTCCTGTACATGAAAAAGGAATACATATAAAAACACATCTAATTTATAGGCAATGCTGAAAGAGTGAAGTCCTTCCATATGAAGTCTGGAACAAGACAATGTCTGCTCTCACCACTGCCATTCAGTATTGTACTGGAAATCACATCCAAAGAAATTAGACTATAGAAAAAAATAAAAAAAAAACACATCCATTTCAGAAGGAAGAAGTAAAACTATCTGTACTCAAGGTGATAGGATACTTTACCTAGAAAGTACACAAGTATCCATAATACAACTTGTAAAGCTCATAAGGGAATCCAGCGAAATTCAAGATACAAAATTAGTAAGCAAAAAGCAGTTGTGTTTTATACACCAGGAAAGAACATACCTAACTAGAAGTTTAAAAAATATCATTCAGTACAGAATCTTAACAAATACAACACTTGGGAATAAGTTGAAATTGAGAGGTGGAAGACTGTACACTGAAAAATAGAAAATACTGCCAAAAGAAATTAGAGAAGACCTAAGTAAATTGTAAGACTTCCTCTGTCCTTGGAAAGGAAGAATTAATAAAATTAAGCTGTCAATAATACCCCAAGTGATCTATGTTGAGCCTAATCCCTATCAAAATCCCAGGAGCCCTTTTAGCAGAAATGGAAGAACTGATCCTCATACACCTGGAATTAGACTTCACCAGGGCCAGGACACATTTCCATGTCCCTCAGCCAGTTTTGACCATAAGCTGTTTCAGACAAGGCAGCATATCTTACATTTTTCTTCATTCCAAAATGATAGTTTAGTGCTTAACATACAGAATTGTTGAATAAACTATTTTTGAATGACAGAAACAAATGTTAGAGAGAGTTGAACAGATGGCTAACAATGGGAAGGAAAGAGAAGTAGTGTCTTAGTTTGCTAATGCTGGAGAATGCAAAACACCAGAGATGGATAGGCTTTTATAAAACAGGGGTTTATTTCACTACACAATTACAGTCTTAAGGCCACAAAGCGTCCAGAAAACCTCTGTTAGCTGGGAAGGCAGCTGGCATCTGCTCCAAAGCTCCAGCCTCAAAACGGCTTTCTCCCAGGACGTTCCTTTCCAGCAAGCTTGCTTCTCTTCAAAACATCACTCCCAGCTGCACTCTCTTTCCTCCCCCCAAGTCAGCTCATTTATATAGCTCCACCGATAAAGGCCCACCCTGAATGGGTGGGGCCACGCCTCCATGGGAACATCTCATCAGAATCATTGCCCACAGCTGGGTGGGGCACATTCCAAGCAAATCCAACCATCACCAAAACACCTGCCCCACACAAGACCACAAAGATAATGGCATTTGGGGGACACAACACACTCAAACTGGCACAGGGAAGCAGTGAAAAAAGAGGAAATAATATTGAAAAAGGACAGCCCCATGAATGAGAGCCAACGCCAGAGGAGGGAGATGAAACAGAAGATATTTTAATGTACCAGAACCTCTGTCTAGAATCAATGATAGGGAAACTATTGTGGGAACTCTTGCAGTACTAGAGCCCACAACTAAACAGAGGTGACCTTCCTGGATGGAAGGAGTCCACTGGGATAAGAGGCAAACATGAAGTTTCAAAACTGTCTCCCAAAGGTCAAAAATGAGACACATTTGCATTTTCTTTTTCTTTCTTTATCTCCAGAGATCTAAGTATCTCCAGGAGTAGAGACAATAGAAAAATCATTAATGATGCTCATGGGAATGAAATCCCTAAAGGCTTGGAAACTCTAAATGCTTCACCTACACTATCTCAACTGTATTTTGCAAATTCCTGTTGAGAAGGAAATGCAATTTTGCCTTGCAAAGACCTCAAGAGTTTTTCTATCTCCCTGCCTTTCCTGGTAGTATAGCTTCCAACTTCATCCTTCATTCAAGGAAGAATATGCATTGGGGATCTCATACCATTTTTTGGTAATTTCTTGGTGAGGTACAGAATCTTCACAGAGTGGGGAGAATGAATTTTAAGTCCACAGGCACCTTTTAGACTTAGGGGAATCAACAGGGAAAACATGTAAATAAAGCTTTATCATACAATGTCCTGCCTAGTTAAAAAGGCTGACTGTTGATGGTGGTAATGGATACACTAAAATATTTTCTTTCTCTGATTTATCTCATCTGGCATTAGCTTTCACTCATGGGGCTTCCCTCATGGAAGTATCTATTTAACCACATTCATCCATTTATTTTTTTAAATCATTCAGCAAACATTTATTCATCAAATACTTCATGGTAGGCACTAAAAATTATTCTGGGAACAAAAATATCAGTAAGTTAGTTTTCCTAATTTATAAGAGATTACATCTAAATAGGGCAAGCATCTTAGAAATGAGAACATGTGATATCCTGAGGTGGCACTGAAATCCTGCTGAAGTGGAGCCAAAGGTCTGGACTCATACTGTGGAAGTTAGTCAAGGCATCACAGGAACACTGATAATTGTATTGAGATTTGAAGGAGGAGTTCAAGTAATTCCAGGAGGAGAAGGAGGAAGAAGCACATCTAGATGAGATGACTGATACACAGATGTGGGCTCAATATGACCATAACTTGTAGTTCTCAATACATGAAGAATAACGAGGGGCAGCATGTGAAATGTGGAAAACAAGCCTGGCAAGGTTGGCAGCAGGCAGATAACAGAGGCCCTTGTGTTTCTCCATGAAATTGATATTTATGTTTGAAGTCATTGGAGAGTCAGTGCAGAGTTTTTAAAATGTGATGTCCATGAAAATTGCAGAAAGTTCACTTTGGATCACTTTCTTTTGCCAAATCCCTGGAGAGATAGTGAGGGCTGGAAATAGCAAAATGGAAGTGGAGATGGAGTTTTGGGGAATGAATCTGTGTAGGGTTGAATTGTAATGTATAAAAATATTCTATATTAATACTGGGCCAAATGCTGGACATTTTACATTCATTATTTTATTTAATTCTTTCAATGATTCTATGAAATATAGCATGATTCTTCTGATTTAATGGGGGAAGAATATGAGACATACAGCAGTGTGATATCTTGACTAAGGCATGTAATTGCATCTGGAAAGGAGCTTTGAGTTGGTTGTTTCCTAGGCTTTTGCATTTCCCTAATAGTTATTCTTTGTAATAAACTTAATTTTTAAAAATAGTGCTACACTTACAGAAAAATTTCAAGGATACTAGTGAGTTTATAAAACCTCTCATCTATTTTCTCCTATTCTGAATATTTTTCATCCAGAAGACAACATTACATTTATTTATCTGTCATAAATATCAGTTTCTCAGAATCCCCTTGTTTTTGATCACCTGGATATTTTTGAGGAATGCTGGTCAGGTATCTTGTGAAATATCTCTGTTAGAATTTGTATGGTGTTCTCATGATTAAACTTGGATTATGGGATATAGAGGTAGACACTAGAGATAAAATGCTATTTTCATTTCATCACATATTCATATTCAATATGAATTATCACTGTTGATATGACCTTGATGAACAATTCTTGCCAGGTTTCTCCACTTTAAAGTTCTTCCTTTCCCACCATTTCTATACATTACATTTGGAAAGGAGTTACTATGGGAAGCCCACACTTTATCAGTGGGGATTTTGGCCCACCTTCTTGAGAGAGCAATATCTGCATAAATTATAGGAATTGTCCTGCATGGGAGATTTACCTCTTCTTATTAATATTTTCAATAATTTATTTATAACATTATGCACTCATGGTATGAATTTTTTACTTTGGATTTTGATATAATACTTTATTTTTTTCAGTTTGTTTCAGGATGGGTGATTGGATCTCATTCAGCTCTGCCCTGTGTCTCCTTGATATAGTCATCCTTGGCTTTTGTAACTGGATTAAGCATTTATTTTTGTCACAGAACTGTATTCCATTGTAATTTTATAGCAGAGTGTGTTTATACATTCACCTATAAAAGGACATCTTGATTGCTTTCAGATTTTGGAGATTATAAATAAAACTATTATAAATATTCAGGTGTAGGTTTCATGTGGATTTATGTTTTCAAATCAGCCACCTTCCTAAGCAAAATTGTTGGAGTTTATAGTGATTCTATGTTTACTTTTACAAGAAACTTCCAAACTGACTTCTGGCTGCAACCTTTTTTATTCCCATTCTCAAAGAATGACAGTCTCTATTGCACCCCATTCTTACATCTATTGGTATTGTCAGTGTTTACTTAGGTTTTTACCTGTTCTAATAAGCATGCCTGATAAATCATTGTGGTTTTAATTTGGAAATTCCCTAATGACAAATAATGATGAGCATATTTTCTCATGCTTCTTTGATAACCTTATATCATCTTTATATAGGTTCTGTTCAGATATTTTCCCTCATTTTTAAATTGGAGTTTAAGAATCCTTTGTATATTTGGGTACAAATCATTTTTCAGACATGTGTCTTGCAAATATTTTCTCCAAAACTCTCAGTTTCGTTTTAATTCCTATCAACTTCTTTCAGAAAAGAGAGGTTTTATATTTCAGTGAAGTCCACTTTATAAATTTTCTTCTCTCATGCATCATGATTTGGGTGTTATATCTAAAAACTCATTACCAAACCATGACCTGCTAGATTTTCCTGTATGTTTACTTCTATAATTACTATGCTTTGCATTTTAATTTTAAGTGTAGAATTCCTATTGATTTAGTTTTTGTGCTATAAATATGATGTTTTTCTAAGTAACATTTTTGTTTTGCCTATTAGTATCCCATTGTTTCTGCAGCATTTCATGAAAAAGCCATATATTTCTCACTGTGTTGCTCTTGCTCCTGTGACAAAGATCAGTTTGCTGCTTTTGTGTACGTCTCTTTCTCATCCCCTAATATGAGTTTGCGTGTCTATTTTTGAGTTCTCACAAGTTATTTCATGTTTTATTTCACCAATTTAACACATGTTGCTATATTTAGACTTGAAATCAGATAGTATGGGTCATATCACTTTGTGTTTCTTCATCTTCAGTATTTAGATAATCTAGCAGATTTACCTTTCCATATAAAATTTAGAATTTGCCAATATCCACAAAGTAACTTTCTGTCATTTTGAGTGTGATTGAGTTGAATGTGTAGATCATTTTGAGATGAAATGGCATCTTAACTATATTGAGTCTTCCTACTAATGAAGACAGAATAACTTTATTTAACTTTAACTTTTTATTGTAGTAATCTATAAACAATTCAAAATTTCTCATCTTATCCATTTTCAAGTGTAAAATTTGGAAATATTTTATTACTTTCAAAATATTGTGCTACCATCATCAGTATCCATGACCCCAAATTTTTCATCACATGGTGCAAAATGAGTAGTCAAAATGTTGAGAAAATGTAGTCTAAGGGGAATTATACTTGAAAGTTTTGCCCTAGGAAAATATTTACAATTATAGACAGGATAGCTAGTCAGCAATAGAATAAAGGAGAAGGAAGAGCATAGGTTTTCCTGACATTTTAAGGTAAAGGGCACTAGACCGATACATAATCAATAGGAACTAATTAATTTAATGTGTTTACAATACTAACCATAGAACTTATGCTAATTTGCTGATCACTTGTCTATAAATTTACATTGCTTGGGGCTCTTTTCAAACAGTTTCATCAGCTACATGGAACAAGAAGACCAAACACATATTTCAGAATTTATCCTACTTGGCCTCTCAGAAGATACTGCAGTGCTATCCTTCCTCTATGGGCTGTTCCTGATGATGTATCTGGTAACCTTCATTGGGAACCTGTTTATCATCCTGGCCATCATCTCTGACTCCCACCTCCAGGTGCCCATATACTTATTCCTCTCTAATCTGTCTTTCACAGATATTGGTTTCACTTCCACCACTGTCCCAAATATGCTGATGAACATTCAGACAGAGAGCAAAAACATTACTTATGAAAACTTCCTCACCCAGATGTACTTTTTTGTGCTTTTTGTAGGATTAGACACCTTCCTTCTGACTGTGATGGCCTATGACTGCTTTGTGGCTATCTTTCACCCCTTGCATTAAATGGTTATCATGAACCATCAGTTCTGTGGTCTCCTGATTCTGGCATCCTGGTTATTGAGTATTCTGCTCTTTCTTTTGCATGACTTAATGGTTTTGCAATTGACTTTTTGTGGAGACTTGGAAATCTCCCACTTTTATTGTGATCTGAATCAGGTAGTCCAACTTGCTTGCTCTGATGTGTATATCAATGACTTATTGATGTATTTTGCAACTTTAATTGTGGGTGTTATTCCACTCACTGGGATCCTTTTCTCTTACTCAAAGATTGTATTCTCCATTTGAAGAATTTCATCAGCTGCAGGCAAGTATAAAGCATTTTCCACTTGTGGGTCTCACTTCTCAGTAGTGTCTTTGTTTTATGGTACAGGTCTTGGAGTGTATCTTAGTTCTACTACTACCCAAAACTCAAGGGTAAGCATAATAGCTTCACTGGTGTACACAGTGGTCACTCCCATGGTGAACCCCTTTATCTATAGTCTTAAAAACAAGGACATAAAGCATGCCTTACAGAAACTCTTCATCTGAGCAACATTAACTCTATAATTGGATCATTCATCTCAAGTTTAGAAATCTGCTTGTCTGTAACATAGGTTAAATACTGGAAGATCAACATCTTGATACTCTTATCAGTGTGTAGAAAGATAATCTGGTATCTGTTTAATTTTTAGACTTCTGTCTCTTTAATTTTTATCTATCAAAATGAGTGATATCACCTGAGACTCAGAGCTATGAATATCAGTATTACCCAAAATGGCAACTGTTATAAAAGGTGGAAAAAGAGTTCAGACTACAATTAGAGCTATAAATGAAGCTGATCCATTTATAGTTAAAGCAAATCAGACTAAAGGGAAAAGTAAAATATTGACAGTGTTTTAAAATTTTGACTTCTGTGTGACACCAAAGGAAGAGAATGTGCTTTGAATAATTTCAATTTTTTAAATTTATTGAGGCCTGTTTTATGTCCCAACATATGATCTTTCTGGAGAAAGTTCCATGAGCACTAGAGAAGAACGTGTATCCTGTTGATTTGTGATGTAATGTTGTATATATGTCTGTTAAATCCAATTCATTTATCAGATTGGTTGTTTTCAATTTCCTAATTGGCCTTCTGTCTGGTTGGTCTGTCTATAGGAGAGAGTGATGTGTTGAAATCTCCAATTATTGTGGAAACATCAATTGCTTACTTTAGTTTGCCAATGTTTGTCTCATGTATTATGTGGCAACATGATTGGGTGCATAAACATTTATTATTGTTATTTCTTCTTGTTGAATTGCCCCTTTTATTAGTATGGAGTGGCTTTCTTTGTCTCTCATAACATCCTGGCATTTAAAGTCTATTTTATCTGAGATTAATATTGCTACTCCTGCTTTCTTTTGGCTGTAGCTTGCATGAAATATTTTTCCCATCCTTTCACTTTCAATTTCTTTGTGTCCCTGTGTCTAAGATGAGTTTCTTGTATGCAACATATTGATGGTTCATTTTTTAATCCATTCTGCCACTCTATATCTTTTCATTGGGGAGTTTAATCCATTTACATTCAATGTTATTACTGTGAAGGCATTTCTTGAATCAGCCACTTTATCTTTTGGTTTATGTTTGTCGGATATATTTTCCCTCTCTCTCTTATTGTCCTTTAATGTACCCATACTGAATCTCTTTAGTACTGAAACTTTCTCCATCTCTCTCTCTCCTTTCTTTGATTCTCTGTCAGTAGGGCTCTCTTTAGTATCTCAAGTAGGACAGGTCTCTTTTTAGCAAATTCTTTCAGCATTTGTTTGAGAAAAATTTAAGCTCTCCCTCAAATTTGAAGGAGAGCTTTGCTGGATAAAGAATTCTTGGTTGGCATTTTTTTCTCTCTCAGAATTTTAAATATGTCATGGCACTGCCTTCTTACATCCATGGTGGCTGCTGTTTAGTCACTACTTAGTCTTATGTTGTTTCCTTTGCATGTGGGGAATTGTTTTTCTCTTGCAGTTTTCAGAACTTGCTCCTTCTCTTCAGTATTTGACAGTCTGTTCAGAATATGTCAAGTGGATTTATATGGATTTATTCTATTTGGAGTTCACTGGGCATTTATGATTTGTATATTTATGGTGTTTAGAAGATTTGGGAAGTTTTCCCCAACAATTTCTTTGAATACTCTTCCTAGACCTTTACCTTCCTCTTCCCCTCTGGAACATAAATGAGTCTTATATTTGGACATTTTATATTATCTATCATATCACTGAGGTCCAT
The DNA here is from genome assembly GCA_000164785.2 of Choloepus hoffmanni. Taxonomy (NCBI): domain Eukaryota; kingdom Metazoa; phylum Chordata; class Mammalia; order Pilosa; family Megalonychidae; genus Choloepus; species Choloepus hoffmanni. The sequence goes on from KN192070.1 coordinate 106,701, forward strand.
TTTGATTTTTTCCCCATTCTTTCCTTTGTTCTTTCATTTTCCATTCTGTCATCCTCTAGGTCACTGATTTGCTGTTCAGCTTCCTCTAGTCTTGTATTATGAGTATCCAGAATCTTTTTAATTTGGTCAACAGTTTCCTTTATTTCCATAAGATTGTCTATTTTTTAATTACTCTTGCAATTTCTTCTTTATGCTCTTCTAAGGTCTTCTTCATGTCCTTTACATCCTGTGCCATGCTCTTCTTCATGTCCTTTATATCCTGCACCATGTTCTCATTGTTCTTCTTTAGTTCTTTGATTAATTGCTTCAAGTACTGTGTCTCCTCTGATGTTTTGATTTGGGTGATTGGGTTTAGGTTATATATATCATCTGGTCTTTTTCATATACTGTAAAATTTTCTGTTGTTTTTGGTCTCTTGGCATTTGCTTAACTTGATAGGGCTCTTTTAGGATATACCAACTGATTTAAACCCTTATCTCTAATTTGTCAGATCTACAGCTTCATGGAATACACTTTCTCTAAGTAACCAGCAGGTGGCATCTGCAAGCCACCTATTCCCCTCAAGCCAGTTCTCTGCTACTTTGTCTTTGTGGTGAGTGGGGTTGTGAATCTTGTGGGGTCCAATTCATGCACCAAGCTTGCATGTGTATTTCATATTGCCTGCCCTGTGTATGGTGCATGTGTCTGAGTGGTTAGGGAGGGTGTCAGCTTTAATAATCAAATCTCCCAGGTATTCCTGGGGACTTAAAGTTGTTGCAAGAGTCTAATCCTTAAGTTCAGTCTTGTCACAGTTTGTCTCCCACTGGCCCACAAGTTCTTGGTATTAGTGTATGGTCCCTGGGACATGTGAGTGTGTCTCTCTTCAAGCTGTGCACTCCTAGGTCCTCTGCTGAGGGATGAATGTGCTATGTTACAGGTGAGCACCATCCCCCAAGAGAGGTTCTGGGCTGCAGGGTTGTGTAGGGGTGTTCCCAGTCTGCTGAAAGGATGGCTGAATGGGGCACCTTAATTTCCCACTTTCACACAGCTCCACCTTCCCAGCTCTGGGACAATTAGCTGAGGGTTTGGGAAAGGCTATTGTCCATGCCTGATATTGTGGTATGTGTGTGTGTTGTCGGAAACACTTCCCATTACAATGGGTTGTTTGGGGCAGCTCTGGGCTATTGTGGTGGCACCAGGCAGGAGCATTCCCAGACCACTGGGAAGATGGCTATAAGAGGATGCCCCATTTTTCTTGGGAAGTTGTGGAGTTTAGCAAATTTTATCAGCCACTGGACTTATTGCTTTGTGTCTCAGAGCTCTCTTAGCTCTGCTCTTGTCTGGGCCCTAATTGGAAGTCTTTGAAGCTTTCTGTAATGGGCTTCTTAGAGTAATTGTTTTAGAAAAAGACAAAAAGTTAAAAAAAAGAATGGCCCTCCTTGCAGATTTAATGGGCTATTGAAATGCTAAGAGACAAGGAGATTAGGGCCACTAAGGAGCAATCAAGAAAGCAGAGAAACTGGCTCTTCAGACAAGGAAACTTGCCCTGTGGATTTGCATATGAGCCTGACTCTGTTTGAGCCCTGCCCTTCTCTGTTCTATGTTCACCAGAACTCCAAAAGTCTCTGTTTTTATTTTTGGGTATTTATTTATTTATTTATTTATTTACTTATTTACTTACTTACTTATTTATTTATTTATTTATTTTGCTGTTTTTGCTAGCCCTATCTCCTCTCTGCTGGGCTGACTGCTCCCAGATTCTCTGGTGTCTTGTCTCAGTCTATCTATGTTTGGAGTTTGGATCAGCAGTCTGAGTTTTCAATAAGAACCACAACTGCAGTTCTCCCTCCTCATTCCCAACACTGACATCCCTTCCTTCCATGGGACTAAGCCTGGCAGGGAGGGGTATGGATCCCCTGGCCATGAGGGATTTTGCTGATCTCAGCTGTTCCACATGTTCATGAGTATTGTATGAAGTATGCCCAAATCAAATTGCTCTCAGTGTCCAGTCCATGCAGTTTCTGGCTTTCTACCTACTGCCCTGGAGAAGGAACTAAAACCTACACCTCACCACTCCACCATCTTGCCCCACCCTCTCAAGACCAAAGGAAGAGATATTTATTTGGTGAATAATCTGTATTTTCTATACCACACTATATAATTTAACTTGTGTAATCAGTTTATTCCAACACCATAATTACAAGGAAATTTGAAAAGGAAGTGAAATCTGGTTATTTTGTACTTTATTGTGAAGCCCTGATACACCCAAGCATAATTTGGGCAGAGAGTGAAAATATACATGCAAAACCTCCTTAAGGGACTGGAAAAAATCTGGAAATATTAGACTTTCCCACCTGGGGAATTCCTGATCTTTTTACAAGCATTGGGGCTTACCAATTTAGAAGGCCAAGACCTTGATCTTGGGGTTTGCCCTTATAAAGCTTGCTATTGCAAAATAGAGGCTAAGCCTACTAATAATTTTGCCCAAGAATAACTCCCAGAGAATCTCATTTGCTCCTCAGATATAGCTCTCTGTCTAAGCCAACTTGGCAGGTGGACTTGCTGCTTTCTCCCCTAAATCGGACAAGACTTACAGGGGTGTAAATATCTCTGGCAATGGGGGGCATGACTCCCTGGGATAAGCCTTAAACCCAGCATCAGGGGATTGAGAAAGCCTTCTTCATAAGTAGCTTCTCCAAGTCTGCAAAGTATATTGTTTGAATTTTGATTGGAATTGCATTAACCTATAGTTCAGTTAGGTAGAATTGACATCTTGACAACGATTAGCCATCCCATCCATGAAAATGGAATATCTCTCCATGTCTTTAGGTCCCATTTTCCTTCTTTTAGTAAAGTTATGTAATTTTCTGTGTAGAGTCCTTCTACATCCTTGATTAAGTTTAGGCCCAGATACTTGATTTTATTAGTTGCTATTGTGAATGGAATTTTTATTGGGTGTCTCTTCAGTTATGTCATCTCTAGTGTATAGGAACATTACTGATTTGTGTGCATTAATCTTCTATTCCACCTCTTTGCTGAAATTCTTGAGTAGCTCAAATTGCTGTCATCCATTTCTCAGGATTTTCTGAGGAAAATCAAATAATCCACAAATAAAGACAGTTTTGCTTCTATTGTTCCAATTTGGATATCTTTTTCTTTGTCTTGGTGAATTGCTCTGCCTAGAACTTCTAGGTTGAGGTTGAGTAGTAGTAGTGACTCTGGGCATCCTTGTCTTTCTCCTGATTTTAGGGGAAAGGCTTTCAGTCTCTCACCATTGAGAACTATGCTGGCCATCAGGATTTTTTAAGCCATTTATCATATTAAGGGAGGTTCCTTCAAATCCTACCGTTTGAAGTGTTTTTATCAAAAAGTGTTTTTATCAAAAAGGGAATGATTTGCTGAATGATTTTTCAGCTTCTATCAAAATTATCATTTTGAATTTTCCCTAATTTTTTAATGTGTAATATTACAGTGATTGATTTTTTCATGTAGAATCACCCTTGTATGCCTGTAATTAACCTCACATGGGTGTGTATAATTCTTTAAATGTGACTTTTTGGTATGTTGTGTACTCATTTTCATTCATTTTTTAAGAATTTTTGCATCTAAATTCATTAAGGAGATTAGCATGTAGTTTTTTTTTTTTCTTGCAGTACCTTTATCTGGTTTTTGTATTAGCATAATATTATCTTCATATTATAGGACAGTTGATGTTCCTTTTTCTTCAATTTTGGAAACAGTTTGAACAGGAATGGTGCTATTTCTTTTTGGAAAGTTTGGTAAAATTCCCCTTAGAAGCCATCTGGCCCTGGATTTTTTTCCTTTTAGGAAGACTTTTGATGATTGATTGGAGCTCTTTACTTGTGATTGTTTGTTGAGGTTGTCTATTTTTTTCTTGAGTCAGTCTAGGTTGTTCATGTGTTTCCAGGAAATTGTCTATTTCCTTTAAGTTTTCTAGATTGTTGGCATAACTTTTTTCATATTATTCTCTTACTAGTTTTATTTCTTCTGTATCCATAGCAATGACCCCTCTTTTATTTCTGATTTTGTTTAATTCTTTATCTTCTCTTTTTGACTTTGTCTGACTAACAGATTATCAATATTGTTGATCTTTTCAAAGAACCAACTTTTAGTTTTATTTATTCTCTCCATTATTTTTCTCCAGACCATTCATTTCTGCTTTAATCTTTTTTTGTATTTTTCCTATTTGCTTTAGGGTTAGTTTGTTTTATGCATTTAGAGCTATAATTCTCCCTCTCAGTACTTCATTCACTGCATCCCATAGGTTTTGGTATGTTGTGTACTCATTTTCATTCATCTATAGATATTTACTGATTTCTCTTCCAATTTCTTCTTTGACCCACTGTTTATTTAGAAGTGTGTCATGAATGATCTTTATGTGTTGTGTATGATCTCCATTTTTGTGAATGATCTTTTTCTTTGGTGGTTATTGATTTCTAGTTGCATTCTGTTGTGGTCAGAGGATACGCTTTGAATATTTCAACCTTTTTAAATTTATTAGGACTTGTTCTTTTAACCAGCATATGGCCTATCCTGGAGAAATTCCTGAGCACTAAAGAAGAATGTATATCTTGGTAATTTGTGATGTAATGATTATATATGTCTATTAAGTTTGATTCATTTATCACATCGTTTATATTCTCAATGTCTTTACTTGTCCTCTCTAGTTGTTCTATCTATACAAAAGAAGGGTGTATTGAGGTATCCCACAATTATTGTAGAAAGGTCTATTGCTTCCTTCTCTTTAGCCAAAGTTTATCACATGTACTTTGGGGTTCCTTGATTGGATGCCCAAGCATTAATGATTATTTCTTCTTGGTGAATTATCCCTTTTTATTAATATATACATTTCTTCCTTGTTTACACAAACATCTTTGCATTTAAGGTCTCTTTTGTCTGACATTAGCATAGCTACCCTTCCTTTCTTTTGGTTGCATCTTGCATGGAATATTTTTTCTCCATCCTTTCCCTTTCAATCTCTTTTTGTCAATGAGTCTTGGATGAGTCTCTTGTAAATAGCATATTGATGGGTCATACACTTTAATCCATTCTGCCAGCCTACATCTTTTAATTGGGAAGCTTGAACCATTCACATTCACAGTTAATACTGTGAAACCCTTTCTTGAACCAGCAACTTATCCCTTGGATTTCAGTGATGAGATCTAATTTTCCCTCTCTGTCTCTTTTTCCTTTGTTACTCTTACTAATACACTTCTGTTCTGTGCCCTCCTCCAGAAATCCACTCTCCTTTTTTTTTTTTTATCTCAGCTGGTAAAGCTCCCCTTAGTATTTCTTGCAAGTGATGTCTCATTAACAAATTCTCTCAGAATGTGTGTGTATGTGAAAATTTTAAACCCTCCTTCAATTTTGAAGGAGAACTTTATGGGATAAAGAATTCTTGGCTGGCAATTTTTCCCTTTCAGAATCCTAAATATGTTATGAGACTAACTTTCTACCTCAATTGTGACAGCTGAGTAGAAGAACTTAGTCTTCTGTGGTTTCCCTTGTCTGTGGTGAATTGTTTCTCTATTGCTGCTTTGAGAACTTTCTCCTCTTCAGCATTTGGCAATCTGATTAGTATGTCTTGAAATTGGTCTATTTGTATTTCTTCTATTTGGTGTTTGTTAGGCATCTTTAATTTGCATGTTTCTCTTTGTAAGAGTGGGAAATTTTCAATTATGTCCTCAAATATCCTTCTTAGCTCTTTAATTTTCTCCTCTTTTTCTGGGACATCAAAGATTCTTAAATAACTGTGCTTCATGTTATCCATCATTTCACTGAGATTGATTTAAATTTTTTGAGGATTTTGCTTCTGTTTTTCTGTGCATTGCATTCAATTGCCATGACCTATAATTCACTTGTTCTTTCTTCTACCTCTTCAAATTTACTATTATGTTTCTCTAGTATATTTTAATTTGATCTATAGTAAATTTTACTTCCATAAGATCTGCTATTTGTTAATTTATTCTTTCAAAATTTTCTTTATGTTCTTCTAAAATCTTTTTCATGTCTTTTTTGTCTTTAGCCAACCCATTGTAGTTGTTTTGGAAATTTGTATATATTTCTTTGATTTATTTCTCCAGATTCTATATTTCCCTTGGCTATTTAATTTGGATGTTTGGCTTGTCCGTATCTATTTGGGTCTTTATGTGCTTTGCAATTTTCTGTTGGCTTCAGGGTATTTGCTTATTTTGATAAAGTTATTTGGGGGTATGCAGTATCATTTGAATATTTATATATAATTTGGAGGAGCTTTCTTGAGTGCACTTTCCCTCTTTTACCAGCAGATGGCATTGTTGTGCCACCTCTTACCATTAAACCTGCTTTCCCCCAACTTCATCCATGCACTGTGTGGTGTACAAGGCAATTTAAAATTGAATCAACATACAAGTTCTCCATGTGCTCTGAGGGCTGCCAGCACTGTGGTTGGGCAGCAGGCACTTTGCAGGTTGGCAGTGAGTCTGCTGAAGTTCATAGTGGTTTCAGCAGTTCCCAGGCCTCCAAGTGGACTGCTCTCAGGCTGTAGGGCTGTGCATCTTACCCTCAGTTCAAATGCATCTCAGTCCCTGGAGCATGGTACTCTTGTTCTGATAGTACTACCTCCATTCTAGAATTTAAACTGCTGGAAAAGTATACAGTGTTTTCCACTGTTTATCTCACCTTTTTGTTGTCTCCTTGTTCTGTGGTACTGTCCTTGGCATCTACCTGATGTCTGCAACCACACAATTTTCTAGGAAATTTCTGGTGGCCTCAGGGATGTATACCATTGTCACCCCTATGAAGAACCCATTCATCAGCAATCTGAGGAAGAAGAACATGAATGAAGCTCTGGAGAGACTCCTTGGAAGAGTGGTTGGAACACAGAGATGACACCATTTAAGGACGGTCATCATTATCACAGCCCAAATCTTTGGGTGACATTTCACATGTATCTTGTGTGTCTGCAAGGATCAGTATAACATTCTCTAATTTTGGAATCCCTATAACATAACAAGTCCTGATTTTGACCATTTATGAAAACACCATTTCATATGGACTGGATTCTAATGCAAATTTGGCCAGCAGACTCTTTCTTGCCCATAATCTCTTTTGTATGTAAAGTTTTATTTATATGTCCCCATGCCCATTCATTGAAGGATTGTCTCTAGGTGCCCATTTGCTACAACAACAGAATTGAATAATTACCACAGATATAATCTGCCATGCAAAGCATAAAACTTTTCCTATCTGAACTTTGCAGAGAATGCTTAAAAGCCACTGAAGTAAAGTATTGACTTCTGTCCTCTTCTAGATTTTAAGGTCTCAGGACACTCACATAAGCTAATAATGTCAAATAGTCCACCAAAATTCCCTCTCACAATTTCTACATTTGTATAGAAGGGTTTTCTCTGAGTTTGACATACCAATGAAAAAAGAAATAATCTTGATCCTAATAATCTAAATGGTAATTTTCATTCATGTGGGGACACTGTCATTTTTAATATTGATACTCTCTTTCTAGCCAACTCTCTGAAAGTGTGATAATTTCCTGTTAATTGAATAAATCTACATAATGCCTACAAATATAATTTCTTCTATTCCCCTTCCTTGACTGTTGACATCTTAATGTCCTCATGCCTACATTTCCTCTGTTTATTGACTTGAAATCAAATATATGTTATGGTTTTTATTTAATTACTGGAGGCTGGGGTATTGGATCCCACTGGGGGATGAGAAAATTGAAATGCAGATGGACAACAGAGAAATAGGAATTTGAAAAGGAAGGGAGTTTAGAGGTATTAGGTATTAGGTCCAATTTCCTAGCAGAACTTGTCCCCTTCCTACATGTGGGGATTGAGCAGAAATGGGGTTCTTAGCACATTCATGATTACTAGAAGAGGAGTCACAGCATGATGTTTTCATATCTCAGCCAGCTTTATGTGAATTTGAACATAGATTTCATGGCCACTCTTTCCTAAGTTATGCAGAAAATATAGTTCTTACTCTCATGAGTACTCTATGCAAAGTTCTTGTAAATTTCTCTATATTAGTAAATCCTGTATTAAGTCTTATAATTTTTAAAGGTGTTTCTTCCATGGTGGCAGTCATCAAAGTATGAAATTCTGAAAAAAATTCTCTAATATCACAAGGTAGACAGCACATAATCATTTTTAGAATCCTATGTAATCCTTTTATAAGTAATATAATTGAAAAACTTTTAAACTATATCAAAAAAGTGAATTTAGTCAGAGATGGTAGTCAACTTCAGAAAAGGAAACTCCAAACAGAAACAAGGTCACACAGAATTTAAGGCTTTATGAATTCAAATATATAGTGGTTTGAAACTGTTATGTATCCCAGAATATGCCAAGTTCTTTTAATCCTTTCTTGTGTCTGCAGAACTGTTGTAGGTGGGACCTTTTGATTAGGTTTACTCCATGGACATGTAACCCACCCAATTCAAGGTGGGTCTTAATCCTTTACTGGAGTCCTTTAAGAGAGGTTGTGGTGAGAGGGAGAGAGTTCAGAAAGAAAAGGTCTGGGATAAGCAAGAAGGACCTGCAGAAACAGAGACAGCCATTTTGAAATGAGGACCCAGGAGAGAAGGACCAACAGACATTGCCATGTGCCTTCCCATGTGACAGAAGAACCCTGTGTGTCAGCAACTTTTCCTCACAGAAGATATCTTCCTGTTGAAAATTTAGAAATTTTCATGGCCTTATAACTGTAAATTTGTAAATTAATAAATACCCATTGAAAAATCAGCCCATTTCTGGCATATTGCATTCCAACAACTTCAGCAAACCAAAACAATACATATCAGATTTAGGTTAAATTGTCCATGGCTGGTACAGCAGTTCAGTGATCTTGCTAGGGACTAGCTATTCAGGAATTTTTTTCATTGCTTGGTTTTTACTCTTATGGTTACAGAAAATGGGTTACACCTGCAGAATCCATATCCCAGTCAGGAAGACTGAAAAATCAAGAGCATAGTACAAATGGAATGCCAGATGGATCATGGTAAAGGATCATTTCATTGAAGTATAACATATATGGACAGATACCATATCATAAGCTCAGTAAATTTTCACCAACTCAATAATTGCATTTACTCAGAATCCAGTAAGAAAAAGAACTTGACCATCCCAAAAAGCTTCCTGTGTGCCAGAATCTAAACACCTCTCCCTTCCCCAGGATCATAACTATCCACAATTCTAGCAGCATAGAATATATTTTGTTTTTAATTATATGATTCTGTCTATCAGTTATCTCTATCTAATCTGTAACAAAATATTAATTTTAGTCATACTAATTATATTTACACATTTTCTATAAATTGCATCATTTAATGTGTGTTTTTCTGTCTGCCTTTTTAAAACAATATATGGTGACACCATTTTTTTATCAGGAAATTACATGTTTATGTAGAAACACCCTTAAGACTTTGGATTACATATCTTTTTCTAAATTGATTCATGTGGTATGGTAGGCAGAATAATGGCCTTCCAATATGTCTGCTTTCTAATCCCTGAAACCTGTGGATAAGGTAAACTACATGGCCAGTGAAAATAAAGAAAGCAGGAAGAATTTAAGATGCCCATCCACTGATCTTAATTAAGTATATATCTTAGATTATCTGGATGGGCCCAATGGAATCACAATGGACCTTAAATGTTGAGGCAGACAAGTCTGTCAGAGGGATGTGATGTGAGAAACAACTGGCAGGCCACTACTGGCTTTTAAGCTGGAAGGAGACATTGACCTAAGGAATTCCCTAGAACCTGGGAAATGGAAGTATATGCTGGTTTGTATATTTATGTCCCCCAGGAACAGGCATATTCTTTAATGAATTCTTTTGGGGGCAGACATATTAGGATGGATTGGTTTGGAACCTATTGGTTCAGTGTCCATGGAGATGTGACCCATCCAAATGTAGGTGATAACTCTGGATAATTTCTAAGGAGGTGTGGCCCCATCCATTCAACATGGGCCTTGCTTAGCTTACTGGAGCACTATATAATCTCAGACAGAAGGAGCTCAGCTAGCTGGAGCTGAGAGAGACATTTTGAAGAAGGCCATTGGAAGCTGTTGCAGACATTTTGGAGAACATCACTTTGAAGTGCAATCTGGGAGCAAGCAAATGCCAGCCACATGCCTTCCCTGGTAACAGAGGTTTTCCAGATGTCAATGGCCTTTCTCCAGTGAAGATAACCTTTGTTGATGTACACTTTATGGCCTTAATACTGTAGCTTTGTAACCAAATAAACCACCTTCTATAAAAGCCAATCCATTTCTGGTGTTTTACATTCTGGCAGCATTAGCAAACTAGAAAAAAGGAATACAAGTATTTCCTTAGAGAGTTTACAATGTATCACATATCTTCTGACACAGTGATTTTTGACCTACTCAACCCACCTTGGATTTTCCATCTCCAGAACTGGAAGAAAACATTTTTGTTGTTTTTAACCATAAATTTGTGGTAATTTCTTAATGCAGAAAGAGAAAACTGATACATATTATAAACCTTTGTTTGTGAATTTAGGTTTATATTACCTAACTATTAAAATCAATTTTCTCCTATAATTCCCATAAGTAAACTGGAAATGCAACTTATCCATGTTTTTACACAATGAATAATTAAATAAAATGATTTTAAAAGAGAGGTGAATAAGAGAGATTTGACCTTTTTTATTAAATTGTGTAAGTAAGCTGTGTTTATCACAAATAGAAAAATTGTATTAGGTAAATGCATGTAATAAAGCCTAAAATAATCACAAACAAATCCAGCAAAATAGTGAATACTTATGTTAAAAAGTACAATAAAACCAATGGAGAAATAAAGGCATTGGAATAAATGGTTTTAGGGCAATTAGTTTTTGTTGCTTACAAAATATGTGTACATTCCTATATTAACCAGAGTTACCAGTGGTGGAGAAAGATCTAAAATAGGAGAAATTTTGTAGATGAAATGTAACTCACCTTCCTGAGCATAAATTGTAATGGAAGAAACACAAAACCAAGAACTGGGAAAATAGTTGATGAGCTCATGTCCATTAAGAAAGTGCATGTCAAAACATTAGAAAATAAATGAAAGCATATGGAAAACTATGGAAAACATTTAGAACAGACTATACAGTACAAAGTGTAATGACCTAGACATGTAAAAAGTTGTGTTAAACATTATATTTCAGAAGAATAATTATGAGATAATCTGAATCATGGTTTCAGGGAAAATAAGTACAAAGAAATCATAAATGTAACAAAAGCTCTACTTCAAAACAATGAAGGAAACTCACATTGAAATATTCTGGAAATTTAATTCTCCAAAGTTAATTTGTCAAATAAAAGAAAAATAACCTCTAGTTAGGAGACAATAAAACAGGAAACTTTTGAACTGCCAATGGAATGAGACTTTCCAAAGAAAGGGTTAACACTTACAGCTCTAAACCAGTGTTTTATTTAATTGTAATAAAGAAACCCCAAGAGACAGAAAATTCTTTATAAGAAGCCATTTTTCAGAAGTGGGAGTTTGTCAGAAGACCTCCTGTCTCTAAGGTTTATCTTTTATTATTTTAAGACTTTACAGGAGTCAGTTTCACATGGCACCTAAGACAGTGACTTCAATGTAGACATCCCAGTCTTGACCTTGTCTCTGTCTCTTCACCAATCCTGTTACCTTGAGCTAGATTCCAAATTACTGTAGGCTCTTTCCACCTCAACTGTAACAAGACAAATATGAAACTAATTGCATTTAAAGGCTTCTTGCAAATATCTAATCAGATGATGTGTATGAAATTCTTAACAATGGTTAGCAGATAAGAATGTTATTATTCAAAGTATTTGAGGTTTTTCCATAGAAAATCTTTTATTAGTTCAGTAAATTTGTATATTTAGGGTCAGACTGTACTCAAAATTAACTACACACTTATCTATTATTCACTATTTTCAACTTGTATTCTCTGAACATAAAATCTATACCAAGGATGTTACTCAGCATGTGGTTCCAAAGGTGGTTAATATATAACCTTCAAATTCAGAAAACCCATACTGTGGAGGAATAGAAAATTCCACAAAATTTTCACAAATGAAAGGAAAGTGAGCTTGGTGGAAAGATGGTAATCTTTGAAAATCATTCAATCCTGAAACCCAGAAAACATTTCTGTCAGTGGGTCTTTTTCTGGACATTGCCAAAAGGGGCATAAATTCATCATTTCTAAGGGTACATAATATAGGTGTGATGCAATTTATATACACATAAAATGTCCAAACATCCCTAAAAATAACTGAGAGTGTATCAAGTTCTATTTACAGAAATTTAACTTTACTGATTAGAAAAAGTTACTTCATGGTGTAACTTTTTGAAATGTACTGTGAGCAGGAAATTCTCCAAAGTAAGGCAAAAGGAAAGAGTTTCCTGAAAACACATAAATGCAGATGAAATTAAAGTTTCCATTTAGTTCTGAATATTGTGAACCCTGTTAATCCCAACAGTCCCCCATCGCTGAGAGGCAGCTACCAGGCCAAGGAACCTGCCTTCTTCATGTCCCTCTTTCTCAGTCTGTAGATGAACAGACAATGCAGAAATGTGTTTGACTTTCTTTGGAAGCAAAGAAATTAATAGAGTACTACTTTTGTAAAATTATCTTCAGTTGGGAAAGATGACCATATACTACCTTATTTTACCTATATCCACTTTGTGAGATTCTATCTATGTCATCAGATATCCTGTCAGGCATTATACTTTTATAGCATATTTTAGAATCTAATAGAACAAGCTGTGTGGCATTAGTGTTCTCTTTAATAATGTTGTCACTTATTCACTCTACTCTCTTGAGAGAATGGGGAATCCTGTAGAATTTCATAACATACAAAGTAATAATATAGTCACTATCCATTTGGCAAACCATAATTCAAGATATTAAGATCAGAATTCAGCATTTTCGCACAAATTCATAAACATATAGTGGAATATTACTCAGCCATAAAAAATGAATGAACTTTGGATTCATGAGATAACATGGATAAACCTCAAAGACATCATATTGAGTGAAATAAGCCAGACACAAGAGGACAAATAATGTATGCTCTCACTGATAATGAAATAATTAGAATTAGCAAACTCATAGAGTCAGAACATTGAGTATCATTTACCAGGGTATGGAGAGGGGATAGGTGATAGGGAGTTAATGATTAAAATGTACAGAGTTTCTATTTGGGACAATGGAAAATTTATTGCAGTGGATGATGGTGATGGTAGCACAACATTGTAAATGTAATTAACTGTACCGTATAAAGGGATCGTTGGCCACAAGGTTTTCACAATAACAAGGTCACACAATAAAAGCTATACAAGTATATAATCAGCATAAAGTATCAAGTATACTAGATTACAGTTCAACAGTTTCAAGTACAAAATATTTACCATAATTAAGAAATATTATTTAAATAAAGGGGTAAAGGGAACTGTTAACTTGCCTTATAGGCAGAATATTGCTAATCAACTGGACAAAAGTGTGATCAAGGAGGGGCTAAGATGGAGGCATAAAGAGGAGTGGAAGCTAGTTAGACCAACAAATAAGCTACCAGGAACAGCAAGTAAATAATCCAAAATCACTGTGGGGGGACAAACATAACCATCCACTCATCAAACACTAAACTGAATTGGGAGGCATGCCAAGATCACAGCATAAAGCCTGTAGGTAATAACTGAAGACCCAAGCAGGGAGCCCCCTTCCCCCATGGCCTGAGCTGCAAAGCCTCATGGAGCCAGAGAGCAGCTCTCTCTAAGTGAACAAATACAGAACAGCTGAGCTCCAACTGGGGTTTTAATTAACAACTGTGGACTGCTTGATTCAAATCCCCAGCAAGCAGAGAGAGGCTTTGGGTGAAGACTGACCTTGGAGAGCCAGAGGGTGGCTGTGGTCTAGCCCTGAAGGGGGCTTTGTGTCCCTGTTTTGGCTCAGTGGAGAAAGCCTCAGTCATTTTCAGTTCCCAGTACTTTGACCCAGACAAGGGTGGAGATAGCACAGGCAGAGAGAGACCATTGAAATGCTAGTGGCTTCTCCCTAGGGGGTCTATCTTCTCTAAGAGGAAAGGGGTAGGGCCCAGCTCAACTACCCACCTTCCATTCAGAACCAGACCCCAGAGCATGGGGGAAAACAGTCACAGGATACACCTCCTTACACCAGCCTGGAACTACAGGCTGACAGGTGCCACCTGCTGGAGAGAAAAGCACAGTGACCTGAGACCTCACAGGGTGTACCAATTTTTTAAGACACCATCAGGGAAACTGGATACTGAATAGTTCCTTCTGGAACTGGAGCTCATTTTGGTCTGGGAAAACCTGATTGAGGTAACCAAGGAAACCATGCCTAGACAGCAGAAAACTACAAACTGCACTAAGAGAAATGAAGTTATGGCCCAGTCAAAGGAACAAACTTACACTTCAACTGAGATACAGGAACTCAAACAATAATATGTAGTCAATTCAAAAAGTTTAGAGAGGATATGGCAAAAGAGATGGACCATATAATGAAAACACTGGGTGTACATAAGGTAGAAATTGTAAGTTCAAGAAACCAACAGACAAAATCTATGTAAATGAAAAGCACAACACAAAGAGATGAAAGACATAATGAAAACATACAACAGCAGATCTCAAGAGGTAGAATAAAACACTCAGGAACTGTATAACAAGGCAACTGAAAGCCTACACACAAAAGAACAGACAGGGAAAAGAATGGAAAAATATGAACAATGTCTCCAGGAACTTAAGAACCAAATGAAAATTAGGAATGTATGTGTCACTGGTGTCTCCAAAGGAGAAGAGAAGGGAAAAGGGGCAGAAGCAATAATAGAGGAAATAATCAATGAGAATTTCCCAACTCTTATGAAAGACATAAAATTATGGATGTAAGAAGCACAGCATACCCCAAACAGAATATATCTGAATAGGCCCATGCCAAGACACTTAATAATTGGATTGTCAAATCTGAAAGATAAAGAGAGAATCCTGAAAGCAGCAAGAGAAAAGCAATCCATCATATACAAAGGAAGCTTGATAAGACTGTGTGTGGATTTCTCAATAGAAACCATGGAAACAAGAAAGAAGTGGGGTGATATATTTAAGATACTGAAAGAGAAAAACCACCAACCAAGAATCCTATATCTGGCAAAACTATCCTTCAAATATGAAGGAGAACTTAAAATATTCTCAGACAATGATAGACTTTGTGAACAAGATACTACAGGAAGCACTAAAAGAAGCACTGCAGACCAAAAGGAAAAGACAGGAGTGAGAGGTTTGGAACACAATTTTGGGAGATAGTAGCACAGCAACATCAGTACACTGAATGAAGATGACTGTGAGTATGGTGGAAAGAGGAAAGTTGGGACCATGTGGGACACCGGAACAAAATACAAAGAATGAAGACTGGAACTGCATAACTCAGGGAAACTAGGGTGCTCAATGATTGTAATAAAAGGTACAAATATGTTTTTACATGAGATAGAACAAATGAATGTCAACATTGCAAGGTGATAAAAATAGGGTTGGATTTGGGGAAAATATAATCAATGCAAACTAGACACTATAATTAATGGAAACATTGTGTTATGCTTCCTTTAATATAACAAAGGCAATATACCAAAGCTAAATGCATATGGGGGTTGGGGGAATAGGAGAAGCATATGGGACTCCTGGCATTGGTGATGTTGTCTGACTCTTTATTGTACTTTATGTCAATGCTCTCTTTCCTTTTCTTGCTTTCTAGCTATCACTTTTTTGTTGTTTTATTTCTCTCTTTTTTCTTTTTCTTCTCTCTCTCTGCCTTCCTTGACTCTTCCCCCTCTTTGAGAAAGAAATGGAGATGTCCTTATATAGATAGTGGTGATGGTTCTGAATAGATAAATATGTGACTATACAGGGAACCGACAATTGTTTACTTAGGATGGAATCTATGGTGTGTGAACAAAACCCTCTTAAAAGAAAGGGGTTGATGAAGAAAACTTGAGGGCACTATATTGAGTGAAATAAGACAGAAACACAAAGACAAACATTGCAGGATCTCACAGGATATGAACTAATTTTAATATGTAAATTCATAGACATGAAAGATAATTTACCAGGATATAGAATGATGCTAAAGAAAAGGAAGTGTTTGCTTATTATGAGCAGAATGTTCAACTATGGTGAACTTCCACATTTGGAAATGGACAGGGGTGATGGTAGCATTTTGGGAGAATAACTAACAGTGTTGAAAGGTGTGTGAAGGTGGTGGAAAGGGTAATCTCAGAGTCATATATTTTGCCAGAAGAAAAGTTGGAGGTTAAAAGATGGGAATGTATAGAACAGTGAATCTTTTGGTGGACAATGTCTGTAATTAACTGCACAAATATTAGAAATCTTTTTCATGAACTAGAACAAATGACACTATAACTAGAAGTTAATAATAGAGAGGCATATAGAAAATACATATATATTGCAAACTGTATACTGCAGTTAATAGTATTATATTTTTGGCTTTTTAAAAGGTGGTTTATTTGGTTATATGGTTACAGTCTTAAGGCCATAAATTGTCCAAGGTAACACATCAGCAATCGGGTACCTTAACTGGAGGATGACCAGTGGTGTCCTGAAAATCTCTGTTAGCTAGGAAGGCATATGGCTGGTGTCTGCTCCAAAGTTCTGGTTTCAAAATGGCTTTCTCCCAGGATGTTCCTCTCTAGGCTGCAGTTCCTCAAAAATGTCACTCTCAGTTGCTCTTGTGGTGTTTGCCCTCTCTTAGCTTCTCTGGAGCAAAAGCCTACTTTTAATGGCCGTCTTCAAACTCTCATCTGCAGCTGCTCTCTCAGCTTCTGTGCATTCTTCAGTGTCCCTTTTGGCTGTAGCAATCTCACTCCTGTCTGAGCTTCTATAGTGCTCCAGTAAACTAATCAAGGCCCATGCTGAATGGGTGGGGCCACACCTCCATGGAAATTATCCAATCAGGGTTATCACCTACAGTTTTGTGGGTTGCATCTCCATGCACAAAGTCAATCAAAGATTTACAATCTAATCAACACTAATATGTCTGCCCACACAAGATTGCATCAAAGATAATGGTGTTTTGGGGGACATAATACATTCAAACTGGCACACCCTCAAATTATATAAATCATGTTGATGCAAAGAAAACACATTGTGTCCTTCTGAAAGTGTCAAAATCAACCTTCATATCTATTCCTAGATCTTATTGTGGATTTTGATATGCTGAAACAAGTACTCTAGAGAATCTATACAGGAAGAATGTCCCTACTGCTCTTCATTTCTAGGAGACCTTGGAATCTACCAAAATTCATAATAACCCATACATGTAGAAATGTTTGTGCTGAAAAATATATATTCAAAGAAAAATATTTTCACTGTTTTTAGGTGTACATATTTTACTACTAAGAAAAGGAAATACCATACCATGTCTCTTAATGTCAGATGTAGCTAATGTTCTAAGGGTTTTAAAACTGTATAAATGTCAAAATATTAAGATTACAAGAAGTAATTGTTTCTTTATTAATTTTCCTATGAACAGGATGAACACAATTTTTTTTAATTTGATTCAGTCCAGGATCACGTATTGCATATGATTGTCACTGTCTGTTTAATTTCTCTTTTTTAACTGTGGAAACATAATACAACCCAAACTTCCCAGTTTCAAACTCTCCCCAGTATATAATTACATAATTAATCACATGCAAAATGTTTGCTGTCTTTATAATCATACTTTATCAGAACTTTCCAAATATGTCAAACAGAAAGAACTCTTACACCCAGCATTGATTTTTTGTAAAAAAATTAACATTATGCAAGACTTCATACATATATTGAAACAGAAAAAAGTATTTCAGAAGCAAAATCAAGCAACATATTTTCATTTTAGGTACAGATATTTGAGTTTAAAGTAATAGTTTGCCTTTTTTCCATATTCACTCCAGAAAATTAAGAAGTTCTATTCTTTATTATTTTATTGGCAAGTATTTTGGTATTCAGTAACTCAATTTTCATGGTTTTCTTAATACTCCTATGGGATTTCGCCTAGTTACACTACTACACTTTTGAGTCAAGTAATGATATTTTCCTGACAGAAATGGGTATATGTTGATGTTCCCAGTCAGCTCTGAACCAGTTCTATCCAAGGGCATGAAGGTTTTTGTTTGTTTGTTTGTTTGTTTTAATTTTATTTTGAAATAAATTCAAAGTTATAGGAACAGTTGCAAAAACAATATAAACCCCATACACAGAACTCCAGCATACCCTGACCCCCCTCCCTGATACCTCAATCCACCAACTTTAACATGCTCTCACACTGCTGTTTCTTTCCCTCCCTCCCTATCATCCATCATCTATTGCTCTGTCTTCTGAACATATGGGAGCTAGCTGCACACATCCTTGGACAAACATTATAATTCACATATACAATTCCCATGAACGAACATTATTTTATGTAATCCCATTAAACACAGCTAAGAAGTGCAAGAGATTCAACATTGATGCAAAGCTAACATTCTATATTTCATTTTTTTGTTGTTGTTTTTCCCAATGTCTCAACTGTGTCCCTTTGAGCCTCCTGTCCTCCATCCTCAGATCCCATCCAACATCATCCTTGGCATTCAATAGTCATCTATTTAAACTGTCTTTTTTTCTCAATTGTGGAAACATATATATAGCCTAAATCTTCCCATTCCACCCCCTCCCTAGCATTCCATTGGTGGGATAAATCACATTTAGAATGCTGTAATACTATCTCCTTCCCACCATCCATTACTAGAAATTTTCCTTCACCTCAAACAGCAACCCTACACTCATTTCTTAACTCCCCATTGCCCCTTCCCCCATTTCTCTTAACTCATACTCTACTTTTCATCTCTATGGTCATATTCTCTGATAATTTCTTTGTGTTTACTGTGGGGATTAAAATTAACCTCTTAAATCCATAACAATCTTGTTTTTCTTTGATACCAACTTAATTTCAATAGGACACATAAACTATGTTCCTATACTCCTCCATTCCCCAACCTTTATATACTTCTTGTCAAAAATTATATATTTTACATTTAGTTCAAAATCACTGATTTGTCATTAGAGTTTATGTATTTCATATCATGCAGGAAGTAAATAGTGGAGTTATAATTCAAAAATTATTGACTTCTACTTGTATTCCATTGTGGTCAGAGAATGTGCTTTGAATATTTTCAATTTTTTTTAATTTATTGAGGCTTGTTTTATGTCCCAGAATATGGTCCATTTGGAGAAAGATCCATGATCACTAGAGAAAAATGAGTGCCCTGGTGATTTGGGATGTAAGGTTCTATGTATGTCTGTTAGAATTCTCTGTATCTCTTTCTTCTCCCTTTGTTTCTGTGTTGGTAAGGCTCCCTTTAGTATCTGAAGTAGGGCAGGTCTTTTGTTGGCAGACTCTCTCAGCATTTGTTTGTCTGTGAAAAATTTAAGCTGTCCCTCAAATTTGAAGGAGAGTTTTGCTGGATAAAGTATTATTGGCTGGAAATTTTTCTCTCTGAGAATTTTAAATATGTCATGCCACTGCCTTCTCACTTTCATGATGGCCGCTGAGTAGTCACAACTTAGTCTTATGTTGTTTCCTTTTTATGTGGTGAATTCCTTTTCTCTTGCTGCTTTCAGAACTTGCTCCTTCTCTTCAGTATTTGAGAGTCTGATCAGAATATGTCTTGGAGTGGGTTTATTTGGATTTATTCTTTTTGGAGTTCACTGGGCATTTATGCTTTGTGTGTTTATATTGTGTAGAAGGTTGGGGAAGTTTTCCCCCAATATTTCTTTGAATACTCTTTCTAGACCTTTACCGTTGTCTTCCCCTTCTGGGACACCAATGAGTCTTAAATTTGGACATTTTACTTTATCTATAATATCCCTGAGATCCATTTCAATATTTTTTTTATTTTTTCTCCATTCTTTCTTTTGTTCTTTCATTTTCTGTTCTGTGGACTTTTAGGACAATGAATCATTGTTCAACTTCCTCTAATCTTGTATTATGAGTATCCAGAGTCTGTTTAATTTGACCAACAGTTTCTTTTATTCCATAAGATCTTCTATTTTCTATTTACTCTTGCAATTTCTTCTTTATGCTCTTCTAAGGTCTTCTTTATGTCCCTTATATCCTGTGCCATGGTCTTTTTCATGCTTTTTATATCCTTTGCCATGTTTTCATTCCTCAATTGTATTTCTTTGATTAATTGTGCCAAGTACTGTGTCTCTTCTGATATTTTGATTTGGGAGTTTAGGACTGGCTTCTCCATATGATGATATGATATGGTTTTATCATATGCATTAAGATTTTCTGTTGTTTTTGGCCTCTTGGCATTTGCTTTGCTTGGTAGGATTCTTTCAAGTTGTAAAAGCAAATACCAATCTAATTTTGCAGATATACAAGTTGGTGGCATACACTTTAACGAGCAGATGGTGTCTATGAGTCACCTATACCCCTCAAGTCATTTTTCCTCACCTTTGTCATTGTGGTGTGTGGAAAAATGATTCTTCTGGGATTCAGTTGGTGAACTCAGTTTGGGTGTGTTTTTGGAGCAGTACACCTTGAATGTGGAACATGTGACTGGGTGGTTAGGGAGGCAGGGCAGCTTTAATATTCAAACCTCCCAGGTGTTCCTGGAGATTCAAGGCTGTTGCAAGAGTCTAAGCCTTCATTTCAGTTTTGCCCCAGATTTTCTCTGTCACTGATCCACAAACCACCAGCATTGATGTAGCATCCCTGCATTTTCTGAGTGGGCCCCCTTCTCAGCTGTGATCTTCTAGGACCTCTGCTGAGGGAAACCTGTGCTACATCACAAGTGTGTGCCATCCCTCAAAGGAAGCTCCAGGCCACCAGGCCATGCAGGGGCACTCTCAGCCTGATACAAATATGGCTGAAAGGGGCATCTCAACACCCCTTTTGGCACAGTTCCTCCTTTCCAGCTCTGGGACAACTGGCACAGCTCTGGGCTTTGGGTACAGCCCTGGGCAGGAGTGTCTCCAGCCCACTGGGGAGCCAGCTGAAAGCAGTGGGGTTTCTTTCTCCTTTTGGCTCTCCCCTCTACTCCCATGGCCCTGGGGGAATCTGCAGTGGGCTATCCTCCACACCAGACACTGAGAGGTTGGCTCAGCCCACTCCTGCTGTGCTTCACTTCATGGTTCCCACCATCACAACTGCAGCTGCTCCTGGGTTTTTCCCTTTTTTTTTTTAAATAACCAGTCCATCTCCAAATGCCAACCCCCAGCTTCCCCACACTGCAGTGTGGCCATGGGTCTTTCAGCTGGCTTACTCATTTCAGAATTCAGTCTCTTAATTTCACCAAGTTCACGGCCCCCGTGGTTCTAGCAGACCTTGTCCAGCTGGTGCATTGCTGAAACCAGTATTGTGGGTCACCTTCTTATTTTATCTAGTATTTTTCATGGAGGTGTTTTTTTTTTGCCCTGTCTCACCTAGCCACCATCTTATGTTCTCCTGCCCAGTTAATAGTATTTTAACATTCTTTCATCAACAGTAACATATGTACTATACCAAAACTATGATTCAATAATGGAGGGGGGGTGGTTGGGGGTATGGGAGGATTTGAGTCTCCTTTTTTGTCTTTATTTCTTTTCTGGAGTAATGAAAATTTCCCAAAATTAAAAAAGAAACATAATTGTGGTGATGTATGCACAGCTATATGGTGGTATCACAGGCAATTGATGGTACATTTTGGATCTTTGGATGGTTGTATATGAACAATCTCAATAAAATATATATAAAGTATGATCAAGGGAATGAGTGTGCTGTTTTTGGTTTCATATCCAAGGAGCACATGTCTCCACTTTGTTGAAAAAGAGAAAAGAATATTCTAGAGAGAACAAGAGCTGTTTCTTTACCCAAATCCCAGGATTTGGAGACCCAAGGGACTAGTGAGGGTGGCCTCATCAGTCACAGATATGGTGACAACTTTAATTTGAAGTGTGGGAAAGGTTCTAGAAGACTAGACCTATGAAAGGCATGGAATCCATGAGGAGGAGGAGTGATAAAGGTGGATTCACCTGATGCAACCTTGTCTCTTGAGCACAGAGTGAGGAAGAAAAATTCCCATTCTTTCCTGACCAGTGTCTCCAGGGGAAATAATGGCTCAGGGACAAAGTAACAAGAAAATGTTAATGAGGGTCAAAGAGGGAAATGTGCTAATGAGCAGCTAAAGGAAATCTCTAAATGCCTCCTCTGCTGCTGACTCTCATCCTGTGCAATTTGGGTTGAAAGGATATGGTTGTTTCTTTGTGGTCCTGACTGTGGCTACCAGAGAAAAACCTGACTCTTTGCTGCTGTCTCATCTGGGGCCAGAAGTTTGGTCCACCAAAGGAGGAATTCAGAATTCTGCAGGGAGTCCTTATTTCCTGAGATGTCTTATAGGTGAGAGGGACAGACCAGTAGATAGTGTAGGAAAGGGTCAGAGAGAATGGAAGTTAAAAACTTTTATCTGAGTTTATCATAGAGCATATGCAGGCTAGTCCAGAATGGAGAGTTCCTCATGCTTGTTTTCATGCTTGATGAACAAAATAATATTTTATTTATTGTTTATTATGTTAAAAAATGACCCTCCCCCTACATGGGACATGATTCCCTGGGGTGTAAATCTCCCTGGTAATGTAGGACATGACACCCAGGGAAGACCTCTGAATGCATCATGGAATTGAGAGAGGCTTCTTAACCAAAAGGGGAAAGAGAAATTAAACAAAATAGAGCATCAGTGGCTGAGAGATCTCAAATGGAGTTGAGAGGTCATTCTGGAGGTTATTCTTATGCATTATAAAGATATTCCTTTTTAGTTTTTAGTGTATTAGGATAGCTAGAAGGAAATATCTGAATATGTTGAACTGTAATGCTGTTACCTTGATTCTTGATGAAGACTGTATAACTAGTATTGTTTGAACTTACTGATATGAAATAATTAGAATAAGCAAAGTCATAAGGTCAGAGTCTGATATATACTTTTCCAGAGGAAGCAGTGTGGGTAGGGATGAGGAAATTAAAGCTAAAATGCATAGAGTTCCTTTGGGTAGAAAGGACACAGTAGCAAAAAATTGTGAACATAATTGACAGCACTGAAATATGTATCTGAATTTGCTTAAAATGGGAAATGTTAGGTTGTATGTATGGTACAAGAATATAAATTTAAAATAAATTCATAGAACCATACTACACAAATAGTGATCCCTAAGTTAAATTATGAAGTGTATTTTATAGTAAAATTATTAAAATGTGCTTTTATCAATTGTAACAATGTACCACACTGATGAAAAGTGTTAACAATAGGATGGTATATGGGAACACCATCTTTTCCCTAAAAGACTGTTAGAGAAGAGTCCCAACAGTCTTGTTCTGTAAACCCACAAGTTCTCTAATGAATAAAAGAAAAACAGTAATAAAGAAAAAAAGAATTATTAGTAGAAATTAGGATTGTGAGAGAATTCTCAGAAAATATTTATGGTTTGTGTAATTTTGATGTCAGGAACTGTGTAGATTAGGAGAATTCATTTTATTCTGTCACACTGCAAATATTCATCTAGCTCAGTATGGTAGAAATTCATTAGCATTTTAACAACAAAACAACAAAAATCAATTAGAAATTAGCTTCAATTTTTAAACAGAACAGATTGAGGATGAGCACTTCCCCAGACTATATCTCCAGTCATTGCCATATAACCCCAAGGGGCCAGAATCACCCCTTGTTGAGATCCACTGTCTGAGATATTAAGAACTGGAAACTGTAAAGTAGTTTGGTTCAAAAGATGGGCAACAAAGCCAAATGAGCAGGTATTAAAGAAAAGATTTATTTGAGAGAAGCCTTAGGTTCGCCCCCACTGCTCATGCTGGAAAGCATGCAGTCAGATGTTGAGATTTCTTTTTATAGGGCTTTTTGCCAATTGGGAGTTTGCACAGTGTATGGTATGTGAACTTTGGCCAATAGTGGGTTATACATAGTTTATCTTTTAACTTTGGCAATGCCTGATTTGTGCATTTGAACAGGAGAGGTGAGGGAGGGAATAAATTTGTGAGAGAAAGGGAGGAGGTGCAGTGACAGACAAGAACAAAGAAAGTGGAAGAAAAATGAGGAAAGGGAGGGGGCAGCAACATGAGGAATGGTTTGATCTGTAGCCTAGTTTTGCAAAATTGGAGAGGGTCCCAGGGCCCAGATCTAACATTTCAGACTTCTTTTATTGTATTTTGCTGGAGGTCTGGGGCAAGGATACATTTTCTTTATCTATTTTGTACTGACCAGGGGCATAGAGATGTCCCTATTGGTAATCTTGTGGCAGAGTCTGGTAGTGATGAGTTTTCTGCACAAGGACTCTGTTGCCAACAGTTTAATTGGTTGTTGTCTGGATGGTTCTGTGAATGAAATTTACTAGGAACCATATGAGGCAGGACCCACAAGTGAAAAAAAGATTAGTCTTAAAGGTTTTAAAAGGGTCTAAGGATACCATGGAGCAGCAAAGAGAAGAAAAAAAACTTTGCTGGACTGTTTATGAACCTTTGTCAATTGTATGGATTTTTGCAGCTGTATTTAATGCTACTATAATTTTAATAGGACTTTTATGTTTTTGCATTGGCAGACAGCTTAATTCTTGGATTTGAGCACCTAATGCTTGAGTCTGAGACTTTTTTATTTACTCCCACTATGGGGCAGTTTTTAGAGGGCCAGAATGAGAGGTTAAGACAGAACAGGTGGATTTCATATTAATTTTAAAAATTAACAGGTTTATCTGCCACATCAAGAGATATCTGGGGCTTGATGATCTTATGGTGAGATTCAGGGAGTTATTTGTTCTGGGTCCCTTTAGTCCAGGTTAGAGGTGGCCAACAGATCTTTTGGAGAGGACTTGTTCCCCCTGGTGGGCTCAATGCACTCTCAAGCCCAGTGTTCTGTCTTTTAATTCTCAGGGTTCCTTTCATCCTTGAGGTCACCCTCACCTCCAGTGCCCTCTCTCTGCGTTGATGACAAGTTCTCAGTGTATTCTGCCACTGAGTGACCCTGAGACAGCTAATTAACATTTACAGTTAAAACTATGAGACTTGCCTCATTCTGATCCTTCTTTGCGCTTGCCTTCCTTTTAGTCTGTTTATGATTATTAGAGACAGAAAAGGCAGTATTTGTAAAGATATTTATAGGGGTTTAAAGTTTTTGATGATATTTGTTGCAGTTTTCTTTTATGTTTGAACCTGACTGTCCGATAAAGTAGGTTTTTAATATGACATTTTTATTCAGAGTCTGAGTTTATATTTGTAAATACTTACAGGCTTGATAATACATTTTTATACTTTTTATTAGACAAGTAACTATATGGCCCCTTGATCTCAGATTTTGTTGTTCCTTCTGAAAATTTAGGCAGGGTTTGTGCTAGGAACAGCTTTAGTTCTAGCCCTAAACTGAATGGGCTGTTTCCTTTACAGTTCATTTGCATGTTCTTGGGCCTTTGCTTAGATTTTTTGCTTTTCCTTGGGAAGAGCAGCAGGAGGAAAGAATAACTTGAAAGTCTTCCCAAGCAAACTTATAAGTTAAGACTAGATTTTTAAACTTTTCTATAAATTTGGAGGGGTTTTTAGAAAAAAATTTATTTGTCTTTTACACTGTGCTAAGTTTACTATAGAAAAGGACAAGGGTTTTTTATTTTTGATATTTTTATTTGCTATAGTATTGGCGAGCTTAGAGGCTAGGTTTAGGGGATTTTTATTTTTGAGACTTTTTGATGTTTTAAATTGTGGAGGATTTACTAAAAATGGGTTATTTAAAAGATTTGCTTTTTCTGAGATAAAAGGATATATTTTTTATTTTGCCTTTAAGATAGCATACTTTACAAGCTCCCATTATGGTCTGTCCCAATAAAGAATTATAAAAGTTGGACATAAAGAATTTCAGACTATTTTATGTTTGTTTGGGAAAAAAAGATTGAATTGGCATATGGTGTAAAGCTGAGTGCCATTTTGTGGTCATTTTCCTCCCTTTTCATTTGTACTAGGGCTAAGCATTATTACAATAAAGGATGCAGCCCACAGCCTGTGGTGGAAAAGTTTATTTTCATGCTTTTCTTTTTTTACTTAAGGTATATAAAGGTTTTAAAATTCAAACAAAATAGACTATAAACAGTTTATAATAACTTAATGAACTAAGAAAAGTTATTAATTGTATAGGAGTAAATTGCGTGTGAAAATTTTGTATTTTAGCAGCAGCTGAAGTTATAGCCTTAGTTTTACTTAACTAGTTAATATCCAAGAACTTGATAGAGTAGTTAGGGTCTGTTGGAGGTTTTTACATTTTTAAATTTTGAAGCAAGCAAGTGTTCATTGCTGTACTTTCTGTTTGAAAGGGGTTACAGTTTTGTTGGAGAGATTTAAAGATATGTTAAATAACATTTTAGTAAGGTTTAACACAAATTTAAATTGGCTTAATTGAATACTTATATCCTGCAACAAGGTAATTATATTTGGCACAGCAACAAATAAAGAAGCATTAACTGTATTAAGTTTGCTATAATTAATAGTTATTTGCCATTTACTATTAGTTTTTTTTGTTTTGTTTTTTATTGGCTAGACAGGACTATTAAATGGCTTTGGTAGTTTATAGTGATATAAATTCACAGTACACTTGGGGGAAGGCACTTTGGATTAGTAGGTTTTGCTGGGGCAGCAGCTGTTGCTCAGACCTTTTCCCTTCTTGGGGATTAGGTGTTGCATTTTCTCCGTATTAACCCTTTGTTGGATCAAAGGCTGAACATGCTTAATTTTTCTGTTTTAATTTTTAGTTAGGCAGAGATTTAAATTTTAGGGTTTTAGTTAGGGAAGCTAGGATGCATTTAACTTGACATTTGACAGACTGCTGCATTGGCCACTAAGGTTTTATTGTGGTTAAACACACAACATTTAAGAATGGGCAGGTTGCTGCTGCAGTAGCCTAGAGGCTTTTGTTTCTCCAGGCAATTTTACTAGTTCTGCTTAGAGCACAGTTTCTGTTCTAAGCATCAGTTAAAACATCCATAGCCATTGTATTTTGCAAGACCATGCCCTAAGCTGTGGGGTTTTATTAAGCTGCAACATTGCTAGCTTCTACCATCCCCAACTTTGACCACAGAAACCAACTTATTTTTCTGCAAACCTTTGCAACTCTCTGCATGTACCCTTATGTTTAATCTCACATGTTTTTCACTCTGAAACAACCAGTCATCTAGGACAAAACCACCTTTCCTTTCCTTCTAACAAGTATCATTTATGCTTTTCATACTTAAGTTACCAAAGTAATCTTGGAAACTGTTTTAATCAAACATTCTACAACATACTACCATATTTTCTTTTAAACAGTCACTTAATGCAAAATTACTTTCCTTTTTCTTTCAATTAAATAATTCCTTATATTTTTTACATTTAAGTTACCAAGAAAATTTTAAAACTGCTCTTCAGCAAGCAGTTTATAGCATACAGCAATTGGAATCTCCCCAATTCATGAATTGATAGACTAAAACTCTCTGGAATCTAGCCAAATCTTGCTCATGTTTTTATTTTAATACACATTATATAAAATATATCTTGTTTCTTTTTTATTTCCACCTACTAGACCATAAGTTCCATGAGGCCATGGACTTGTGTTTTGTTTTCTGATGTATTCCCAGCTTCTGGAACAATGTTCACCATAGTGTAAGTTCTCAACCTTTTTGTTACATAAATAAGTGGGAGCTGTTTTCAATATGATAATTTCTGGGTACAACAGACTTGAATCCACTAATTTCAAGTTCCCCAACATGTAATGAAATCCAAATTCTAAATGATTTAACACTACCAGCAAGGGAGAAATTAAGCCAGGATATATGTGGGGGTGTGTATATATAAATGAAATGGAAGTTTTGTAAAATAATAACTTCACTACATGGAATATACTCTATCTTCTATACTATTGACCTATTTAGTTGATTCTAAGGGGTCTGCTTATATTCACAGTTTCATATTTACATTTTAACATCTTTGAAATCAGATTACAAATACTCAACGGCATTTCATTGGTTGGTTTGGCAAGATGTATCTTTTCATTTTATAGTGGCACCAAAAATAATGCATCTTATAATTTATGCCATCTAAGTGTCAATTAAGAACTCTTCTTCTTTTATCATAGTTGATTGCAGCTCATGAAATGATTTCACAGTTTACTGGAGGTACGCTAGATTGCTAGGTACATTTTGCAAAAATTAGTTTAAGACATGATTTTAAAAATCAGCCTACCTGTTTTTGTAGACTACATATGAAACTTCCATATTACTAAAATTTTTTTTATGATTTTTACACTGTGAAGTTTTTTTACATTAAAAAAAAACTTCTCTTATTTTTGGATTTTGGATAAAAGACCAAAAGTAGAATATTTCCTGACACACGTAAATTATATAAAATTCAAATTTCAGTTTTGTAAGAAGAAATAGAGCAAAATAGATTTATTATGTCTAAGAGATTTAAAATGGAGTCCAGTGGCCCAGAGATTTCAGGCAAATATCACCCAGATGTCACAGACTGCCAACATATGCAATGCCTCAAGCAATAATGTTCCTCAAAACCCTGAGAACATCCAGACCATAAAACAAAGCACAAGGTAGAGAACTCAGCTAACTATCTAGCCTGAAAG
This sequence comes from Choloepus hoffmanni, assembly GCA_000164785.2. Taxonomy (NCBI): domain Eukaryota; kingdom Metazoa; phylum Chordata; class Mammalia; order Pilosa; family Megalonychidae; genus Choloepus; species Choloepus hoffmanni. The sequence goes on from KN192070.1 coordinate 135,366, forward strand.
ACAAAGGGAGCATTCCAAATATCCACCAAACACAATTTGCTAACCTGCCTTTTCTTTAAAAAAAAAAAGAAAGAAAAACCCTTGGCCAGAAATGCCAAGATGGGACATATTTTTGGTTGCTACTTAAATCTGTGCTCCCTGAATTGCAATTCTAAAACCCCAAATTAATGCTTTTTTGCCTTCTAGTTTGGTTTATTTCAAGGTTGACAGCATCTATAAATAAAGTTTTATTAGAACAGAGCCATGATCATTGGATTACTGCTGCCTGTGACTGCTTTCACACTGACTGCCACCCTGGCAGAATTAAAATAGTTGCAATTCTAGTATGGCCTGCATAGCCTAAAATATTTAGTATGTGGTTCTTCCTGAATCTGACCCCTGATTTGAGAGAAGCAACATAACATCTTATCTCACCAGTTCCTGAATTTGTGTTTCCAGATGATTTAGTGTGGCTCAATATTTTCCAATCTGGTCCACAGGGAGGGTGAAATTAAAGTGCCTTTTCCTCCGTGTCATGGATCAAATTCTGCAGAGCCCAGCTGAACCATTTCTGTGTCTGCACAACTCTAACCCCACTCTGAAAGACCATCTGAGGCTGGGAAAGAAGATCCCAAACATATTTAAAACCCAGGTAATCCTATGTATATTAGGCACACTGGGCTCCAACCACCTTCCTGCACCAGTTTGTCCTGATTAGGTTTGGGGGCTGATTGACAAAAACTTCTATCTAGTCCACCAAAGGAAAGAATGTGGGTGGGGCAACAAGGCCAGGTCCAGAGCACCTCTCTAGGTGGGGTCCAGTGATGGGCATCACCCTCCTTTCCATTTCACAGAGTCCCAGCCCCTTTTCTCCAGTTCACTAGGGTCCTGAGCTATTGGGGTGGGGCAGGGGTGTACACACAGCAGTTCAGAGCTGAAGCAGGGATAAGGAACTTACAAGGGGAGAAGTCTTCCCAGATCTTTATTTCAAGGTTTGACAGTGTCTGTAAGTAAAGCTTTATTAGAATAAGGCCCTGATCATTGCTTCACTGCTGTCTGTGGCTGCTTTCACACTGCTCCACTCCTGCAAAGTTAAAGTAGTTGCAATGCCAGTATGGCCTGCATAGCTTAAAATATTTAGTTTCCCTTCCTGAATCCAACCCAAGTTTTAAGAGAAGCCCACAACCCCCAACACCTCCCCTCCCCTTCCCCTATCCCACCTTCCAGATTTAATCGTGGGCTTTCCCTCCCACCTCCCTACTGTCCTTTGCAGAAAGTTCCTCTAGGGAAGGGAGGGCTTCAGGATTTCCATGACAGGCAAGAAATAAGTGTATTCCACCCTTCCATTGCAACTGAGTCACAGAATTAAAACAAAAATCCTCTTTCAAATTGAAATGATCTGAAGTGCTATTACAGTATATAATTTTTAAAATACCTTTCAATGGAATTGTGACTAGTGAAGCCCAAGGTGGTATAAAAATATATGGCAGACCATGCTTATATTGCTGTGCCTGTAGGGACCACCAGAGTTGGCCACAATGCTCATGGGCCTAGAGACCACCAGCAGCATCTACAGGACCACCTCATCATCCATGTGGAAGAAGGGCCTGCAGGGGGTGATCCTCTGTCACAAGTGCACCAGCCCAGGTTGGTGCTGGCAATGGGGGCTTCAGTTCTGGGGCATCAGTTTGAGAGCAGCCAGAGGGACTGGGAGAAGTGGCAGTGGCAGCTTCAGCACAATGGCCTTCAGCAGCAACTTGGCTACCCCTTCATAGAGCAACAGGGGTGGAGGCAGCAAGCAGAGTAAGCAGAAAATTCACAGAAGGTCTGCTTGGCTCAAAAACACTAAATGTATATCTGCTCTCACTGCTGAAAAGACAAATTTTTAAGTTAAAAAATTCTGTCAAAGCTCCTGAGTCAGTTTCTACCATCATTACTACAGAATCAATCTCTACAAGGGAGTGTATTGCCAAATTGGAGATGTTTCTGTGATTGATTAACAGGATGGAAAACTCTTTTATGTTCAGATCAGAGATTTCACCCAGGATCAGCATTGTGAGGAGAGTGCAGCCCTGACATGGCTCATTCTCATCCTCTCTAGCCCCAGAGACCAATTTGATCCCATATTGTATATCCTAGGACCAGAGGACTATTATGCAAGGAAAATGGAATACTTGGAATTTGTTTATCATGCACCTTCTGAATATTTCAAGTAATGATCATCACCAATTCCATTTCCTACCAGACCACAGAAAGGCTATATATGGACTCACATTGGACCTAGTGCTAATGAACTATTAAGGACACTTGCCAACCCTTTGTAGTTTGAAAGTTAAAACTGGATTTCCAGGTTATCTTATATCCATTCCACTATAAGAAACTGTCAAACAGAAATGTGTTTCCCCTACTATAGAGTATCTGATAATTTCTTTTATTACTATGTACTTGGGAAAGTAAAGGAGACAGAAAAGAATGAAATATATTTTGAAGTTAAATATTTCATTCTTTATGTGTGTATTCCCAAGCAATGGCTGTACTTTTTAGGTGAAAGCATTAGGACATAATGTATTAAGAATTTGTCTCCATAATTTATTTGTATAAATTGTCTAAATTGATTATAGTTTTTCAAAAGAACAAGATGCTAATTATGGTTTGGATTCCTGATCTAGGGATTACAATCAAATAAAAGGTAAATGTGGCCAAAAGTGTCATAAAGTGACATAATCCTCATACCCTAAAATGGAAATGCTGACAGTTCAAAATTCATTGTTTGATGCTTTACCCTTAAATAAAGTGGGGGATACTTTTATTGGCTCAGGTTTGTAAAACTGTCATCTAAGTCTTCTATAGCAAACTGCATTTAGAATCATTCAGTTGATTTTAGTGTAGCTGCTTTCATTTCTCACCTACACCTTCAGTCAAAATGAGGATTCCAGTTGACCAAAAGATTTTAAAGTACAGAAGTTTTCACTAAAACCACACAGGAAAAATGTACTGTTCAGGCATCCCACTTGCTAGATTCCACCCCAGAGTTAAACCATCTGCTATGGACCCAAAATAGCAGACCCAGAACAATGTCTTGAAGTAGAAGACACTGTGTATGAAACTGTCCAGAATTCAGGTACAAATTTTACCTCAAGGGCAGATCAGTGAAGTAGGGGAGTAACTGTGTAGAAAATGAGGAAATTAGGGACTGAATCCACTTTCTGCCTCTTCTGTCCTAATTTAAAAAGCATTTTAACCCCCAAAAAATGTCAATCTAATTTAATCATAATGATTTAAGACTTAGCAGTATTAACTATCACTCTTTTTCAACACAGTTATGATTTGTATGTTGGAAAGAAGCAGCTGTAGATCTCAATATTGTTCCATGTACATAGTTATCCATATAACAAAGTATGATAAATTGATTGTAAATGCCACTGTAATAACTTTCTAAATGTTAACACTCAAAACTCAGATTAAAATGCATTTTTCACATATATATATATGGCAGAGTGTCCTAGGCTTTACCAGGGGCTGGAAAAGGGTGGCCTGAGGACTTTCAAGTAGCCAATGGCATTTCCCATAAAGAAACAGGATTAAATCTTGTATTGAGGTTTAGAAAATAGAAAGTTCTACACCATCTTGCCCTACTCCTCCCTGACCTCTCCCTCCTCCCTCTCCCTCCCACTACTTTACCTTTGTTACTCAGTGACTTTGTCTTCTGTTGCAGGATAATATCTCTACTGAGGAATCCAATAAAGAGGATGATGATTCCTTCTCTCTATGCTGCTCTCATATTTTCTGTTCTAATAGTAAAAATCAGTTACTCCTTCTGATATAAAAGCATATTTAATAGAACTTTTACCTAAAAACACTCAAGTAAAATTTCCAAATGATAAAAAGTGGAAAGGCCTTACTATAAAAACTGGGAGAGATGAGTCATATCCTTCAAGTCCCATATTAGAAGATCATACTAATGGAGAAGCTAAACACTTAAAAGAATTGTGACTATTTTCAAGAAAGCAGAAAGGACCACCCAACCTTCTTAGATATAGAAAACATTTAATCACCTAGTGTTCTGTGAAAACAGGATAGTCTGCAGCTGTTACTTTAATCATAGAAAAGTCATAAATGATGTAGCAAGGTTGAATATAGTCCTAATCAAATGTATGTTTATCAATATGATATAGTGGCTAAACTAATCAATAGAATAAAATAAGAAAACTATATTAACAAGTTAGAGACAAGTAATAGTAATCTCTTTTCTAATTATTATACAAGTAAAAGTATGTTATATTGCTCTTAAAGAAATCATAGCTTAATTAGTAAAGATATCAGTAGATTTTTATGGGCATTCAAGGCTAAGTCTCTGATAATGTGGATACCTTTCTTTGATCTTGAAAAACTCATGGACTGATATGCTTCACTTCATGAGACATTCATATTCATGAAGCATCATTTAATGTAAAAATAGAATATGACTTTATTAATCAAGGACTATAAATTTTCTTTAACTGAGACAAGTGGGAGCACTCTGATCTCATGTCCAGCTGCATCTGGAGTAATGGGGGCTCCCAGGCTTGGTAATGTACCAATTAATTATTACATTGTAAATTTGTTCATTTTATCTTAAGTGTTCCTTTTAGTAAAAATGTGTTAAAGGTGAATTATTTTCTTGAGTGTTCACAACTTTTAAACTATTGTCTGTCCCTATATTCTTAATTGAGTGGGAGGCTGCTTGAAAGAAGCCCAAATCCATGGAAACATGACCTGATTAGGCTCAGGCCTTTTCTAATGGAGAGCATAGGTTTGTGGTGTGAAAAGACAAACCCATGACACTTCCTTGCTCTAGTAATGTTGTGACTTTGTTCCCTGTTTCTGGAATATTCTTCATGCAGACATTCTCTTGGCTCTTTCCCTCACATCTTTCAAGGCTTTATGACAGGAACTGTAGCAAGATGGTGGCATAGGGAGGTGTGGAATTTAGTTAGTCCTCTATAGTAGCTAGTAAACAACCAGGAAAAACCAGCAAATAGTCTGAAACAACTGTATGGGGGACATCTGTGACCAGGAACACATCATACACCAGTCTGGAATGGGTAAAAGGGCCATGACCACAGCATAGAACTGCAAGTCCCCCAAATGGCAGAGGCTGGCACGCTTACCTGACTGGCATGGGAGGCTGAGTTGAACACAGTGGGAAAAGGAAGCAGTCTCTACTAGGGGCAAGGGAAGGTAGCTAAATGAAGCTCCAATCAGTTCTAAATAACAAATTGGGGCTACTGAATAAAATCTATGAGCACAGATAAATCTGGAGCAAGAAGGGAAGGAATCCTGAAAGCTCTCTCAGCAGAGTGGAGGTAGGGCTGATGGAAAAAATAAAATAAAATAAAATAAAATAAAATAAAATAAAATAAATAGATAGATAAAAACAAATGCTTTTGGAACCACCAAACTCAGAATTCTAGAAAAGGGCTGTGCCCCAAGAAAAGGGTCACATAGATCTAGGTATTAAAAATGACTCTTGACTGACATTACAGGGGGGCAGGGAACTGGCTCCATAATGGGCATTTCTCTTTTTTAATTACATTCAGTTTTATTGAGATATATTCACATACCATACTATCATCCATGGTGTACAATCAACTGTACCATCATGGAACCATTATATAGTTATGCATTCATTACTTCAATTATTTTTCAACATTTACCTTAAACCAGAAAGAATAAGAAAAGAACAAAAAATAAAAGTGAAAAAGGATACCCAAATCATCCCCCAAATCCCACCTTATTTTTCATTTAGTTTTTCCCCCATTTTTCTACTCATCCATCCATACACTGGATAAAGAGAGTACTATCCACAAGGATTTCACAATCACACACTTAACCATTGTAAGCTACATTATTAAACTTTAATAATGTAATTAAATTGTCTTCAAGAGTTAAGGCTACTGGTTAGGAATTTGACAGTTTCAGGTATTTACTTTGAGCTATTTCAATACATTAAAACCTAAAAATGCTTATCTATGTAGTGCATAAGAATGTCCACCAGAGTGACCTCTTGACTCCATTTGAAATCTCTCAGCCAGTGAAACTATTTTGTTTCATTTTACATCCCCCTTTTGGTCAACATGTTCTGAATCCCATGATTCCAAGTCCAGATTCATCTCTGGGAGTCATATCATGCATTGTCAGATAGATTTACACCCCTGGGAGTCAGGTCCCACCTAGGAGGGAGGGCAGTGAGTTTACCTGCTGAGTTGGCTTAGCTACAGAGAGAGGGCCACATTTGAGAAACAAAGAGATAAACAAGGGAAGGCACTTAGGCACAATTATAAGCAGGTTTAGCCTCTCTTTTGCAGTAAGGGGCTTCTTAAGGGCAAGACCCAAGATAGAGTTCTCAGCATACCAATCTGCCAGTCCTCAATATTTGTGAGAACATCAGCAACAATCCATGTGGGGAAGACAAACACTTCCACATTTTCTACAGATCCTAAGGGGTCCCCTGCATATATATTTTTATTCTCTGCCAAAATTAATTTGGGATATGTTGCTATTTCATTCTAACCTATATAAACCTACCATATCACTTCCTACAAAAATTTCCATGCAATTATGGTGTTTGAACAAACTGACTGTAGAAATTATATTGTTTAGAAAATATAGATCCTGCAATAAATAAACATCTCTTCTCTTGGTCTCACATTGAAGTTGAAGTTTTATAACACAGTCTGTTTCAACCTATACCCTTTGGCCTGATTTGCCCTAGTCCTAAACAGATCTGCTTCTTTCAGATCTCTAATTGAAATCTGAGCTTTCAGCCTTTTTTAAACAGTTTCTGTGTGTGCTAATGCTGACATTCATATCTGCTGAGCTCTAGCTCTGAGTTTCAGGTATCATGGATATAACCAAGTCTCCAGTGGCCAATCAGGTTATTCACAAATGTATCAGCATCTCAGAGTTTGGAGATAGCCATTACAATTCAGGAATAGATTTGACTGCTTTAAGAGCTTACAATCTAGGGACAATTATAATAATTGTTCCCTTTATAGGCTTTACTGTAAGATTCAATTCTGAGTTTACACATTGTAGATAGTCCATATTGGTGAGGCACTATAGTGTTTGCCTTTCTTTCTGGTGTACTTCACTCAAAGTGATGTCTAGGAGCCTGTCCTAGTTTGCTAATGCTGCAGAATGCAAAACACCAGAGATGGACTGGCTTTTATAAAAAGGGGGTTTATTTGGCTATACAGTTACAGTCTTAAGGCCATAAAGTGTCCAAGGTAATACATCAGTAATCAGGTACCTTCACTGGAGGATGGCAAATGGTGTCCGGAAAACCTCTGTTAGCTGGGAAGGCACGTGGCTGGCGTCTTCTCCAAAGTTCTGGTTTCAAAATGGCTTTCTCCCAGGACATTCCTCTCTAGCAAGCTTGCTCTTCTTCAAAACGTCACTCACAGCTGCACTCCGTTTTCCTCTCCTTGAGCCAGCTCATTTATATGGCTCCACTGATCAAGGCCCACCCCGAATGGGTGGGGCCATGCCTCCATGGGAGTATCCCACCAAAGTCACCACCCACAGCTGGGTGGGACACATTCCAAGCAAATCTAACCAGCACCAAAACGTCTGTCCCACAAGACCACAATGATAATGGCATTTGGGGGACACAATACATTCAAACCGGCACAGAGCCCTTCACTTCATTGCCTGTCACACAGCTTCACTCCATCTTGCAGTTGATCAATATTCCATTGTATGCATAGACCACAGTTCACCATTCTGTTCCTCAGTCAAGGTACCCTTAGGCCACCTCCACCCATAGCAAATCATGAATGCTGCCTCCACAAATACCAGTGTTCAAATGTCCATTCATGTCTCTGTTCTCAGATCTTCTAAGTACATACTGCATATTGAGGTTGCAGGACCTTAGGGCATGCACATATATACCATCTTGTGGAACTGCCACACTGATCTCCAGAAAGGCTACACCATTCTGAATCTTCTTCAACAGTAAATAGGTACATCCCCCCTCTGTGTTTTCTCCAGCAGTTTTATCCATATTTATATACTTTTTGCACAATTTTATAGAGATATATTCACATACCATACAATTATCCACAGTGTCCAATCAGTTATTTATGGTGTAATCATATAGTTGTACATTTATCACCACAGTCAGGACATGAACATACTGAGTACTATGAAAAAAACATTGTTTTTAGTGAATAATAAGAAAGAAAAAAGAAAAAATAAAATGCCTTACAATACAATGTAATACTATGTACAGACAACACCACTACTAAGAATTCCATATCCCTCCCTTCTATTCCCCCTCATAAACATTTACTTTTGGTATATTGCCTTTGTTACAATTACTGGGAGCATATTACAATGTTATTGACCATAGACTCCAGTTTGCTTTTGTTATATTTTCCCCAAATGCCATCCATTTTTCAACACTCTGCATGTTTGAAATTCATTTGTTCTCCCATATGTAAAAATACTTTTATATTTGTACATTTGGTAACAGTCATTTGCCACTCTAGTTTTTGCTAAGTTATATAATCCCACCCTTTATCATCTATCTTCACCTCTGGTGTCATACATTCCCTTGTCCCACCTTTTCCAGCTTTACTCACATACATCTTTTTCAGTGTACTTACAATATTGTGCTACCATTATAGATTATTATGCTATCTAATTCTAGATCTATACAATCAATACTGCTCAACATTCTGTAGTCTTCCTGCATCAAATACATGGTATCTACCCTCCTTCTATCTCCTTATAGCCTGATTATCAGCTTTTAACTCTCAAAGTTTGCCCATTAATGTTAGTTCATATTAGTGAGACCATAGAGTATTTGTTCTTCTGTTTCTCCCATTACGTAGGCTGCCTTTTTATTTTCCTGACAGTGACCTTTGATGTAAAAAAGTGTTTAATTTTGAGGATATCCCATTTGCCTATCTGTTCTTTTGTGCTTTGGTTGTGAGGTCTAAGAAACCACCTCATATCAAATGATTTTTAAGATATTGCCCTACATTTTCACCTAAGAGTCTTATGGTCTTAGCACTAATGTTTAGGTCTTTGATCCATTTTGAATTAATTTTTTATAAGGTGTGAGATAGGAATCCTCTTTCATTCTTTGGGAAATGGATACCAAGATCTCCAAACACTATTGAAGAGGCTACTCAGACCCAGTTGCTTTGGCTTGACAGCCTTATCAAATATCAATTGTCCAAGAATGCAAGGGTCTATTTCTGAACACTCAATTCAATTCCATTGGTCAGTATATATATATATATACTTTTGCCTGTGCCATGCTGTTTTGACCATGGCTGCTTTATAATATGTTTAAAGTAAGGTACTGTGAGACCTGCAACTTCTTTCCTCTTTCTCAAGGTATTTTTGGCTCTTTGGAGAAACTGGCCATTCAAAATAATTTGGTTATTGATTTTTCTGTTTATGCAACTAAGTTGTTGGGATTTTAAGTGGTATTGTGTTGAATCTATAAATCAGTTTAGGTAAAATTGCCATCTTAACAATATTTAGCCTTCCAATCCATGAACATGCTATGTTTTTCCATTTTTTTTAGGTCCTGTTCAATTTCTTGTAGCAGTTTCTTATACTTTCTGTGCAGTCTTTTGTCGCCTGGGTTAAGTTGATTCATAAACCCTTGATTCCTTTGGTTGCTAATGCAAATGAAATTTTTTTTTCTTGATTTCCTACGGTTTTTGCACATTATTTTTATATAGGAACACTATAGATTTTTGCATGTTGATCTTGTAGCTTGCCACTTTGCTTTATTCATTGAATAGTTCTATTAACTTTGCTGTAGATTTTTCTGGATTTTCTATATACAGAATCATGTCATCTGCAAATAGTGAAAGTTTTACTTCTTCCACTCTGATTTGGGTGCTTTTTGTTTCTTTTTCTTGCCTAATTGCTCTAGCTAGAGCTTCCAACACAATGTCAAACAACAATGGTGACAATGGGCATCCCTGTCTTGTTCCTGATCTTACAGGGAAAGCTTTCAGTCTTTCCCCATTGGGTATGATGTTAACTGTGGGTCTTCCATGTATTGTCATCATATTGAGAAAATTCCTTCTATTCCTACCCTTTGATGTGCTTTCATCAAGAAAGATGTTGAATTTTGTGAAATGACTATTCTGTATTGACTGAGATGATCATGTGGTTCTTCCACCTCATTTTATTAATGTGGGGTATTACATTAATTGATATTCTTGTGTTGAATCATCCTTGCATACCTGGAATAAATCTCACCTCTTCATGGTGTATAATTTTTTTAATGTGCTGCTGCTTTCAATTTGTAACTATTTTCTTGAGCATTTTTGCATCCATATTCATTAAAGAGATTGGTCTATAATTTTTCTTTTTTTTTATTAAATTCAGTTTTATTGAAATACATTCACACACCATACAATCATCCATGATATACAATCCATTGTCCACAGTATGATAACATATTTATGCTTTCATCACCACAGTCTATCTCAGAACATTTTCCTTATATCAGAAAGAACCAGAACAAGATAAAAAATAAAAGTGAAAAAAAACACCCAAATCATCCCCCCATCCCACACCATTTGTCCTTTAGTTTTTATCCCCATTCCTCCACTCATCCATACACTAGATAAAGGGGGTGTGATCCACACGGTCTACACAATCACACTGTCACCCCTTGTAATCCACATTATTATATAATTGTCTTCAGGAGTCCAGACTGCTGGGTTGGAGTTTGGTAGTTTCAGGTATTTACTTCTAGCTATTCCAATACCTG
>KN192070.1:148768-213661 GCA_000164785.2 Choloepus hoffmanni
TTGATTCTTTTGGTTGCTATTGTAAATGGGATTTTTTTCTTGATTTCCTCCTCTTGTTGCAGCATTACTTGTGTATAGGAACACTACAGATTTTTGTGTGTTGATCTTGTAGCCTGCTACTTTGCTGTATTCATTGACTAGTTCTAGTAGCTTTGCTGTAGATTTTTCTGGATTTCCTACATATAGAATCATGTCATCTGCAAATAGTGAAAGTTTTAAGTCTTCCTCTCCAATTTGGATGCCTTTTATTTCTTTTTCTTGCCTAATTGCTCTAGCTAGAACTTCCAGCACAATGTTGAATAGCAATGGTGATAGTGGGCATCCCTGCCTTGTTCCTGATCTTAGAGGAAAAGCTTTCAGTCTCTCCCCATGGAGTGTGATGTTAGCTTTGGGTTTTTCATATATTGCCTTTATCATATTGAAAAAGTTCCCTTCTATTCCTATCCTTTGAAGTGTTTTCATCAGGAAAGTATGTTGAATTTTGTCAAATGCCTTTTCTGCATCAATCGAGATGATCATGTGATTCTTCTGCTTTGATTTATTGATGTGGTGTATTACATTAATTGATTTTCTTGTGTTGAACCAGCCTTGCATGCCTGGAATATATCCCACCTGGTCGTGGTGTATAATTCTTTTAATGTGCTGCTGGATTCAATTTGCGAGTATTTTGTTGAGGATTTTTGCATCTATATTCATTAAAGAAATTGGTCTATAATTTTCTTTTTTTTGTAGTATCTTTGCCTGGTTTTGGTATTAGGGTGATGATGGCTTCATAGAAAGAGTTAGGTAGCTTCCCCTCTTCTTCAATTTTTTTGAAGAGATTGAGCAGGATTGGTACTAATTTGTTCTTGAATGCTTGGTAGAATTCACATGTGAAACCATCTGGTCCTGGGCTTTTCCTTTTTGGGAGCTTTTTGATGACTGACTCAATCTCTTTACTTGTGATTGGTTTGTTGAGGTCATCTATTTCTTCTTGAGTTAATGTTGGTTGTTTATGGTTTTCTAGGAAGTTGTCCATTTCATCTAAGTTGTCTAGTTTATTAGCATATAGTTGCTCATAGTATCTTCTCATTATCTCCTTAAATTCTACAGGGTCAGTAGTTATATTTCATTTCCCATTTCTGATTGCATTTATTTGCATCTGCTCTCTCTTTTTTATTGTTAGCCTAGCCAGAGGTCCATCGATTTTATTGATTTTCTCAAAGAACCAACTTCTGGTTTTGTTGATTCTCTCTATTGTTTTCCTGTTCTCAATTGCATTTATTTCTGCTCTGATCTTTGATATTTCTTCCCTTCTGCTTGCTTTGGAGTTAGTTTGCTGTTCTTTCTCTAATTCCTCCAGGTGAGCAGTTAACTCTTCAATTTTTGCTCTCTCTTCTCTTTTAAAATAGGCATTTAGGGCAATAAATTTCCCTCTCAGCACCGCCTTTGCTGCATTCCATAAGTTTTGATAAGTTGTGTTTTCATTGTCATTTGCCTCGAGGTATTTACTAATTTCTCTTGTAATTTCTTCCTTTACCCACTGGTTTTCTAAGAGGGTGTTGTTTAGCCTCCATATGTTTGTGAATTTTATGACCTTCTGCCTTTTATTTATTTCCAACTTCATTCCATTGTGGTCTGAGAAAGTGTTTTGTATAATATCAATATTTTTAAATTTGTTGAGACTTGCTTTGTGACCCAACATGTGGTCTATCCTAGAGAATGTTCCATGAGCACTTGAGAAAAAAGTGTATCCTGCTGTTGTTGGATGTAGTGTTCTATAAATGTCTGTCAAGTCTAGTTCATTTATCATACAATTCAACATCTCTGTTTCTTTAGTGATCCTCTGTCTAGATGTTCTATCCATTGATGAGAGTGGTGTATTGAAGTCTCCAACTATATTGTAGAGGTGTCTATTTCTCCTTTCAGTGATCGCAGTGTTTGCCTCATGATATTTGGGGCATTCTGGTTTGGTGCATAAATATTTATGACTGTTATGTTTTCTTGATGAATTGACCCTTTTATTAATATATAGTGTCCTTCTTTGTCTCTTTTAATTGTTTTGCTTTTAAAGTCTAACTTGTCTGATATTAATATAGCTACTCCCATTTTTTTCTGGTTGTTGTTTGCATGAAATATCTTTTTCCAACCTTTCACTTTCAGTCTATGTTTGTCCTTGTGTCTAAAGTGAGTTTCTTGTAGACAGCATATAGATGGGTCCTGTTTTTTAATCCATTCTGCCAGTCTGTGTCTTTTTATTGGGGAGTTTAATCCATTTACATTTAGTGTTATTACTGTAAGGGCAGTACTTTCTACTATCATTTTGTTTTTTGGAATTTATATGTCATATCTTATTTTTTCCTCTCCTTTTACCTTTCCTGTTAATCATTTCTGCACTCTTCTCCAACTCTCTCTCTCCTGTCTTTTCCTATCAGCCTGTAGCACTCCCTTTAGTATTTCTTGTAGTGCCAGTCTCTTATTCACAAACTCTCTCAGTGTCTGTTTGTCTGAAAATGTTTTAATGTCTCCCTCATTTTTGAAGGAAAGTTTTGCCGGATATAGAATTCTTGGTTGGCAGTTTTTCTCTTTCAGTATCTTAAATATATCATGCCACTGTCTTCTTGCCTCCATGGTTTCTGCAGAGAAATCTGTACATGGTCTTATTGACTTTCCCTTGTACATGATGGATTGCTTTTCTCTTGCTGCTTTCAGAATCCTCTCTTTGTCTTTAACATTGGACAATCTGACCAGTAAGTATCTTGGAGTAGGTCTATTGGGATCTATTCTATTTGGGGTACATTGTACTTCTTGAATCTCTAATTTTCTGTCTTTTATAAGAGTTGGGAAATTTTCAGTGAATATGTCTTCTATTACTCTTTCTGCCCCCTTTCCCCTCTCTTCTCCTTCTGGGATACCCATAACACGTATATTTGTGTGTTTCATGTTGTCACTCAGCTCCCTAAGACCCTGCTCATATTTTTCCATTTTTTTCACCATCTTTTCTTTTGTGTGTATGAATTCTAATGACCTGTCTTCCAGTTCACTGATCCTTTCTTCTGCCTGTTCAAATCTACTGTTGTGTCCCTCCATTGTGTTTTTCATCTCCTCCATTGTGGCCTTCATTCCCATGAGTTCTGCCATTTGTTTTTTTAAGCTTATGAATTCTTCTTTATGGTCAGCCAGTGTCTTCTTTATATCTTCCAGCTCTTTTGCTATATCTTCCTTCATTTCATCAAATTTATTTAGCATTAGTTGCCTCCACTCCTGTGTCTCAGCTGAGCTATTAGTTTGTTCCTTTGGCTGGTCCATGTTTTCATGTTTCCTGGTATGGCTTGTTATCTTAAGTTGTCTAGGCATCTGATTCTCTTGATTAGTTTATTTTGGAGCTTGTTTTCTGTCTTTTACCTAGTGGTTTTCTTGTTGGTTGGCTTTGTTTTCTGGCCTCTGTTATTCAGTTCAGCTTATTCTAGACCTCTAACTTAGGTTCTATTTAGTTGATCAGAATTTTTCCCCTCTTGTTTTTTCTGTTTCTTGCTCTGCCTCTATGTAACCTTTTTGTGAGTGGGTCTCCTCAGTTATGGTCGACCCTAGTCAGATTTTCCCAGTCTGGTGAGGCCCAGGTCTCAGTGGGAGGGTATGGAGTTTTCCTGAGAATGAGACCCTCCTATGAGGCCTTTAGAATTCATGCTTTTCCTCTCCTGTCCAGCAGGTGGCGCTGGCCAGCCTGCTGCTCCCCCACCAGTGTAAGGACGTGTGGAGCCTTTAGTTCTCCTGGTGACTCTGATCCTGTCGGGGGCGTGGCTGACTGAAGCTGGAATCTGAATTCCAGCCCCTGGGGTCTGAATTCCCAGAAGGAGGACTGCCAGTTGAGCTGGGCCTCCCTCCACTCTCCCAATCCTCAGAATTCCAGTTGTCTCTCAGGGGCACTATTCCCTTCTCCTCTCTCCTCTTTGGGGCCTCTCCAGGTAGATTCCTTGGTCAGCCTGAGTTGCCAATTAAAGACGGGGATGGAGGCCTTCAGTAGTGAATACGGAATTCAAAGACACTGTAGGTACTCTGTCTCCCCTCAAGCTCAGCCTAGTCCCTCAACCTGGGCTTTCTGATAGAAAATAACCACATATATTACTTTTAGATTTAAAAAAAAAAAAAAAAAGTAGAAAAGAAATCAAGAAAAAGAAAAAAGGAAAAAAAAAAAAAAAGGAGTCTCTTTTAAACGTTTTTCCCCAGCCTGGAAGTTTTGTCAGTGTCAGAATAGAGCATTTAAAGATATGCTTTGGGTTATTGTCTGATAATTACTCTCCAACCGCTTCAGTTCCACCCCTGCGGGGGCTATTGAAATGCAAAAAGATAAGGGATCAGGGAGAAGCCAGAAGGGACAAAATGTAAGGGAAAAAGAAATGGCTTTTATGGAGTCTGGGAATGGGTGCCCACTTTTACGTGCCCCCACTTCTTGGAGCCCAGCCCTTCTTTAGCACCCCAGCTCCCAAAGTTAGTTAATTAATTTGTTCATTAATTCTGCAGTTGAGGCTGGTTTGAGCCTCCCTTCTTGCCCTCAGCAGATTGCCGTTTTTTGGGTTTTTTTTTCCCCCCTTTCAGGGAGCCGGCAGCCAGACAGTCTGTGAGGTCTGGGTGGGGAGGGGCACCAGACCCCTGGTCCAGGGAACTTACAATGTTCGCTGCGATCTCAGCTTTTCCTCCAATTCCAAACTTGTGTCCAAAGTGTGACTGTTTACTGGAGACCCCGGAAACACTGTTTCATATAGTTCTTGGGTAATTGCCAGCTGCTCTAGGGGAGAGATGAAATTCTGCTCCTCACCACTCCGCCATCTTGCCCCACCTCCTATAATTTCTCTTTTTTGAATTATCTTTGCCTGATTTTGGAATTAGGGTGATGTTGGTTTCATAGAGTTACATAGCTTACCCTCCTCTTCAATTTTTTTGAAGAGTTTGAGCATGATTGGCACTAATTCTTTCTTGAATGAGTGGTAGAATTCACATGTAAAACCATCTGGTCCTGGGCTTTTTTTCTGGGGAGCTTTTTGATGTTTGACTCTATCCATTTACTTGTGCTTTGTTTGTTGAGGTCATCTATTTTTTCTGAAGTCAATGATAGTTGTTAGTACTTTTCTAGAAAGTTGTTCCTTTGATCTAATTTGTGTAGTTTATTAGCATAAAACTGCTGATAGTATCCTCCCATTTTCTCCTTTATTTCTGCAGGGTCAGTAATTATGTCTACTTTCCATTTCTGATTGTATTTATCAGCATCCTCTCTTTTTTTTTGAAGCCTAGCCAGTGGTCCACCAATTTTATTGATTTTTTCTAAGAAACAACTTTTGGTTTTGTTGATTCTATTGTTTTATTGCTCTCAAATTCATTTATTTCTGCTCTAATCTTTATTTCTTTCCTTATATTTGCTTTGGGGTTAGTTTGCTGTTCTTTCTCCAGTTCCTCCAGATGAACAGTTTCTCAATTTTTGCTCTCTCTTCCTTGTAATATATGCATTTATGGAAATAAATTTCCCTCTCAGCAGCAAGTTTTGAAACATTGTGTTTTCATTGTCATTTGCTTTGAGGTATTTAAAAAATTCTCTTGTACTTTCTTCCTTTACCCACTGGTTCCCTAAGATGGTGTTCTTTAGCTGCCATACATTTGTGAATTTTACAAGCTTCTGCCTGTTATTTATTTCCAACCTCATTCCATTATGATCTGAGAAAGTGTTTTGTATCATATCAACATTATTAAATTTGCTGAGACTTGCTTTGTGACCCAAAAGTTGGTCTATCCTAGAGAATGTTCCATGAGCACTTGAGAAAAAAAGTGTATCCTGCTGTTCTGGGGTGTAGTGCTCTATAAATATGTGTCAGTCTAGTTCATTTATCATACAATTCAACATATCCATTTCTTTGTTGATCCTCTGTCTAGATGTTCTACCCATGATGAGAGTGGTGTATTGAAGTCTACAACTGTTATTGTAGACATATTTACTTCTCCTTTCAGTATTCTTAGCATTTGCCTCATAAATTTTGAGGCAGTCTGTCTGGGTACATAAATATTTATGGTTGTTATGTTTTCTTGATGTATTGACCATTTTATTAGTATAATGTCCTACTTTATCTCTTTTAATTGCTTTACCTTTGAAGTAAAATTTGTCTGATATTAATATAGCTACTCCTGCTTTTTTTCTGGTTGCTATTTGCATGAAATATCTTTTTCCAACTTTTCACTTTCAGCTTATTTTTTCCTCATATATAAAATGAGTTTTTTGTAAACAGTATGTAGGTGGGTCCTGTTTTTTTGTTTTTTGTTTTTTGTTTCTTTTTTTTTTGTCCATTTTGCCAATCTGTGTCTTTCTACTGGGGAGGTTAGTCTATTTACATTTAGTGTTATTACTGTAAGGGCAGTGCTTTCTTTCACCATTTTGTCTTTTAGATTTTATGTCATGTCTAATTTTCTCTCTCTCTCTCTCTTTTACCCTTCCTGGTAATCTTCATTTCTACACTCCTTTCCAAACCACTCTCTCTTGTTTTTTCCTATCAGCCTGTAGCACTTCCTTTATTATTTCTTGTAGCACCAGTGTTATTCACAAACTGTCTCAGTGTCTGTCTGAAAATATTTTGATCTGTTCCTCATTTTTGAAGGACAGTTTTGCTAGATATAGATATAGAATTCTTGGTTGACAGTTTTCCTCTTTCAATATCTTAAGTATATCATATGACTCTCTTCTCACCATCATGGTTTCTGAGAAGAAATCTGTACATAGTCTTATCAAGCTTCCCTTGTATGTGATGGATTGTTTTCTCTTGCTATTTCCAGAATTCTCTCTTTGTCTTTGACATTGGACAATCTGGTCAATAAAAGTCTTGGATTAGGTCTATTGGGATCTATTCTGTTTTGGTGCACCATACTTCTTGGATCTGTAATTTCCTGTCTTTCATAAGCATTAGGAAATTTTCAGTGAGTATTTCTTTTAATATTCTTTCTGTCACTTTTCTTCTCTCTTCTCCTTCTGGCATACCCATAACATGTATATTCATGGGCTTCATGTTGTCATGTTGTCACTCAGTTCCCTAAGACCCTGCTCCATGTTTTCCAATCTTTTCACCATCTGTTCTTTTGTGTGTATGAATCCAAATGTCTCATCTTCCAGTTCACTCTTCCTTTCCTCTGCCAGTTCAAATCTACCATTGTATCCCTCTATTGTGTTTTACATCTCCTCCATTATGCCCTTATTTCCCATAAGTTCTGCTGTATATTTTTTCAAGTTTACAAATTCTTCTTTATGGTCATCCAGTGTCCTCTTTATATCCTTCATCTCTTTTGCCATATCTTCCCTCATCACATTGAATTGATCTAGGGCATTTGTTTTAACATCTTTATTCAGTTCTTCCCTCATTCCTTTGATACTGATTACATCCTCCTCCTGAGACCTTGGCCTGTCTAGTTGGAGAAAATATATTTGAGATCAATCATATCTTGGTTGACACTACTCAAAAAACAAAAATATATGTTTCCACATAGTCAGGGCAAGAACCTGAATACCAAGAGCTGTAAAATTCTGTTCAGTTAAAGGAAAGTTATACTGACTGAATGTCAAAGAACTGATAATGAACAAAGCCAGCCAGTAAGGAAACCCTAAGTAACAAAAAGGCAAAAAATGACCTCCAGAATAAACAAATCAAGAAATTATGTTCTTAGACACGAGCAAAATCATGAGTCATACCAGGAAACACAAAGAAATGGCTCAGTCAAAGGAATAAACTAACACTCCAAATGAGATACAGAAATTGAAACAACTAAATATGGTCAAAGAAACATGTTAAATCAATTAAAAAATCAAATCAACAAGTTGAGGGAAGACATGGAAAAAGTGATGGATAGAAAGAAGACATTGGGTGAATAAAAGGAAGAGCTCAAAAGTTTGAAAAACACAATTAGAAGAATTTATGGTAATGAAAGCTGCAACAGAAGAGATGAAAAATGCAATGGGAACATACAACAGCAGATTTGGAGAGGCAGGAGAAATGATTAGTGAAACATAGTATAAGACATCCAAAACCTACAAACAAAAGAACAGATAGGGAAAAGAATGGGAAAATATGAACATGGTGTCAGAGAATTGAATGACAACATTAAGTACATGAACATATTGTGATGGTTGTCTCAGAAAGAGAAGGGAAAAGAGGCAGAAAGTATTATAGAGAAAATAATCACTGAAAAGTTCCCATCTCTTATGAAAGACACAAAATTACATATCCAGAAAGTGCAGCCTTCCCCATAATGAATAGATCCAAATAGACTTACTACAAAAAATTAATAATCAGATAGTTAAATATCAAAGGCAAAAAAAAAAACTGAAAACAGGAAGAGAAATGTGATCAATGGCATATAAGAGAAGCTTGATAAAAATAAGGGAGGATTTCTAAGCAAAAGCCATGGAGGTGAGAAAGTGGTGACACAATATATTTGAGATACTGAAAGAGGAAAAATAAATGTCAACCAATAATTCTGTATGCAGGAGAATGTCCTTCAAATTGTGGAAGAGTTTAAAATATTTTCAGACAATCAGACACTGAGAGTTTGTGAACAAGATACCTGCTCTACAAGAAATACTAAAGGGAACACTACAGACAGACAGGAAAAGACAGGTGAGAGAGGTTTGGAGAAGAGTATAAAAATGAAGACTATCTGTAAGGGTAAAAACAGAGAGAGAGAAAAATAGAGATAAAATAAGATAAGTGTATTGATTAGTGTTCTCTAGGGAAATAAAATCAACAAGAGATATCTGTAAATGATTTTATAAAATCATCTCATGCAAATGTGGGAATGCACAAGTCCAAATTCCATATGGCTGGCAGCAAACTGGCAACTTCAGTGAACTCCTCAGGCAGTGAAATGGTAACTCTGAAGAATGTGTTCAGTGAACTGCTCAAAGAGTGAACTGGCAACTCTGATGAAGGTGTCCAATGAACTCCCACGAAATGCTTTACTGGCTAGCTAAAGAAGTAGTGAAAGTCCTTTCTCTTTCTTCCTTAAAAGTCTTCAACTGAATGGACTAAATCCAGCTGATTGAATTCTCTCATTGTGGAAAACATGCCCTACATTGATGTAATCAGTCACAGCTGCAGTCAATTGACTGATAATTTAATAAATTGGCCTTCTGGTTTATTAACCAGCCAGAAATATCCTTGCAGTAATGGTTAGGACAGTGCTTGCTTGAGCAGGCACTTGGATACCATCACCTGGCCAAGTTGACACATAAACTGAACCATCACAATAGGATTTATAAAATTCAAAAAACAAAATGGTAAATGGTAACACAATATTGTATGTACACTGAACAAAACTGAGTTTGAGTGGGGTTGGAAGAGGAAGCCTAGGCATAGGTGTGACATAAGAAGTAAAGATAGAATATAAGACTGGGAATGTATAACTTAGTGAAACCTAGAATGGACAGTGATGGTACACAATTAAGAATGTTTTTACATGAAGGAGAACAAATGAATGCCAACATTGCAATGTGCAAAAATTGTAAATGGAAAGATCAAATCAATGAAAATGAAAATCTAAAGAAAAAAGTAACACTATAATACACTTCCATGAAATGTGAAAAAGGAAATATACGATAGCAAAATATCAATAAGTGGGGGATATAAGGGAGGGGTATGGGATTCTTGGTATTATTGTTGTTTCTACTTTTTATTTTATTTTTTAATTTTTTATACTTTTTATTCATTTTCTTTCTCTTCTTTCTTTGCAGAAGAATTGGAAATGTCCTCATATAGATTGTGGTGGTAAATGCATAAATATGTGATTATACCAGGAACCTTCTTTGTTTAGTTAGGATAAATTGTATGGTGTGTAAATAAAACTGCTTAAAAAAACAGAAAGTTACAAATGCTGGAGAAAATGTGGAGAGAGAGATGTACCTATTCACTATTGGTATGTATATAGAATTGTGCAGCCCACCTGGAGGGCAGTGTGGTGGTTCCAAAGGAAGCCACATATAGGTCAGCCATATGATCCTGCAAACCCATTATTAGGTATATAGTTGGAAGAACTGAAAACAGGGACACAAATGGATATTGGCCCACAGGAATTTATGATGGCAGTATTCACAATTTTTAATGGATGGGGGTGGCCTAAGGGTACATCCAAAGATGAGCAGAAGGTCAAACTGGTTTATGCATCCAATGGAATACTGAGTGATTGCAGGAAGGAATGAAGTGAAGCATACAACTACATGAATGAACTTTAAGGACAGTGTGTTGAGTGAAATAAGCCAGAAACTAAAAGACTAGTATAACATCCCACTAATATGGATTAAATATTATGTGCAAACCCTGAGAATTGAATTACAGAGCATAGGTTTTCAGGGGAATGCATACTGTAAAGATTCCTAGATCATAAGCTCTTACAGAAGTTACATCTATCCCTAAGTTGCCATAGTTATTTTTAAATTCTGAGATTCTGGGCTCTATGTATATACTCTCATCATTCCCTGTAACTTCTGTATCTGTGTGACACCTGAGACTCAGAACTAGACTTATGCAATTATGAAAGTCAGTATTACCCCATACAACAACTGTTAAAAAGTTGAAAAAGTAATCAGACTTCAATTAGAGATATGAATGAAGTGGGTCTGATTAGGACTAAGGCAAATCAGACTAAACAGAAAGGATAATACTGATGGTGTGCTAAGACTTCAACTTCTATGTGAGACCAAAGGAAGTGGTTTATTTGGTGCAAAATTTATATCTTCTGTAGCACACTCTAATTTAACTTGCATGGTCAATTAATTTGAACACCATAACTACATGGAACCTATTCTTATGAATAGGACATGAGAACTTGATTTGTGCAGATCGGTATGATGACCTGGTAGATTCCAGAGTAATTAGGCAGAGAATAAAAAAGTATTTTCAAAGCCCCCTTGAAGGACTGGGGGAAAATGTGGAAATATTAAACTTCCCCACCTGGGTAATTTCTGATATTCTTGCAAGTATTGGGGACTAACAATTTAATTGGCCAAGCCCTCAATCTTTGGGTTTACTTTAATGAAACATATCCTTGTAAAGGTGAACTTAAAACTACTTATAATTATGCTTCAGCATCTCCCAGAAAACCTATTTTGTTGTTCAGATGTTGCCTCTTTTTCTAAGCCAACTCACAGGTAAACTCATGGCCCAACTTCCTACATAGGATATAAATCCCATGCGTGTCTGTATCCCTGGCAATGTGGGACATGACTCACAGGGATGAACTTGACCCTGGCATCATAGGAATGAGAAAGCTTTCTTGACCAAAAGGGGGAAAAGAAATGAAATGAAATAATGTTTCAGTGTCTGAGAGATTTCAAATATGTTTGGGAGGTCATTCTGGAGGTTATCCTTATGCAAAGTATAGAGATCCCTTTGAAGTATTTAATGTATTGAAATAGACAGAAGGAAATACCTGAAACTGTTGAACTGTAGTACAGTAGACTTGATTCTTGAAGATGATTGTGTAAGTATATAGCAATTAAGGTGTGACTATGTCATTGCAAATATCTTGTGATTGAATTCCCTTTATCCAGTGTATGAACAGATGGGTAAGAAAACAGAGACAATAAATAAATAAATAAGTAATAGGCAGCATAAGGGGTCTGGGACATTTTGAGTGTTCTTTTAATATTTTTATTCTTTTTTTGGAGTAATGAAAATGTTCAAAAATTGATTGTGGTGATGAATGCACAACTATTTGATGATATTGTGAACAACTGATCGTATACTTTTGATGATTTTCTCTTATGTGAATATATCTCAATAAAATTGCATTCAAAAAAGCAGAACCAGCAATTAAACTTAGGAAATCTAATATTCTTCTATGTGTATTGACATCCTTTCACCCAATGAAAATTAGTTACCACCTTACTTCACTATTAGAATGTTATCAAAATAATTTCAGTCATTACCTTTAGAAGAGCTATTTAAGAAAAATGCATGAGAAAAACTTGCCAGTAAATTTCCTTTTATATCAAGTGTGGAATGCATCCTAACTCCAGACATTTTAAAATATATTTTTAAAGTGAGTAAATATAAACAGCAGAAATAATTTTGTGTGTCAGGTTTCTTATAGGAAAATGTGAAAAAACTGTATTATGCTTGTTATTTGAATTTATTGAAAATGATAAATTTATTTGTATATATTGAAGACAGCAGATTTCAGTGATGGGAAGAAGGCAAAGGAAGAAATGAAAAATTTAGATAAGGAAGTTTCACATTACTTGGTGCTTTCTATTTTGGTAACTGATTATCCTAACAGTAGAGTACTATAATAATGACATTTCACCACAGTTCTCAGATCAAAAATAAACGTCAATAACATCATTTGGGGCTATGTTAGTGACAAGTTAGAAACTGTAATAAAAACAAATCCCTTGTATATGCTCTTAACATGACAAACATATTAAATTTATATATTTTAAAAAATCAGACCTATGGCAAGTTTGCTTCCCAATGAAGTCTAACCTGAACACCCTATTGAAAATTGCCACATTCCACCATTTTAGAATCCCCTGTCCCCCGTTGCCATCACATTTCTTCTATCTTTTCCACAGCCCTCTTCCCCATCTAATAGACTACACAATCAATTATTTATGATTATTAATTAATTACCAAGTATTTATGTTCATTGTCTGCCTCCCTTGATAGAACTAAAGCCCCATGAATAAAGCAGTTTTTTGTCTGCTACATTCACTAACAAATCTCAAGTAACTAGAATATAGCAAACATTCAAGAACAATTGTGGAACAAACAAGACATATCTGGATAGATTTATAAAAAGATTCAGCAAATGGATATAAACCCTTAGAGTAGATCAGAGCATTCAGAATGGAAAATCAGCCAGATGCCTCTGTTATTTGCAGGTCACTGAGCTGTGTTATTTTAGAGCCCATGAACTTGGAGACAAGAGAAGGAATGCCTCCCATCTGATGTCATCACTCTTCTGCAGTCATAGGGTCCAACTGTTGGGAGGGGAATGGTACCAATGGGACCTGCAATACTATACTTCTTACTGGGTTATGCTTCAGGCAGCAAAGAGGTTTGGCCATTCTCCAAAGCAGATATTCACTCCTCTGTATGTCTAGAAGCAGAATCCTGTTAGGAAGAATCCAAGAAATGTCAGCTTTGGAAGCTGGTGGAAATGATGCTTCCTGAAAGTGGTCAAGGTGATGCTGAGTGTTCAGAAACAGCTGGAAACATCTCAGAGTGTCTCTTTCATCTCATTATCTGTTGTAGCTCAGTTTTAATTCATTTTTTCAGAGCAGTTGTAGGTTTAATAAAAATTCATGAAGAGTACAGAGTTCCCCCATAGCCCCTCACAATGAGGTTGTCCCAATTATTATTTTGCATTAGCATGCTACATTTGTTACAATTGATTAACCATATCAATATATTTATTAGCTAAATCCAGAGTTTACATGAGAGTTCAACTTTATGTTGCACAGATCAATGTTTGTTACTTTTTAAAATTTTATTGTGATGCATATATGAAACATAAAATTTCCCATTTCACCATTTTGAAGTACACAATTCAGGGGTGTTAATTATATGCACAATTCTCTGCTACCATTCAACACCATCCATTACCAAAATTTTCCCATCACCCCAAACAGAAACTCTGTACCAAGTAAGCATTAATTCTTCTTTTCCTACCACTTGCCTATCCCTGGCAACCTGTATTCTAAATTCTGACTTGAATATGCTGCTTAGTTTTTTGTTTCTTTTGTTTTTGTTTTTGTTTTGGGATATAATACACTCTTTAATTGTGAGTGCTGACAAGAAGATTATGAAACAATTGAATACCCATAAGAGATTAGAGCCAAAGATAACCAGTGATTTTGAAATTATTTGGTAATAGATATCAATTTACATTGTGAGGGTAACAGTATATTATTTAACTTGTTTCAATGAGCCATCTTGTCCCTGCTAGGCATTCACATGTTATCCAGAATCTATAGCATTTGCTTGGGAAATCCTCAGGAGGAGGAAATATGGCCTAATAAGTTGATTCATATCTTAAACATTTTTTATTCTAAATTATTACCTAAACCCAGGTAAAAAAAAAAAAAGCAGTTTCATTTTATGTCTTGTATTGCCCCTTTTCTTCATTTTAACAAGGTCACTCACATTTATTTAGAAATACTATTGTGAACCAGTGATCTAGATCTATATTACTTATTCAATATCATGGTAGGTTTACATGTCCAGTTCAATACTCATTTCGACAAAATATTCAACAAAACTGGGCATTTTCTTTTAATTCAGGGTTTTAAATGACAATTACTATGTCCTGATAGTATTTTATGATTCAGAAAGCTGAAAACTCAAACAAAAACTTTTAGATCTGTGGGCAGCACCTGACACACTCAGCCAATGGTAACACTTCATTACCATGTCAATATTTTTCATAGAATTTCTATCTTACTCTATAGAGGAAAAGGTAAAGCCCTTAAGCTGCTCTTGATACTGCCAAGTGCTACTTATCTGGGATCAGTCTTGATAAGAGTTATTAGATTTACTTTAATGGCTTGAAATACTTTATACTTGTCTTGAAGTATTCTTAAAGAATTTATTCTGATGATTTTTAAGTGAATGGAGCTGTTAGTCCATAACCTAATCTTGAAAACTCCCTTTATATGTAATTCCAATAGTCTAAATTTTAGCTGCCATTGTTTATTACCTTTTGGCTACATTCTTTACAATTTCAGCAGCATCTTAAAGAGATAAAATGTCTATGTACAATGAAAAAACAAAATGGCTTGCAACATCAGAAATAAGAACCAAAGTTAATGGTACAATACTAATGAGAGTCTGTGGTAAACATAGCATCTTTTTTCTGCAACATGGATAAAATATATAAGTATCAGCATTATAAATGTGACAATAAAGAAAACCTACAAAGTGAAATACAGCATCCTGAAAAATAATGGTTTCTAATATACAAGGCAGTTAGAAAATGTTTCACATATTAACAAATCTGTACACAATGCAAGAAATCTGTTTGTGAGACCATCCTCCAAAATTGCTGATAAGAACTATCTTGAAATGTAGAATAACCATAAACAATTTATGAATCTAGTGTCTATAGGCTCCAAAGCCCTAGAATAGAAGAAACTAATTTAAAAGCCTCTTTTATGTCCAACATGGACCATTTTTACATGCCTTGATAGTCAATGAATACCTGCCTTTACTATCTCTTTATGACTTACAATCAACTTGCACATTTAAGGAGGGCATTATATTTTTTAGCAAGAAGCAACATCATTTAACAGCAATTAAAGTGCCTCCAAGACTTAAGCAAATACAATATCAAATTTAAAAAGCCATAGTTTTAAACATGTGTACAAGAAAAAGCTGCAGAAACTTAGTAAATGAAATATGATATCTGTACAACAATTTTCAATAGCACTAGAAAAATTTTTTTATCATTATCCTGCGTAGAACTGGTCTGCATTTTGTTACAAGCAGACTTGTTTTTTGTTTTTTCTTTGCTTTTTTTGTTTCTATGAACAAGGCCTGATAACAAAAGAAAATTACCTGTAGGAATTCAAACATGTTTAAAACACTACAAATACTACATTTTAGTGAATTCAACTGATTTCAAAATAAGCAGCACATTTGTCAAAATGTCTGGTATACAGGAATTACAGCTTTCCCTTTTATGGGATTTTGAGGTACAACTCAGTAAAAGCCAGAACAGGCAAATAACAAAGTTTAACTTTGTCCAAAGATTCTAACTCTCACATTCTATTATATAAAGCATAATTGTCTGGTGTCCAGTGTCAGGCAATCAGTCAGCAATGAAAGAGTAAAGGCTCCCAATGGGTAAAAAAAAAAACAAAAGAACAATTGTCAGGTGAATGAAGATGGTGGATTAGGAGAGACTAGAAAAAAGACCAAAAGCACTCCAGAATACCAGTTCCAGTGATGCACTGGCTGATCAAAATCTCCTAAATCCACAGGGACTGTGCACTTGGTGAAACCAAGAGTCTGTATTCTAAAATGAGTGAGTGAGCCTGCTGGGGACCCAGCAGCCATGCTATGGTCCAGAGAAACTGGGGGTTGGCATTTGGAAAAGGTTTAGTTTAGAAACCCAAAAGAGGTTGTGGAGCTGGCAGCAAGAGCTGCACAACCCAGCATGGTGTGAAGTCCTTTCAGCAAAACAGGCACATGCCTCAATAGCTGGCATAGATGATTGATAGACTTTTGCACACTTGCAGATAACTATTCAGAGCTAAGATGGCAGAGGTCCACAAAAAAGGGAAAATAACCATGTCCATGTAGCTATCTTTTCAGTGGGTTGGGAATGCCCCTGAGTGATACAGCAGCCCAGTACTTCCCTTGTGGACAGTGCTCACCTGTGACTTTGCACTGTCTTCCCTCTGCAGAGGCTCTTGGAGACAGAACCACATGGAAGTCCGAGGGACCATACGCCAATACCAGGGATTGTGTGTCCGTGGCAAAGACAGACTGTGGGGAGACTGAGCCAAAAGTTTGGATTCTCACAGCAAAAACAATTCTCCAGGAACACCTGGAAGATTTGATTATTAAAGCTGCCCTCCCTTCCTAACCACTCAGACACACCCCCAACACCCAGGGTGGGCAGCACCAACTACATATGAAAATTTGGTGCACCAATTGGACTCCCACAAGTTGCAGATCTCCACCCATCACAAGACAAAGTTGGGGAGAAGAGGTTGAGGGGAATGGGTGGCTTCCAGATGCCAACTGCTCATTAGTCCGAGAAAGTGTACTGCATTAAGCTGTAGCTCTGAAAAATTAGATATTTTTGTTCAATGAAACCTATGTATCCTAAAAGAAGCCTATCAAGATAAGCAAATGCAAAGAGGTCAAAAACAACAGAAAATTTTCAAGCATATGAAGAAACCAGAAGATTTGGATAACCCTAAACCAAACACCCAAATCAAAAGACCAGAGGAGACACAATACTTAGAACAATCAAAGAAATAATGATATCTAATGAATTGAAATAGCTAGCAGTAAATACCTGAAACTATCAAACTACATCCCAGAACCCTTGAATCTTGAAGATGATTATATAAAAATGTAGCTTATGAAGGGTGGCAATGTGATTGGGAAAGCCATGTGGACCACACTCCCTCTTGTCCAATGTATGGATTGATGAGTAGAAAAATGGGGGCAGAAAAAGGCACCCAGTGTTTTTTTACTTTAATTGTTCTTTTTCATTTTAATTTTTATTCTTATTATTTTTGTGTGTGTGGTAATGAAAATGTTCCAAAATTAATTTTGGTGATGAATGCATAACTATATAATGGACCTGTGAAAATAACATTTGAATGTATGCTTTGTATGACTGCATGGTATGTGCATATATATCAATAAAATTGAATTTTAAAAAAGTCAAGGGAGCCCTGGGTTGGCTTCTAAAAAAAAAACTAATGACAAACAACCACATAATGATGCAAGATATAAAGGACATGAAGAAGACCCTAGAACAGCATAAAGAAGAATTTCCAGGAGTAAATAAAAAAATATGATCTTATGGCAATAAAAGAAACTCTCAAAAAGATCCATGATACTCACAGTATTAGATTGGAGGAAGCTGAATTGTGAATCAGTGAGCCTGAAGAGGACAGAATGGGAAAAGAAAGAACAAAAGAAAGAATGGGGAAAATTAAAAATAAATGAAATGGATCTCAAGGATGTGATGGACAATATAAAATGAAAAAATATATAAGAATCATTGGTGTTCCAAAAGGGGAAGAGAAGGGTAAAGGTCTAGGAAGACTATTCAAAGAAATTGTTGGGGAAAGCTTCCCAAACCTCCTAAACAACATAAACACACAAATCATAGATGCCCAATGAACTCCAAACAGAATAAATCCAAATAATCCCACTCAGAGAAATATTCTGATCAGATTTTCAAATTCTGAAGAGATGGAGCAAATTCTGAGAGCAGCAAGAGAGAAGCAACTGAACACTTAAAATGGAAACAGCATAAGACTAACTAGTGACTACTCAGTAGCCACCATAGAGGTGAGAAGGCAGCAGCATGACATATTTAAAATTCTGAAAGAGAAAAATTGCCAACCAAGAATTTTTTATCCAGCAAAGGTCTCCTTCAAATTTGAGAGAGAGCATAAATTTTTCACAGACAAACAAATGCTGAGAGAATTTGCTAAAAAGAGATCTTCCCTACTTGAGATACTAAAGGGAGCCCTACTGACAGAAAAAACAAAGAGAAGAGAGAGAGGTATGGAGAAAGGTTCAGAACCAAAAAGAATCAGTATGGATATATTAAGTGATATTAAAAAAGAGAGCAGAAAAATTTATCTGACAAACATAAGCCAAAGGATAGGATGACTGATTCAAGAAGTGCCTTCACAATAATAACATTGAATGTAAATGGATAAAACTCCCCAATTAAAAGAAATAGATTGCAGAATGGATTAAAAAATATGAATCATCAGTATGTTGCATAGAAGAGACTCAAAGACAGAGGGACACAAAGAAATTGAAAGTGAAAGGATAGAAGAAATATTTAATGCAAGCTAAAGCAAAAAGAAAGTAGTAGTGATATTAATCTCAAATATAGACTTTACATGCAGAGGTTATGAGAGACAAAGAAAGCCACTACCTACTAATAAAAGGGAAAATTCAACAAGAAGAAATAACAATCATAAATGTTTATGCACCCAATGGAGGTGCCACAAAATACATGAGATAAACATTGGCAAAACTAAAGGAAGAAACAGATGTTTCCACAATAATTGTGGGAGATTTCAACAAATCACTCTCCCCTATAGATAGATCAGACAGAAGAACAATAAGGAAATTGAAAACCTAAACAATCTGATAAATGAATTTGAATTAACAGACATATAAAGAATATTACATCCCAAATCACCAGGATACACTTTCTTCTCTAGAACTCCCAGAACTTTCTCCAGAATAGATCATATGCTGGGACATAAAACAAGCCTCAATAAATTTAAAAAATTGAAATTATTCATAGCACATTCTCTGATCAAAATGGAATACAAGTAGAAGTCAATAACCATCAGAGACTTAGAAAATTCACAAATACCTGGAGGTTAAACAACACACTCTTGAAAAATCAGTGGGTTAAAGAAGAAATAGCAATAGAAATTGCTAAATATATAGAGACAAATGAAAATGAGAACATAACATATCAAAACCTATGGGATGCAGCAATAGCAGTACTGAGGGGGAAAGTTATAGCTCTAAATGCATACATTAAAAAGGAAGAAAGCTAAAATTGAAGAATTAATGGAGCAATTGAAGAAGCTAGAAAATGAACAGCAAACTAATCCTAAACCAAGTAGAAGAAAATAAATAACAAAGATTAAAGCAGAAATAAATGATATAGAGAACAAAAAAGAGAATAAATAACACCAAAAGTTAGTTCTTCAAGAAAGATCAATAAGACTTAGAAGCACCTAGATAGACTGACAAAATAAAAAGGAGAGAAAACCTAAATAAGCAAAATAATAACCCCTACCTCATACCCTACACAAAAATTAACTCAAAATGGATTAAAGACCTCAACATAAGAGACAATACTGTAAAACTCCTAGAAGATAATACAGGGAAACATCTTCAGCACCTTTTATTAGGAGGTCACTTCCTAGATCTTACACCCAAAGCCCAGCAACAAAACGAAAAATAGATAAATGGGAATTCCTCAAACTTAAAAGTTTCTGTAGCTCAAAGAAATTTGTCAAAAAGATGAAGAGGCAACCAGCTCAATGGGAAAAATATTTGGAAATCATGTATCTGACAGAAACTGATATCTTGCATATATAAATAAATCCGACAACTCAATGACAATAGTATAGACAGCCTAATTATAAAATGGTCAAAAGATATGAAGACAGTTCTCTGAAGAGGAAAGACAAATGGCCAAAAAACAGTAGAAAAAAGTTCAGCTTCACTAGCTATTAGGGAGATGCAAATTAAGACAACAATGAGATACCATCTCACACCAATTAGAATGGCTGCCATTAAACAAGTGAGAAACTGCAAATGCTGGAGAGCATGTGGAGAAATTGGAATTCTCATTCATTGATGTTGGGACTCCATAATGGTTCAGCCACTCTGGAAGACAGTCTGGCAGTTCCTTAGAAAACTAGATGCAGAGTTAGCCTTCAATCCAGGAATTGCACTTCTTAGTGTATACCCAGAAGAAATGAAAGCAGTGATATGAACAGATATCTGCATGTCAGTGTTCATAGAGGCAATATTCACAATTTTCAAGAGATGGAAACAACCCAAATGTCATTCAACAGATGAGTGAATAAATAAAATGTGGTATATTCACATGATGGAATACTATGCAACTTTAAGGAATGATGCCGTGAAACATATGACAATGTGGATGAACCTTGAAGACATAATGCTGAGCAAAATAAACCAGGCACAAAAAGAGAAATACTATATGTAACCACTAATGTGAACACTGAAAAATGGAAAATAAATGGTTCATAATGTAGAATGTAGGGGACCTACTGATTGCTATTAGTGAAGGGGGAATGATAATCTAATAAGAACAGATCAGTTATTGTGGGTAAATTTTATGTTCTGGTAATGCTCAGGGATGACTATGGTTTGTTAATTTCTGGTAGGTATGGTAGGAACAAGTTCACAGAAATGTATTTATCCTAGGTTATCTGCTTTTCTTTTTCTTTTCCTGGGTTATAATCTATTTATTTCCTTGGGGTAGAATAGGAAAATGTTGGAAGCAATTCTAGGATATGTGTTATTGTAGAATATTTTTTTTTTTCTTACTCCTTTGTTTTGGTTTTGTAATACTAGGATATTTTTTATTCTAGGACATTTGTTTGTTCTTCTTTTGTTTTGGTTTTGTTTGAAATGATTTTTTTATCATCTGTTTTTTTAATTTTTGAGGTTAATTTTAAAAAAGGAAACAATAGAAAAAATATGCAGAGCCCCCCTGAAGAGCTGGGGGAAAATGCAGAGGTGTTGGGCTTCCTCAACTGGATGGTTGCTGATGTTCTCACAAATATTGAGGACTGGCTGGTTGATATGTAGAAACCTCTGTCATGGGACTTGCCTTTAAGAAGCTTGTTACTGCAAAGGAAAACTAGGCCTGCCTATAATTATGCCTTAGTTTCTCCCCCTGAATCCCTCTCTGTTGCTCAGATGTGGCCCTCTCTCTCTAAGCTAGCTTGGCAGATGATCTCACTGCCCCCTCCATGAGACATAACTCCCAGGGGTGTAAATCTCCCTGGCAATGCTTGATATGATTGCCAGTGATGAATCTGGACCCAGCATTGTGGGATTGAGAACATGTCTTGACCAAAAGGGGGACACAAAATGAAAAAAATAAAGCTTCAGTGGCTGAGAGAATTCAAATGGAGTTGAGAGGTCACTCTGGTGGACATTCTTACACACTATATAGATAACACTTAGGTTTTAATGTACTGAAATAGCTATAAGTAAATACCTGAAACTATCAAACCCCAACCCAGTGGTCTTGATTCTTGAAGATTACAAGGGGCGACAGGGTGATTTTGAAAACCTTTTAGATTGCACTCCTTTTATCCAGTGTATTATGGATGAGTAGAAAAATGAGGGGAAAAATAAAGGAAAAATAGGGCAAGGGAGAAAATTTGAGTGTTCTTTTTTCACTATCATTTTTTTATTCTTATTATCACTTTTTTCTGGTACAGGGAAAATGTTAAAAAAATAGATCAGGGTAGTCAATGAATGATGGTAATGTGATCAATTGATTGTATATTTTGAATGATTGTATGGTGTGTGAATAAAGCTTAATAAAAATATAAAATACAATTGTCACTGTCATTCTGTTCTTTCTTTGGTTTCATCAGATTACTAAATGCTGAAGTATTTAGTCAGGTACTCTTGTTCCTATGTGTTAGAAATATGTCTCATATTTTCCCATGTATTTTTTTTTTTTAGTTTAAAATGGGGGGAAAATTATTATTATTTTTAAATTTGAATACAACTGATTTTGTTGGCATTAAAATTTAAAGGAATTTTAAATTTGAATAATGAATGTAAATAAAAAAACAGAAATTAAGTTTGGTAAATATGGGAACAGGAGTTTTGCAGTAATTAGATTAGAAGTTAATAATCAATTTAGAGAAACATAGACACATCCCATGTTTGCAATCAATGTGCCACAGAATTAAATTTCAGTAGCCCTGTTCACATTTACAGCTTTACCTTGAGATTAGACAGCTGTTTCTTGAAAATATTTTCTTGGTACCTTGTGCAAATGAATCAGTCTTCCCTGTGCCTTAGACACACTTAAAATTTCTACATTTTATAGATACAAAACACCAACCCTTTGAGTATGACAAACTACATACTTTCATAACAAAACTATAATGTACCTCTCATGTATGAACAATGTACACATAATATATGGTTTACAGTATTTACAAAATATAAAATATAATATTGGGATGTAATTTTTTAACTCATCTTTTTTTGCACTTGTGTGTTACAACAGGGCAAATTTCCATTTTTGTAACAAGTTTCTTTTAAAGCATCCAGGGATTTTGGAAAATCTATGCTTTACATACATACTCAAATATGAAATTTAAGTTTGAACTTTTAGGAGAGTTTTTGCATGTACTGCCATCATATTCATATTTTGACTGGAATTTTCAACAAAGCTTCCCTCCCAGTGACCAGGAGGCTTTGGAAGAACACTGAAAGCAGGATCACAAAACTTTGCCCCTGCATAATTTTCTTTGGGCTCACTTCAACTGGAAATGCTGATTTCTTCAAATGTATATTTTTAATGTTCTTTTTATTTCTAAAGGGCTTTTTTTCTTGCTTATAAATTATATCAGATGAGACAGAATCCTGTCAAAAGTTATTTTCATTTATTTTTGCAGAGGTGATCCTGGTTAGGAGTAAGATGTATTTGCTTTTCTATCTTTGGTTGTTCACACAAGTGTATACTGTGAACAAATTAGCCCTGAGGAATGGCCATTTTCTCCAATTTTCCCATCTTTGATTTTAAACTTCTTTTCTAAGTGAAAGTTCACTAAGCACCACAGGCAGCAGTGGGCCAGGGATGGGGCTCTCTTCTTCCATCAGGGTTGTGGTTGCTGGACCCAGGGGTGAGGTGGCAGCCTGGCTGGGACCTCATGGTGCTGTTGCAGCTGTGCAAGTCCCTGCCTGCCCTCCCTACTCACTAGTGTTGCTGGTGCTAGTGGAAGCAGCTAGACAGCTGCCCTCTGATGTGGTTGAACCTTCTTCTTTAGCCACTTCTTTGGCACTGCTTAAGGGTTGACCCAGCCTGGTGAGGCTGTAGTTGGCTAAAGGTGATGGAGCATGCAGTCCAGGCATCAGAAGGGTACCAACTGGGGTCAGGGCCAGCCCAGCACTCTGGAATCCAGGTTAAAGGCAACAGTGCTGTGCTAACCACCCAGAGATTCCCAAAGTAGCTGAGAGCAGAAAAACCTGGTGGTGCAAGGTGTCCATCCAAGACAAATGGCTCTCACTGTGGGATGGAGACAGAAGTCCTAAGGGTAGGAGGCAGGTGGCTCAGCAGGAAGTAGAGAGTGAGGGAGTGAAAACAGTATGGCAGCAAAGAGGTTGATGCTAAGAGAGAAGCAGGGGCCATGCCTTGAGTGGTAGTGGCACAGCAACTCCCAAGTCTCTTTCTGTTTTTATAAATTTTATTGAAATATATTCACATACCATACAATCACCCAAAGTGTAAGACAGTTGTTCACAATGTCATCATTGTTAGGTTGAAGTCATTCAGGAATCCACATGACACAGTGAGTCAAAGTTTAAGTATAAAGTTTAAGATTTATTAGAGGAAGAATGCACGTGGGAGCCAGCCAAAAGAAATAAAATGGCTCCAGTTCTATATCTGAGAGAAGCATTTTTTAAAGGAAAACCCCACATTGAGATGGGAGGGTGTTGGGGGGATGGGTGCCTGCTGAGTGTGTCCTGTGCCTTGACTGGGTCAGTGTCTATCAATTTCTGAGCTGAGTAGTTACTAGGGTTCTGACACATTATTCTTCTTTTAAATGTAGCTGTGTTATCTATTTAGGGACAGCAGGCCTTTCTGGTTGTTCATTTTATGGACATATCTGACCTTGCCTTACACACCTTAGAGGCACTACTGTGGCTGGAACAGCCTTGAACAGCCTTCATTCTTTAGTTTATGGGGCACCTGTTTTCTGTGAGATAAGCTGTGGGGCCCCTGGGTCAGAAACTCCTTCTACATGTTAGTTTCTTCTTCTGGGATCTAACATTCCTGCCTTTTGCTTTTAATAAAATTGGCAAAAGTCTGGATTGTATTAGGGTTAAGGCTTTAATTTAACTCAAGGCAACTTTTGCAGGGAGTTGGGGCATCATTCTTTCTTTGGCTTCTTCTGGTTGTGTGGGTCATGGTTAGGGAATAGTTGCCTCAAACTAAACCTTAGCATTATTAAATTGATGTTTGGTTTTCATCTGCTGGAACTAGCTGGTAGTGAGGCTTTTGCTGCAGCAGGAGCAATTTTCAAATTTTTGTTGCAGCAGGAGTATGTTTTTTGGAATTTTGCTTCTAAGTCACAGCTGCTATTGACCTATTGATAAATTTAATTAGACATTGTAAGAGGCAAGGAGGAAAAAGAAAAATTTATATAAGGATAATTAATGGCCCAATAAGGGGGAGTAGAATAGCTCATAGGGGCATGGAGAAGAATGAAAGAAAACTTGACAGAAAGTTTTTTAACCAGGTAGAAGAGAAAAAAACTGTTTGACTAATATTTTCTTGTTATTTTTAGGTTTTTTCTTATTTAGGCTTGCTTGTCAATGTCTTGATTATGAGCCCATATGGTTACATCCCTCATATTTTACCACAGAAAATGCTGGGAAAGTTCTTGGGAGTAGAGAATAAGTTTTTGTTGTTGAGACTAGAGCTACAGTGAGTTATGTTAACAAGGTCTTTTTATGGTTAAAATAACTGGTTAGAATAACTTAAAGCTGCTTTAGTGAAGTAATTTTAATAAACCATTTTTTTCTTTTTTTCCATTGGCTATTGAGGAATATACTAACCATTTTCTAGCTAAAGAATTATATTGAATATTTTCTATTTATTCAGCTATTAAATCCCCCCTTTTTGTGAGACATTTTTGTGAGCATCTTTTATAAAAGGGAAAGTGGTTGGAGGTTTTTTTTTTTAGTAACTGCTTCTTGCTGAGCAAGGGTGAATAGGTTTTTATATTAGTTTGGAAGCTGTTTTGGACATAAACTTGCAGACACAATATAGGCAACAACAAGACAAATAAATGACAAGCAGAATGAAAACCATGGTAATATGGGCTATTTTCTAATTTATAGTAAATTTATTAATTACTTATAAAATGCATTTATTATTGGAGACACATTGTTATATTTATTTGGTATATATGTGTAGCACTTAATGTTAATGAATGCTTAAGTTTTTTTTTTTTTTTTTTTTTTTTTTTTTTTTTTTTTTGAGCTGCATTAGGTATTAACTTTATAATACCATACATGCTGTCCCCTTATAGGAGCAGGCCTTAGTGTTAACTATGTTTTCAGGTTTCAACCACATTACACTGGCAATTACAGCTCTGGGAGGTATCTTTCTTGTACAATTGTTGTAGCACAGCATTGTTGGTCCTCTGGGAAACAGGATTGTGGGCTTCAGCATTCTATTGGGCTGTTTCACAGCACCCTCTGGCACCATGTAGTAGAGCCAGGTTGGAGGCAATGTTCACTGAAAAGCTAAAGTGACTGAGTATTTTTTGGCAGGCAGAGGCAAAGGTGTTTGTGGTAAAAGTTGTTTTTAGTAACAGCCTGCTCCCATTTACTTCTGGAGCATGTCCATGTGATGTGTTTCACACTTTTATAGTTCTAGTGACTACAGAAATGTGTGTCACTAATAACTCTGATGGGGAGAGAACATGCAGGCACAGAACTAGATTGGTTTAAACATGCAAGCACTTTAATTAAAATAGAAGTCTGATTTTTCTTTACATTTTTATTAGGGTTATGTTTGATAATGTGTAGAAGATAATTAATATATTTGCCTCACTTCTTTTAAAAGTTTTTCTTTGATGTAGTTGAAGATGAAGCTCTGACTAGTAGCTAACTGCAAGCACTTTTAGAGAAGTATTAGAGTAAAACATTGTAACTTACAAGGAAATTTGGCTGCTTTTGTGACAGATAACACTTTAAAAATAACTGAAATCATAAATAGCAGTACTACATTGTTGTTTGATGTTGTGCACATTAGTAACTAAAAGAAGTTTAGAAGTTTTTAATTTTTATAACATTGTTTAAACATTTCTTCTGCAACTTAGAATATATTAAATGAATTTAATTATTTTTAGCACTTTACTTTTTTAAGGTGAATGAATAAATTTTTTGTAATTGTTGGGAATAAAGAGATATTCTTTTAGGGCTTGACCTTGAGAAAGCAAAATTTTAAGTTATCAGGTTTGAAAGAAAGACTTAGTGTTTTTAAATGAGAAAATATTTTTAAACAAATAAGGACATAAAGTTAACATGAAGTGCAAAAAGTTATTTTGATAAAACAGACTTTTTGCTTCTTATACTGATTACTTAGAAAAACACTTCTATAAACTTTTATTAAGAAATGACACCTTAATAATTTAAGGAAAATTTTTAAAAGCACACTTTTTTATATATATTTCATTTTAAAAGTTATCAAAATGACTTTTGAAATTGTTTTTAAGCAAACATTTTACTACATACAATTATTATTATGAAAAGTAGGATAGGAGGAGCAGGAAGAGAGTGGCCAGGTTGATACTAAAACAGCAGGAGACAGTAACATGAGGAGCTTGCAGTACAGTGAGGAATGTTTATATTTTGTGAATTATTAGGCACAAACCCCCAACATTGAATATTAATTACTGCTTTGGGTGGTGGTTAAAATATTTAATTCCATTTTGTTTCATAAAATCACTTTTTTTAAGTTTTGAGGTTCTATTGTTAAGCAGTGTTATTAATAGTTTCTACCACTTTTTAACTTTGACAACAGAAATAATTATTTTCACAAACTTTTTACAACTTTTTGTATCTATTTTTTTAACCTTGACTGCAGAAATAAATTTTCCACTTTACAAAACTTTTGCAACTTTTTGTATCTATCTAGGATTTATCCTACATTCCTAAACAATGAGTCACTTAGGACAAAGGCACTTTTCTTTTCCCCTTAATTAGAAAAACATTCTTTATACCTTCTATACCACATACCATTACTACTAAAAGTAAACTTGTTAGAATGATGCTAAATATTTAAAACATCTTAGTTAATGCATTTTGAAACAGTAATAAACAATCTTTTGGCTTTTTTAAATATTTATGGCTTTTAACTGTTTATCTTCTCTTGAAGGGCCCTCCTTGCAGATCTAATGGGCCTTTGAGATGCTAAGAGACAAGGATATTTGGGCCATTAAGGAACAATCAAGAAAGCAGAGAAACATACTCTTCAGACAAGGGACCTCACCCTCTGGATTTGCATATGAGTCTGATTCTGTCTGAGCCCTGCCCTTCTCCATTTTCTGTTTACCAGGACTCCCAAAATTCTGTTTTTATTTTTGGTTACTTTTTTTGCTGTTTTTGCTAGCCCTTTCTCCTCCCTGCTGGGTTTACTGCTCCCAGATTCTCTGGTGTCTGGTCTCAGTCTATCTGTGTTTCGAGTTTTGATCAGCAGTCTGAGTTTTCTGTCAGAGCTGCAACTGCAGTTCTCCCTCCTGGTTATCAACACAGATGTCCCCTCCTCCCATGGGACTGAGCCTGGCAGGGAGGGGCATGGATACCTAGACCACAAGAACTTGCAGATTTCACTGATCTCAGACACTCCATGGGTTCATGAGTGTTGTAAGAAATATGCCCAAAGTCAAATTGCTCTGCAGTTTTTGGTCCATGCACTTCCTGGCTTTCTACTTGCTGTCCTGGAGGAGTAAATAAAACCTACATCTCACCATTCTGCCATCTTGTCCCACCTCCTCTGGATATATTTTGAAGGTATAACTGATAAGACTTGCTGACTGACCAAATGTAGGGTGGGATGAGTGGTGTCAAGTATGACATGGAGGTTTTAGGCTCAGGTCCAGAGCCTCAGTGGAATTAGCACCTAGGGACCCTTCAAAAAACAGCTCACTGTACTGCTGCTGACTATTGTCCACTAAATATGTTCCAGAACACTGAGTATGTACCTTGTGTGCACTGATCTACTGGATAAACCACAGAAATAACCAAGGAGATAAGAGATGTGAAAGGGGAAAACTCATGAGAGGAAGAAGATGTTGTTAGCACTTGGAGCCAAATCTTGTGTGAGCACCTTGATTCTCTAAACATCATAGACACACAGGAACTTTTTATTTACTCAGTAACTGGAGATCCATGAGATTTTTAAACTGGAAAAAAAAGGTAAATACAGATTGAGGAATACCAAATTGTTTACAATGAAATTTCCTTCATTTTTTACTGTTTCTTTATAAACATTCATGTAAGGATAACTCTCAGATATATGTCTCAAACACCATTCCCTCTCTAGAAAGTCAGATTCATATTTCTGACTCTATAGGACACATGTCCCTGGAAAACCCATCAAACACAACAGCCCCACCCTACCCCAATCACCATTTCTTTTCTTGTGCCCATGGAATGTCTGAAACTGCAGCCTTTGTTTATGATGAACATATGACCTAGGTTTTAGTTTCCAATTCCCTGGAATCACACTTTTGGTGCATGTACCAAAACTAGACTGGCATACAACAGGGGCATAAGAGGGGTCCTGGGTCACCAAAGGTCTTGCTGTCAGAGTGAGGACAGGAGTTGGCCCTGGACCAGATCATGCTGGGCCATTCTGCCTCCTGCAGCATCTGCCTCAGCTTGACATGCAGCTGGGCAAGTCTCCCCAGGTGGGGAGTCCCATTGGTGTCTTCCTAGCTCCCACAGGAGCAGGATACAACACATGGATTAACTTGCTCAGCCCAATGGTGAGCCTCACCAGGTTCTCCAGCACAGCTATGAAGATGGAGTTTCCACAGAATCTGAGGGTCCTCATTTGAGAGCAGTGGCCCAAGGTGGGGAGAAGAATGCTGAATTCAGAATCATTGATTCCACACTCTTCTAGATCCAGATCCTGGAATGTGGCTATAAGTCTCTCAAGAAGAACCTTGAGGGACCCAAGATTAAGGCTGGTCAAGCTGATGCCACTCAGATTCAGATCCTTCAACTGAACAACATTTGGGCATAGGGACAGATGCATCAAGTCAGAGTCCAAACGCAAGCAATTAATGATGGGAAGGGTCTCCAAAGGGGGTCTTCAGGCACCTTGGGAGACACAGAGCAGTTAGTTATGGGGAATGGTTATGGTGGGTAGAGGGTGGTGGGGAAAGACCCAGACCTCATGGGGGGTGTTCCAATTTGCTAATGCTGCCATTATGCAAAATACCAGAAATTGATTGGCTTTTATAAAGGGGTTCATTAGGTTACAAATTTACAGTTCTAAGGCCATAAAAGTGTCTAAACTAAGGCATTGAAAAGGGGATACCGTCACTGAGGAAAGGCCAATATTAACTGGAACACCTCTCTCAGCTGGGAAGGCATGTGGCTGGCATCAGCTGGTCCTTTGCTCCCAGGTTGTATTTCAAAATGGCTTTCTTCAAAATTTCTCTGGGTTTCTGTCTCTCTTAGCTTCTTCAGCTCCTGTGCAATGAAGCATCTGGGGGTCCTCTCTTAGCTTCTCCAGGGCAAATTCTTGGCTTCATCTCCACCTGGCATTTCCAAATGTCCTTATGCCTGCATCTTCCAGTGTCTCCAAGCATCTGGGTCTGTGTTGGCTCTTAGTTTCTCCCAGGGTCAAATCCTTCAATACATGTATTAGAGTCTCTCCAAACATCTTTCTCCAAAATGACTCTCTCAACTTCTCTGAGCTCCTTGGATCTGTGAGCTTAAAGAACTCTATTGATCCAATTAAGACCCACACTGAATGGTGGGATCATATCTCCATGGAAATATTCAATCAAAACATCTCTCCCATAGTTGAGTGAGTCACATCTCCATGGAAACAGCCTAATCAAAAAGTCCCACCCTAACCAAAAGATTAATAAGTCTGCCCCCTCAAGATTGCATTATACAACATTGCTTTTCTGGAGAACATAATAGATCCAAACTAGCACAAGGGAGAAAACAATGATTTCACACAAGCCCAAGGCCATTCTCACCATTTGGTAATGGTCAACACTCAGTACACCACATGGTGAGTGTGGGCATTTATGGCAGTCTGATTTTAGGTGGAAACTCCCCATCATTTTTTTTTGTCCTCTGACTGGGTCAAGTGAATGAAATCTCTACTGATTCCTTTCCTCAACTTTCAAGGAAAGTGCAATATTTCTATCCATCTTATTCCTCTTACTTGTGCTAAGAATGAATCAAGATAAAAATGGAACATGGTGAGAGCACAGTCTGACATCTTGAGTCAATGAACAGTTGACACCAGTGAATTTTACTCCTGGAAGACAGGACTAAAACTACTTCTAACAGCTTCCTAAGGGCCACTGCTTGGGTCACACCACCCTGATCTGTGCCAGATGAGGATCCTGGGAGACATGCATAAAATGGAAACCTGGACCCACCCTTTGGCCCTCCCTGAGTCTCCCTGACCCCACCTGTTTCTTGCTCTGACTCCCCTGGCTCTATGAGGTGACCTGGATCAACCTCACCTGGGGTGAACCCTCTGGGCAAGCCGGCCATTGATCCCATCAAGCACAGCATTAAATTCTCCCAGTGAAGCCACTCTCCCTTCACTATGGCCCCCAGTGGGAGGCAAAGCCAGGCCTGCACCATGGCTTTCAGTGCCTCACAGTGTCTCCTGCTGAAGGCTGCCATGAAGAGTGGTGGGAAGAGCTCAGTGGGCAGCTCCTCCAGTGCTACAATGGCCAAGGTCTTATCCCTCAGCAGACTCTGACTGGCCAGTTCCAGAAGCCTAGGTGGAGCTTGGCTACTCATTGAGATGAATCTGCTTTGAAGGGACTCTTAGGGAAACACCCAAGGAACAAGGCATCCTTCAGAGGCCAAGCACAAACAACACCATCTGCCCCTCCATTCCCAGAGGAACCAACTCAGGGCCAAAGTTATTGCTCTGGCAATTGGGGCAGGGGAGGGTTGTCCTCAGTTTACCCCAATTGCATTCTGCACTCCAACAAGTAGAGTGTCTCGCCAAGCACCAAGGAGATGGGATGACTACTACTGGCAGCAGTCCACCAATCCCACTCATGAGAGATTCCAGATAAGTCTCCCTCTGCCCCACCCTTTAGAGGAAAAATTTCTCTAAATTTCTCTAAAATCACTCAAGGGCTAAAGCAATGAGAATTGGATGGGAAGACCATGTGGCTCAGCAGAGCCTACATTCTGCATGTTCCAACAAATAACCAGGATGGAAAGGATTAAAAGAGAGACAGAAAATGGAAGCCATTATTTTTCATTTAGAAAATTGGAAAGAGGAATCA
The DNA here is from genome assembly GCA_000164785.2 of Choloepus hoffmanni. NCBI lineage: Eukaryota > Metazoa > Chordata > Mammalia > Pilosa > Megalonychidae > Choloepus > Choloepus hoffmanni. Next base: position 180,300 of record KN192070.1, read on the forward strand.
GAAGTGGTGTTAACAACTTCCTAGCATCTTATCATCAGAGATGATGACAACAGCCTTGAGATGTACATTTTATTTCCTATTTCTTTTAACTGATATTAGGCTCACCATTTGGGGATGCAGTACAGGGGAATAAATAGTTCACATCCAGAATAAAGGCACCACTCTTGAAAATATCCTGTGGAACATTTCTTAAGCTTTAGAAGAAGGTCAAACTAATAAAATCACAAAGCCATAAATGACATGAAATATAATTTTGAGGCAACAAACTGAATATTGAAAATTGTCATTAAATAAAATCACAAAGAGTTAGCTGTTCTAAATTTCATAATCTCTTCTTGGTTAAGAAATAAGAATTTTAAATATTCATCATAAAGTGACATAAGTCCAAACACAAACCAAAATGTTTGGGCTGGGGGAGAGGATCTAAGATGGTGGAATAGAGAGGAGTGAAAGCAAAGTAGTCCCCCTGGAACAACCGAAAAAAAACAGGAACAACCAGTAAATAACCCAGAATAACTGTGGGGGGACAAACATAACTGTCCACTCATCATACCCCAACCTGAATTGGGAGGAATGCCCAAGATCACAACAGAAAATCTGTAAGTAAAATCTGCAGCTCCAAGTCAGGAGGCCACTCCCCCCACAGCCCAAGCTGTAAAGCCTCATGGTGCCAGAAAGAAGCTCTCTTCCAACAAGCAAACATAGCTCAGCTGAGTTACAACTGGGGTTTTAATTAGCAAGTGTGAACTGCTCACTAGGAGCTATGAATCCTCAACAAGCAGACAGAGGCTTTGGATGATGATTGATCTTGGAGAGCTAGAAGGTCATCTCAGACTAGCTCTGAAGGGTAATTTCTGTTTCTTCTTCAGCTCAGTGGTAAAAGCCTCAGCTATTTTCAATTCCCAGTGCTGTGACACAGACCAGGGTGGAGATAGCACAGGCAGAGAGAGACCACTGAAATACTAATGACTTCAGCCTAGGGGGTCTAACTTCTCTAAGAGGAAAGGGTGGGGCCCAGCTCTACTACTTGCCTTCCATTCTGAATCAGACCCCAGAGCCTGGGGAAAAACAGCCAAACCTCCTTACACAAGCAAGAATTAGAGGCTAACAAGCACCACATACTGGGCAGAAAAGCACAGAGACCTGAGGCAACACAGGGTGTACCAATTTTCTAAGACACACCCTCAGGGAATCCAGATATTGAACATTTCCTCCTTCTGGGACCTGAGCCTTTTCTGGTCTGGGAAAACCTGATTGGGGTAACCAAAGAAACCATGTCTAGACAATAGAAAACTACAACATACACCAGCAAAAATGAAATTATGGCCCAGTCAAAGGAACAAACTTACACTTCAACTGTGATACATGAATTGAAACAACAAATAATAAGTCAATTCAAAAAGTTTAGGGAAGTTATGGCAAAAGAGCTGAACCATATAATGAAAACACAGGATGTACATAAGATAGAAATTGAAAGTTCAAAAAAACAACTGGCAGAATCTATGGAAATGAAAGGCACAAAACAAGGGATGAAAGATACAATGGAAACATACAACAGCAAATCTCAAGAGGCAGAAGAAAACACTCAGGAACTGTAGAACAAGGCAACTGAAAGCCTACATGCAAAAGAACACATAGGGAAAAGAATGGAAAAATATAAGCAATGTCTCCAGGAACTTAAAGACAAAAATAAGCAAGAATTTATGTGTCATTTGTGTCCCAGAAAGAGAAGAGAAGGGAAAAGGAGAAGAAGCAATAATAGAGGAAATAATCAATTAAAATTTCCCATCTCTTATGAAAGTCATAAAATTACAGCTCCAAGAAACACAGCATACTCCAAACAGAATAGATCTGAATAGGCCTATGCCAAGACACTTAATCAGATTATCAAATGTCAAAGATAAAGAGAGAATCTGAAAGCAGCAAGAGAAAAATGATCTATCACATACAAAGGAAGCTTGATAAGACTATGTGTGGATTTCTCAATAGAAACCATGAAGGCAAGCAGGAAGTGGGGTGATATATTTAAGATACTGAAAGAAAAAACCACCAACCAAGAAACCTATATCCAGCAAAACTATCCTTCAAATATGAGGGAGTGCTTAAAATAGTCTCTGACAGACAATGACAGAGTTTGTGAGCAAGATATCTGCTCTACAGGAAACACTAAAGGAAGCACTACAGACAGAAAGGAAAAGACAAGAGTGAGAGGTTTGGAAAATAATTTTGGGAGATAGTAACACAGCAATGTAAGTACACTAAACAAAGATGACTGTGAATATGGTTGAAAGAGGAAGGCTTGGACCATGTGGGACCCAGAACAAAAGAAGAACAATAAAGACTGGGACTGTGTAACTCAGGGAAACCTAGGGTGTTCAGCAATTGTAATAAATGATTCAAATATGTTTTTACATGAGGTAGAACAAATGAATGTCAACATTACAAGGTGTTAAAATAGGGTGGGATTGGGGGGAAGTACAATCAACGCAAACTAGAGGCTAGAATTAACAGAAACATTGTATTATGCTTCCTCTAATGTAACAAAGGCAATATACCAAAGCTAAATACATATGGGGGTGGGGAATAGGGGAAGGGTATGGGACTTCTGGCATTGGTGATGTTGTCTGACTCTATTCTCCTTTAGATTAATGCTATCTTTCCTTTTGTTGCTTTCTAGCTATCAAGTTTTGGGTTTTTTTTTTTTTTTTTTTGCTTGCTTGCTTGCTTGTTTTTCTCTCTTCCTCTTTTCTTTTTCTTTTGCCTCTCTGCCTTCTTTAACTCTTCCTCCATCTTTGTGGAAGAAATGGAGATGTCCTTATATAGAGAGTGGTGATGGTGCTCAATACATACATACATGACTATATGGAGAACGAATGATTGTTTACTTAGGATGGAAAGTATATTGTGTGAATAGAACCATCTTAAAAGAAATGGGTTGATGAAATGTTGAGGGCACTATATTGAGTGAAATAAGACAGGCACATAGAGGCAATTATTTCAGGATCTCACTGATATGAACTAATTATAATATGTAAACTCATAGACATGAAATATGTTACCAGGATATAGAAATGAGGCTAAAGAATGGGGAGCAGTTGCTTATTGTAAGCAGAATGTTCAACTAGGATGAACTTTGATGTCTGGAAATGGACCGGGGTGATGGTAGCATGTTATGAGAATAACTAACCATGCTGAAAGGTGTGTGAAGGTGGTTGAAAGGGTAAGCTCAGAGTCATGCATGTCACCAGAAGGAAAGTTTAAGGTTAAAAGATGGGAATGTATGAAACAGTGAATCTTGTGGTGGACAATGTCCATGATAAACTATACAAATATTAGAAATCTCTCTCACAAACTAGAACAAATGTGTTACTATAACTAGAAGTTAATAATATAGAGGCACATAGGGAAAAATATATACCTATTGTAAACTATATACTACAGTTAGCAGTATTTTTACATTCCTTCATCAACAGTAACAAATTTACTATAACAAAAATATGAATCAATAATGGAGGGGAGCATGGTTATGGGTATGGGAGGATCTGAGTTTCCTTTTTTTATTTGTCTTTATTTCTTTTCAGGAGTAGTGAAAATGTTCTAAAAATTAAAAACAAAAATTAATTGTGTTGATGGATGCACAGCTTTATTGTAGTACCATGGTCAATTGATTGTACACTTTGGATCTTTGAATAGTTGTATGGTACCTGAACAATCTCAATAAAAAAATTAAAAAAAATATTTGGGCTGAAGGTAAAACTAAACTGCATTTACAGGCCACAGCACAGCCTTAACTCTGTTCATCTGCAAGAAAGAAAAATGAAAACTGGACAATCATGGCCTGCACCCCTGTGGAGACTCTGGCTAAGAGTGGCAAGGTGGTGGTGTCCTCAGACTGAGGTTCTGACTCCCCAGCTCCAGGCACTGCTAGCAGAGCCATATGCTCTTACCTCAGGGAGGACCAAAGAAATGACAACAGCACTTGGGACTCAGGTCCCTCCTCTGCTCCTGGGAAGCTTTTATAGTCCTCTCTGATCATACCCCCCCCCCCCTTTTGGCTCCTAGCTTCTAATTGAAAAGCAAAATTTAGTTACATTCTCAGATCCCTAACCAGATTGTTGGGGCCCTTCACTTCCCCAGATTAATATGATTCAATGATAGACTGAATCAATCATAAAGCAAGGGTGAAAGTCAGGGACTCATTGATTTATGCAGCAAAAAAGATACCTCCAAACCTGCAAGCATAATTTTTGGGGGCTATTTCACTCCATCAAAATTCCCAAAATGCTCCAGAGTAAAAACAGCTTCAAGGAAACAGTGTGTCACCCTCAAAGAAACCAGAATCATAAAACCTCCATTTTATAACAAAGCAAAATATCAAAAATAGGGAAAAATATGAGTGTGGATGGAGGGGTATATGCAAACTCTAGTTACTGCATATTTTTTCTGTAAACTTACAACTGCTCTAAAAAATAAAGTTCATCAAGAAATGTAATAAAAATATGTGTATCAATGTATTACTGAATACTTTATGCTACCTGACAGAGCAAAACACCATGTGCCCATTTAGGAAGGAACAGAGATCATATACAGAAAAGTGAAAAAATCATATAACTAGAATTTGTTTAGTATACTGTCATTTAAAACACCAAGAATTAAGGAATTTTATTTCTTTGTCAAAAATGTTATGGAGAGTAGTTTGAGTAATGCTTGCTGCTATTTGATGTTTAACTTTTGTTGTGAAGCAAGAATCTTTTCTATGCTTTGGTGAGCCATCACACTCCTTTCTAAGTTTGCATTAGCTTCCAACATTTTATCCATTGCCCTTTCAAAGTTGTACAGTATTTCTGAGAGTTCCTTTAATGTGATGTTTTGCCAGCATCACTTCCTCAGGACATCTTTTCTTCACAACCAATTTCTGCATTTGTGCTTCTCAGGGAAATGGGGAATGTGAGCCTGAGTTGGAATGAGCAGGACCCTGTACTATGATGATTGGGTAAAAATGTTCCTCTATGTGGTAGAACCTAAAAACAAGCACAGCACTTCACTTTCCTCCCCCAAGTTGTGGAAAGCTGGCAGTGGGCTTAGAAAAACCTTTGCCTTCCAGGTACAGTAACTGAGGCTTTGCACGGTGAGTCAACAAAAACTGAGAGGCTGGGGGAGGGAGAGATGGGAACAGGGCTGCTGGGCCCAGTTCAGGTCCCAGGGTCCCCTCCTAGGCTTGCCCTTGTGCCAGCCTGCTGCAGCTGTGCCTTGAGAAGTTGTGCTAGAATGGGGACATTCTGCACCCTACTTGTGGCACTGTGGACAATGTCAACAATGAGAGAAGGGAACCTGCAAGTGGGTGCTGTCACACCCACAGTAAGGGGGGCTCACAAAAGTCTCTGCTCAGCAGAGTGGGCAGCAGGAAGTTGGGGGGAATAATACTTAAAGGGGAAACAGGACAAGCTGGTGCTCCCTGATACAAGGCACCTTGGCTCAACAGCTGTCACCCCAGTAAGGCTCAGAGGAAACACCTCCCCACCTCCACCTCCTTTCTAGAAGTAAGTAGGGAGAGCACCCTGAGCAGACTTCACCAGAAGGGCTTAGACCCAGTGGGAGCAGAAGGGGATGGAGGCTGCCTCCACATCTGATGCAGCAAGAGGAGAGGAGAATCAAGGTCTGGGGCTGCAGGACGCAGAGCTCTGGAGTGTCTCAACCATACCTAGACTCTGCTCTGCTCACCCTCCTTACATTCTGCACAGGTGAAAGATGCTAAGGAGGGGAACTTCTGGGCACCCAGAGCTGATCCTCTCTTCCTCCTGCCCTGGCCCCCTGGGTTCAAGGCCTGACCCTATCCCTTTCTGCATGTTCCCCTCCTCTCAGGGTACTGGGTACAGTCTGCTCTTACTCAGCCTCCTTCAGCATCTGGGGCTCTGGGAAAGATGATCACCATCTTCTGTGGAGATGAAAGCAAGAGATATAACTGCCAATGTCACTGCAATCAGCAGTGCCAATGGTAGTTATAACCAGCTGTCCTGGTGCCAGAAGCACCCACAAACAGCCCCTAAAGACTTAATGCAAGGGATCATTCTCAGACCTTGGTGTCCCAACTTGATTCTCTCCCTCCAAGTTTGGACCACCTGCCCTCCCTGGCCACCCCCATGATGCAGCTGCAGGATAAGGCTGTGCTTTCTTACTGCTCATTTGCAAAGAGCTCCCTTCCCACTGAACTCCAAGCCCAGAAGGAAGTGAGCCTAAACCTTGCATGAGCTCACATATCATCCCCTGCTTGGCCCCCTAAGCACAAGGTTGAGACTTTGGTGTCTAATGCCAGCTCTGTTCCTTCATCCTGAACAGAAGTTCTGAACATGAGATGGCTTTGGATTGGACACCCTAATACACTGTGGTTAAGAGGTAGCAGGAGAAATGCATGTGTTTCTACTTTCCCCTGCCAGGGCCTCAGCAGGCAGATTCAGCCTAGATCCTCAGTGACAAGGATGGAGGGAGTGAGAGATTAGGGGGCCATCTTACCTGAAGATGTGTTCTGCCCACTCTGGTCCAACTCTGACTGGCCTTGAGTCTTGCAAGACTTTGTTTTTCATGTCTCCTATGGTTTCAGTGTCCCATTTACACCAAAGTCACAGTACAGTTACCAAGATGCTCCACAATCAAAAAAAAACACTGTTTTTTCAACATCCATTTATAAAGCAATGGTCTCTTGTGAAAACCTCTGCCAACAGTGCTGAAGAAATTGAAAACTAAGACTTAGTCTTGCCCTTTCTGTGTGTCCCTCCTCTTCTTCTTTCAATCTGAGCTCTGGGTCCTTACTGGCTTAAACAGGGGACAATTTGAGTGGCATACCCTACACCCTATCAAAGGTGACTGACTACTGTCCTTCCACCCCTTTGTGCCCATTACTTCTCATGACAGGATGCATTTCTCTGTCCCTCCAGGAACAAGGTCTTTGGTGAATTTGCAAACTTGCCCTCCTCCTCAATTTTGTCCCGCCACTTTTCAGCATGGCAAGACAGCCAGACTACTAGGTCCAGGCCACTTAATTTCAAGGCAGTTACACAGATAGCTGTTGAGATCAATCAGTCAATACAGATGTGTCTGTTCAATGAATCATAACGGCAGCTACTTTTACCAAGCAGAAGCCCTGGGCTGACCTGAGGGGAACACATGATTCAATTTTGCCTTCACAGGACCCTACCTTGTGATATCCCCATTTTATAAATGGTAAACAGAGGTCTAGAACAGTAACTGAGTTGTAGCCAAAATTTACTCTGCACAAAAATGGAGGAATTGGGTTTGAACTTATATAGTTTTTGTCTAAATCACACCTCACCATGGCATTTCCATTGCACAGGATCTGAAGGGAAAGGATGAGTGTGCCAACTCAGCAAGTTCTCCAGAGCTAATAAGAGAGAAACATTGTTACTATCCTTGGCATTGTTTGACCAAACCTGGTTTCTCCTTCCTGAGGTGAAATCTCATGATATCTTGGGGATTTCAAATGGAGTTGCCTAGGGAACCCAAAAGGGGTTTGTTTACATGGGCTTTGGTGGGGGAGGAGAATGGCTGGTGGAAGGAGGGTGAGGGGGCAGGTGGAGACCATTGATAAGATGGGGTGAGGATGGGGGCAGGACTGGGCCTGGGGTCAGGGAGGGTCTGGTCTTGTGGGGGGGATATGGGCTTGCAGTGGGGAGAGGGGAGAGGAAGGGAGAGGGCTGGAACTTGGTGGGGAGGGGTGTCTGGGACTGTCTTGAGGATTGGGCAGGAATGGGGGCTGAGAGTTGGGTGTCCTGTCAGGAGGCTCCCCCATGACCACAGCCACCAACTGTGGGGTTCTGGGATGAGGAGGGAGAGGGCAAGACCAGGGCCCACCACCGAGGCCTATTCCTCTGATGTCTGCTTTCCTTCCTCAGATTTGGGGTGCAAGATCTGGACTGGAGGGTTTTCTGAGCTCACCAGCAATGGCCGAGTTTTGGACCCAGAGCCCCTCTCTCTCCTGCAGAGGTGAAGCTGCCATCAGCCAGTAAGGCCTTCCTCTCTCTGAGGTTCTTTCCCCCATTTTTGCACCAGAAGTGGCAGCTCACCCTCCACCATTGGCAATGCCCATAGAGTTGCTTCTCTACAGAAAGTTTTTCATCAGCCACCACCTGGCCTTTTGTTCTTTGGAAGTTTCCACAGGAGCCAAAACTTCCTGCCTTGCTCTACTCAGCCTTCTGCTACCCTGATGACTACTTCAAGTGATTCCTCTTGCCCTCTTTTTACCTCACCAACAAATCTCTTCTCAGTCACACCACTGTGGAAAAGTCAGACTTGTGAGGGGCTGCAGGAAGCATCTGAGGAAGGCACCTGGGGCATTGCAGCCAGAGGGGACAATGAGCTCAGAGAGGGGACAGTGTGGAGCAGGAGCAGGGTCTTCTGAGATGCACCCCTTTGCCATCAGGCCTCCTGTCTGCAGCCACCAGGGAGTGCAGCAGCTGAACCCAGGCTCTTTGAACCAGTCTGAGTCAGATCTTGGTACCTGCTTCTGCAGGGTCTGTCCAGAGGGTGGGGAGTCAGGCCTTAGGACAGATGGGGAGAGCAAGATAGGTGAGGATAATTTGCCAGTGGAGAGATGAGGCAGGAGTGGGAGGAAAGTGAGGGCACAAGCCCTGTCATTCAAGCTGGGACAGGGATCTTGTTTTGGGTCTTATTGGGATCTTAGTTTGGATCACTTTGGCTTGGGAAATACTCAGCACATTTGGACTCTTCACTGTGTTTTTGGAAAGGGATGGGAGGGACTGTGGTCTGGTATAGGTCCTGTCATTTCAAGAGACCCCAGATCTTTTACCACAGGCCATAGGATGGTCCTGGTGCCCCCAGATTCACAGCAGGTTGTCAGGCTGGCTTTTCTTTGTGTACCTGCCCTGCTTTTCCCCCAGACATGTTCCTGCTTGCGAGCTACAGAGCTTCAGGCTCCCAGCTACACATGGAATGAATGGATGGATGGATGGATGGATGGATGGATGAATGGGTGGAGTGAATGATTGAATACATGCATATAAATGAAGTCATTGTATTTATCCCCATTAGACCAGGGGTGATCATATAAAAACCTACACTTTCTCACCTGGGATGGAGACACTCAGCTGCCTCCTCCCTCATTCACTCATTCAACATTTTTCCTTGAGTTGATGCAGATGCAGTGCTCAAGAGAAACACCTGCTCCAACTGGTGAGGCTTAGCTGAGAACACAGAGAAAAAAAAACATGCAAACAAATCAGGACATTTGTTTTGAAGTAGCAAGCATTTTCTAATTCTTGAAGAAATAGGCACCATGATATAGGAAGTGGCAAAGACAGGAGAACTTGCATGGGTGGCATTCTGGAAATCACAACATGCTGCTTAAGTTCTGATGTAAAGCCCTTGGCCAGTTTGAGAATAGGAAGAAGCCATGGAAAGGAAGGTGGAGGTGGGGGGAAAGAGAGGGGCAGGGAAGGCTACAGATCATCGGGGAGAAGAGATAAGAGGACTGGGTGTTTGGCTAAATGAAAAGAGGATCCAGTGATATTCTCAAGTCCAGATTCATGTTTTATAGCTCACCATGTTAATGCTGGAAGGGAGCCACTGTGGAGGAAGGGAGAACCCTGAGAGGCATGACTGTCTAGGAGAGCCACAGAGGTGGACAGAAGGGGGAGGTGTCATGGTGTTGTCAGGTTGCAGGAGGTTCAGGTGTGGGACATGAGGGAAAGAGTGGCTGGAGGAAACTAAAACAAGTAGTTACCTATTGCTACATTAAAAATTACCCCAAGTATGGGATTATTTGGTTGTTTTTTTTATTTTAATTTTTTCTTTATTTTGTAGTAATGAAAATGTTCTAATATTGATTGTAGTGATATATGCACAACTACATGATGATACTGTGAGCCACTGATTGTATACTTTGGATAGTTTATATGGTGTGTGACTATATTTCCATAAAATTGCATTAAAAATTATCCCCCAACTTAATGGCTCTAAACAACAATTAGTATTTATCGTTTCATATTTACTGTGGTTTAGCTGAGTGGTTCTGGTTCTAGAGCCTCTCATAAGGTTACACTCAAAAATATTGTCTTGGGTTGCTTCAATGGGGCTGGAGGATCCTCTCACAAGATGGCTCTCTCACTTGGAAGGAGGCCTCATTTCCCCCCTGACTGCATCCAAAGATCCCAGAGACAATTTGAAGGCTTAGGGTTAGCTTCCTTGACTGCTGCTCAGAGGGGCACTGCTTGGCCATGGGATACCCATGGTAGAAAAGGTGAGGGGAATATGTAATTTCCTGAGCTGTCCTTCTGTGGGAGCACATCCCCATGCTGACTGGGGGGAGTCAGCCCCTATGGCTACAGGCTTTGATGAGATCCAGGTGGTTCCAGGGAGCTCCTATGCAAACAGCACATATTATGGAGGCTTCTACAGGTGGAGACATCTGAGGAGACTATACACTCCCTTCCTAGTCCACCTCTGGCTCACATTCCCTTATTGAATATAGGCCCATATACTTTATGATAAGCTTGTTTTCTCTCAACCTGTTTGCAAATGTACCTTGTCCTTCTCCATGGAAATTACTTTGGGTAAATAGCTACTTGCCCTAGCAGACCTTCCCATCAGCTACAGAGTGGTCTGGGCTGTATGCCTCTTTGTTGTGATCAGGAATCACCTAGGGGCTGAGCAATCCCCTGCACAGCCCCTATCTGTCCTGGATTGAACTACCACCATTAGCTATTCATAGAGTTTAGCAAAGTATCACTCTGGTTTTGGGGGGATGCTGAAGTCTTCATTGGCAGGAGGGCTTCATATGGAGAATGCTATACAGAGACAGAACCTACTGACAGCAGTTTCTTTCCATCCCAGTTGCTCATCTGCAATATCTGGAATCTGGCCCAGCAACATCTGGGAGCTTTAATGGCACAGACTTCACCTTTGTAGATACTGATTCAGTTGGTGTGGGGGGTGGCTAGGACATGGGTATTTTTACAAGGTCCTAGCCATTGCAACTCAAAATTTGATTCACAATTGAGCCAAATGGGATCACCTGGAAGCTTGTTAGAAATTCAGACAGGCAGTTCATTTAATTTATTGAATCTTAAGAAGCAGGGCCTCAGTGACTCAAAAGCACAGTCACAGGTAAGAAGTACAGACCCAGATCCCTGGCTTTGCTTGTACCTCCCAACCTCCCTTCACATTGCAGGACATCCAGAAGCCCCTGAAAATGAGGGTGAGGTTCCTGGAAATTCTGAAGAAGAATAATTGAATTCATCTGATTAACTGTATTTCTTAGGTGTGAATTTCCTAGAATCTGTATATTTAAAAGATTTCCCAAGTCATTCTATTATTTGAGGAAATTTCAGAAACATGATCTAAACCTGTAGTGGTCACATTTTTCTTTCTTTTCCACTACAGTTTTTTGCAAAGTTATGTTCACCATCAAAGATTTTTTGGTTGACATCTAAAATTTTTCATCATAAATTTAATCCCTGGAAAAGATGTCTTTTCTGGTATGCTATAAATATTGACACAAAATAAATCTATTAACATAACTCTTTTAAATGTTTCCAAAGACTATAAATAATATAGGATTTTGATACATAACATCACTTTTTCACCAAAAATAAATACACCAATGCTTTAACTCCCTCAACTCTTGTTTCTAGTCTACTTCCCCCATAGGATTTTATGATAATGTGATGGGCTTTATGCATGAAAATCTCTTTTTGATTACCCTCTCGTAATTGCCTACACAAAAACCATTTATAAATTGAAATTTAAGTTTTAAAACTAATTTCCTGGGAGCATAGGCTTCAGTGCTTTTTTATTATCACTACAATTATCAATAATATCAAATTGATAAAGCAAAAAAAATATTACAAGTATTGATATGTAATTTTTTAATGTAAAAAAGATAAAACTTTATTGGAAATGGAGCTCTCCTTACACTGTAAAGCAAATAAAAAACCTCAAGAAGATTCAGGTATGAGCCCTTATGTTAGTTTTATTGCAAACTTGCTGCAAGGAAAAAGGCAATGCCAACCAAAATCAAGCCAAGCCAAATGGAAGATCTACTCTTGGTAATGACATGTTTTAGAAAAATAGAAACTGTTAGTAATCATTTCACTAAATCAAAAAAGGAAAATAAAGGGAAATGTCTAACTCCACTGAGAATCATCTGCAGAAAGAATTTACTAATTTTCAAAAGTGAATTTTGACCTTTTGTGTTTCCTTCACAATCAAAATAGGAATTAAAAAAAACCCAGAACCCCCTCATCCCCAAGCCGTGTCCACTGCCACTTGGTGCACCCTCTCCCGCCGTCCCCGCGCACTCTCTCCTCCCCTGTGTAGGGCAGTGGGAGCCCCGCTGGAGGGGCCCTAAACAACCGGGGCCACTCCAGAAAGGCCCCAGAAAGGAGGAAATGGATGTCTTGGACATGGGCGGTGATGTCGGCAGAGGCGCCCAAGCCTAGTATCTGCAGCAGCAGCAGCATGGACACTGCGCGGTGGCAGCGGCCACCCAGGACACTCAGCCATCACCACTCACTCTGCTGCCAATACCAGCAGCAAGATCAGGCTGTCATCCCCAGGCAAGGAAGAAGAGGAGGCCAGGGCTGCAGCCAGCGGGAGATCCAAGGTGGATGGTGTTGATGGTAACACAACATTTTGCATGAAATTAACACCTCTGAATTGTAGACTTCAAAGTGATCAAAAGGGAAATTTTATATTGCACATATGGCATCACAATAAAATAATTAACAAAACAAAACAAAAAACATCAACCTGTGCAACACAAAGAGTGAGCTCTAATGTAAACTATGGATTTAGCTAATAATTAAAATATGGTTAATCAATTGTAACAAATATAGACAATAATGCAAAATATTAATAACCAGGAAAACTACATGAATGAAGGGGGTATAGGGAAACTCTGTACTCTACATGATTTTTCTGTAAACCTACAACTGCTCTAAAAAAATGAATTAAAACTGAACAACAGCAGGTGATGAGATGAATGAGTCTCTCTCAGATGTTACCAGCTGTTTCTGGACACTAAGCATCACCTTGACCACTTTCAACAAGCATCATTTCCCCCACCTTCCAAAGCTGGCATTTCCTGCAATCTTCTCACCAGGATGCTGCTTCTGGAAATAAGATGGAGTGAATATCAGCTTTGGAGAACAGCCAAACCTGTTTGCTTCCTGAAGCACAACCTAGTAAGGAGTTTCTGGTTGCAGGTCCTGACTGCACAATTCCCATCCCAAGAGTTGGACCCCACGATTGCAGAGGAATGACATCATGTGGGAGGCATTCCTCTTCTAGGTTCCAAGTTCACTGGCATCGCTCAGAACACACCTCAGTGAATCACAAATAACTGAGGGATCTGGCTGATTTCCCAGTCTGAATGCTCTGACCTACTGTCAGACTTTACACCCTTTTGCTGAATCTATTTCTAAATCTATCCAGATATGTTTTGTTTGTTTAACAAATGTTCTTGAATGCCAGCTATATTCTAGGTTCTTGGGATATGTTAGAGAATGAAACAGACAAAAAATTGCTCTCTTCATAGGGCTTAAGATCTATGAAGAGAGACAGACAATAAACATAAATCACTAGTAATTAATTAATGATGAATATAAATAAACATCAATTTTTGATTAACAGATTCCCTGAGGGACTGAACTTCCACAACAAACACCTTCCGGGGACACCGTGTCTTTGTGGCTCTTTCTGCTTCCCACAGCCAGACTGCACAGAGCCAGGTCACCACGAGGGGTGCCAAAGTGGCACACCTGCCTGACCCACACCCATCCTCATGGAGGGACCTGGTAGCCAATCAGAGGCTACAGTCATTGCTTGTGTGAAGACCTCCACAGTGTCTGAGGCCTGAGGAGGCTTCATGGTAGTGGGCTTCCCCTGGGGTGCACTTAGGGTCTGGTGCCTTGCCTGGATCTCCAAGACAGACCTGGATGGCATGGGTAAGAACACCAGGTGGGGTGTGCAGCACCTAGAATTGCCCTGAGTGTTCTCTTCTGGGAGGTAGGAGGGATTCCTCCACCAAGGCCCTGCAGGTCCTGAAGTTGCTCCAAGCCCTACCTGGCCTGAGGGGTCTGGCCCCAGCCATCGCACTCTGAAGGGACTGTCTGGTGATCCCCAGTGGGTCCCTTTCAACTTTCTCTCATCCCCTCATTCCCACTCCCTCTGCTGCCCTGGGAGTCTGGCATCCCTGCACCATGCCTTCCCCCTCCCTTGGCTTCCCACCTCCCCTCCGCAGTCCCCACCTGCTTTCCTGGGAAAGGGGATGAACCAGGCCCTTAGTGCCCCTCCCTTCCATCCTGACCCCCTTCATGGTCTCTCTGTCTGTCTATTGTTTTTGTTAGAACAACACAAAAAATACAATTCTGGTTTATTGTTGGACAACATTGTTTCACACATATGTCAAACAGGCCATAAATAAATTAAATAAATAAATAAATCAATAAATAACAACTTCATAGACAAAAAAGGAAAAAAATAAACCTTTACCTTTGGCCTTTTTAACCATCTCACACAAACAAACTACTTATACTACCGCTAAGTACAAATGCAAAAATGTTACCAGAAATCTGAGAATAAGGCTGTATTTTTTTTTGCTGTTTCTGCATTTTTTTTACAAGGGTTTTTTTCTGCTTTGAGATGATATTGAACCTGGTCACACCACGAGTAAAGTCAGAAGTAGGACAGAGAGCACTCCAAAGGCTGGTTTGGTCATTGGAGATAATTAAAAATCGCTGACCCCTTACAGTAGGTACAAAAATATAAAATGTAAATAAAAAATACAAACACAATTCCCTTTTTAAAGTACTTTAAAAAAAAAAAAGGTGGGCCTTGGAAATTTTGGTTCTTTTTTCCTCCCCTGTTGCAAATTCATGTGGTGGTTTTGGCTGGGTGGTGGACAGCGAGTGTTACCTGTGGGGAACCTGCCTGCGGTGGGTGGTGGGTGGCCTTTCTACTCAGAAGTGACCATGTTTAGATTCTGAGATGGGAAATGGAAGGTGAATAGGTCATGGTGGCCCTTTTTTTATGTTTAACATTTCCTTTTTTGCTGTCTAGCCATCCTCATAGGTCTTCTGCTTCTTGGTGTCAACATCATCATCCTCATCATCTTCAGCTGCCCATTTGCCTATAGCAGCCTCAGCCTCCTCATTTTCATCTCCGCCCTCTTCCTCACCATCTCCTTCTACCTCCTCTCCCTCCTCACTTTCTTCATCTGCCTCATTGTCAGCTTTCTGTTCCCCATTTTCTTTGTTACCATTCCCATTAACAGGTACATCTCTTCTGTTCTCCACCATCTCCACAGTTCCCTTCTCCTTTAAGTCCTTGGTGGTGACTTTGGAGCTGGTATCCAAGGCTGCCTCTGACATACTGGGGCATGCTAGTGATCTGATGCAATGGATTAGAAAGAAAGTGGGAGTTTGGGGCTCTGGTGATAAAGATGTTGGGTCTGCAGCGGTGACAGTGTGTGGTGGATGTGGCTGCAGGAGCTGGGAGCTGCCCAGGGAACAATGCAAAGATAGATTTTCTGAGCAGCCAGTGGCTCCTTTGTGGTTTATTGAGAGGCTTAATGCATTTAAAACTCCTAAGGCATTTTTATAACCCCATCAGCCTCCACTCTGCACCCTTCCTGTCCAGATCATTTAATGCATTTTAAAACATTTAAAACTTCATTTCTTGATCTCTTTCCCCAACTGCACACTTTCCTTTTTTTCCTCTTGTTTGTTTCCTGAGTATATTAGTCCCTCTTGACTCTAATGAAGCCCCTGAGACCCAGGACCAGGGTTTTGATGTGGGTGGTTCAAAGGTGGAGTGTTTTATTTACTGACTAGGAGTAGATTGGAGGAACAGGTTTTTTGGAAACTGAGATCAGTTCTTTTTTCAGACAAGTGTGAGATGCTTGCTACAAAAACCAATGGTATTGCAACATAGGTAGTGTGTTATAAAATATCCCTATATAATGTTAACTATTTCTATTCCTTCTCTCTGATTGGCTCTTGGATGTAACCTTCTACCTGAAATATCTCAAGAGCTTTAGAAGTATCAATGCACTCCAGAGGTAAGGTGAAAAAGGTTTTTATAGTAAGGTACAAGGTTACACCTTCTAGTCTTCAGTTTTTTCCTCTTATGCTTCTCTGCTAGAATATTGCTATCTATGTAATGTTTCCTGTGGGAATCTGAACATACATGATAAATTTAGGCCACTCATTGATCCTAATATTTCCAGATCTCTCTAAATTTCTTTCTTAGAAAAAAAGGAAGATGGCATTCTATCACCCAATCTTTTGAAAGGTAAATTTGAGTAACTAAGAGTACCAGAAAGATGAAAGCTAAGTAATGCTCTGACTTTTATTTACCATGTTCTGGGGCTAAAATGGGCAGATATATACAGTTTTTTACCCTAACATTCTGTTAAAGAATTAAAATAGTTTCATTGAAAGAAAATGTGTATTTTTTAAGAGTTGATACGGGGTTGTGACAGAAATGCCAAGGAGCCCCAAGGATTGCTGGCCAGACAGAAGATACCAACCATTAGAGGAAGCAAGATATTTGGCCTCTGAAACCATGAGCCAATAAATTCCTGTTGTTAAGCCAAAAAAAGTTATGTGGGGTTAGTTTTTATCTTTCTCTACCCTTTCCTTTAGAGCTTTATTTCATGAGATAGTTGCATGCAACTGGATGGGGGTTGGGGAGGTATCTGAATTCATTACATGCCAGTAGTTGAGATTATATGTGAATTCTTGCTCAACACATTTAAGGATATGGCTCAGTGAGATCCCATTCTATTAGTTATCTATTGCTATGTAACAAATTATCCTAAAATTTTGAAGAATGAAATAACATTTATCTCACAGTTTCTGATGGTCAGGAATCTGGAGCAGTTTAGCTTGAGTAGTTCTGGCTCAGGGTCTCTCCTGAGACTATGGACAAGAATTTGACTGGGTCTGTACTCTCTGAGGACTTGGCTAGGTTGGATGATCTGCTTTAAGCTCACTCACTTGGCTGTTGGCAAGAGGCCTCATTTCCTTACTCTTTGAACCTCTCCCTGGAGCTGTTCCTGTCATGTTCCCCCTAAAAGAAAGTGTTCTGAGAGATATCTTGCATCAAAGATGATCAAAACCAGAGTATTTTCATAACCTAATTTTGGAACTGACATAACATAATTTCTGCTGTATGTGATTGGTCCCACAGGCCAACCCTGGTACAGTGGGGGAGCGGACTACACAAGGTATGAATACCAGGAAATGAAATTTATTGGTGGTGGGGGCATACTGGGGACTGACTCCCACAGCCATTTATTCACCATTCTTAACTTTCTCCATAAAACCTCAGGAATTGTTTCATTACTGTTGGTGAATTATTTGGTTTCCATCTAAGGTGAAAACCTCTGCCTCCGCACTAAACCCAAGTACTCTTGTTTATTCAAGGATATCATTCCAGAAAGTCTCCTCTTTGTCCTGGTTTAAGTGTTCTGCCTCTCTGGATCATCTCATCAGCAAACATATTGATAATCATGTCACATCTCATTAAATGTTCCCCTTTGGATGACACATCCCTGTCCTGCTTATTTTATTTTTTCTTGTGCTTACAGAAAAATTTCTTGGTTGTCTGTATTTGTGGTCTCCAATTCTTTTCTCATTCTTGAAAATCACTCTTGTCAAGGTCAATGAAAAATTCCATATTGATTTATACTGTGGTCCATTTTTAGTTTTCAGAATATTTCATCTATTAGTAGCATTTGTCAGAGTTCAGTTCTCCCTACTTCAAGATAATTTTTAATTTGGATTCCAAGATGCCTATCTCAGTAGCTCTGAGTTCCTTCTTTTTTATGTAGAATGCATTGTTTATTCATCCATGTTCTTAAGATATTAAATCTCATAAATTTAAGATTTTCATAAAAAATTATTACAAAATTTTTTTTTATTACAATCTTTTTACTAAGTCAAAGCAATTCTCAATTTCCTATAGAAAGTCAACATGGCTTTGCTACCAGAACTTGTTAGATAACAAAAACTTAAGATTGCCCCACATTTATCCATCTGCCAGACTATGATGGGTTGAATAGTTCTGAGCATGGTAATTTCATCAGAAGATCTAATTTGGTAGTGTGGGTATATATTAACATGTAACTATCATATTGTTTCATATCACTTTTGAACATCTCCACTAATGAACTTTGCAACTTCCATTGCAACCAATCCTTCAGGTGCATGCACCCTGTTACATACACGTATGCAATTCCCTAAGAGGCCTCTCTGCTCCTACCACATTCTGAGTAGCAACAGGTTTTCAGAATATCAAGTCCTTATCTACCAAATCTAAACTCTTCATGGCATTTCTTTAACCCCAGTTCTCCAGCTGATTTTCTCTTAGGTACCTGATTCTTTTGATTTTTCTTTTTAATGAATATCATATTTTGATGTAAAGTTGGAGAGCAGAGGACAAATTACATAAGTCTTTTGTATCCCACGAGGAAAGTCAGGTCTGTGTATCTCATCAAAGGAAAGAAGGAAAACAATTGAAGTAAACACCACTGGATGGCATGTTCCCTTGATATTATTTATCATTATGATATTCTTTCAACTCTTTCCTCTTAAACTCCACTTCCCTCTGCTACCTCCTTCTATTTATTTATCTATTCACTTATAATTTTTCCCTCCTTCCCTATTTGACATCTCTTCCAGGAGGCTGATGTATGCAAAAATCTATCTGTGCTCTTGTTTTCTAACCTTGTCTAAATGTGTAAAATTCCTTCCCAATGGGGTAATATCACAAAAGATTGGCATGCCAGATTATTTACATCCTAGTAGTGTGGTGAGAACAAAAAAAAATTGAATCATTGAATACATACTAGCAAGAAAGAGTATATAAAATTTTTGAAAATGATACTCAAGTACATCTCAATTTGAATAAGTTCTTCTATCCACAAAAAGTAGAACTAAGGTAAATTGAAGTCAGTAAGACACTCAAAATAAAGATTGCTTATAAACTTCTGGTATCAGTGTAGGAAGGAAAGATGCAAGAAGGAAAAAAACAACCTATATCCTGGGACTCATAGGTCATCAAAATCTGTAGGCTTTGAGCAGTTGATTGTACTCCATGGATGATTGTATGGTTTGTGAATATACCTCAATAAAACTGAATTTAAAAAAAAATGAAACAAAAAGAAAATATAGCCTACCCTAGCTTATAGTAGCTTTCACAGCCTGCTTCAGAGTGATCTTAAAATTACTAGTGAGAAAGAACAGTACTAGAATGATTTTTTATGACTCATTTGATTCCATGTTATAATTATTCTCCATTCTGGCATTCTCAAAAGAATCTCAATTATAATATAGGCAAAAAAAGACAGCACATCTTAATGTTTCATTTCTTGATTGTTTCCGAACACTCTCCTGTCCAGTGATTGTTAGCTCTCTTTCAACCATTCTCTCAAACATTTCTTTCCAACAAGATAGTGATGCCCTTACTGCACTTCTCTGGAAGACAAAGCTATTTCTCTTCTCTCTCATCTGAAAGGGATTGGGTACCAAGTTTGAGAGTCCAGTTACTCAGGTTCTTTAACATTTCTGAGGAGAAAGATTGAGAGGCCATGGAGTCTTTCTGGGAATTTTCTTCAGTGAACATCTGGGAAAACTCTGGGGTCAAGGTTGTGTTAAGCTTCTGTGTTGGGTCCATAGAGGTCTAGTCACAGCTCCAAAGTCCTCCTGGGTCTTTGGGTAAGACTGGGAAGTTGGCTCAAGGCCATCAATTTGCTATGAGGTAGTCTGGAAAGAAACTACAGCCCAGAGAGAGTAAAAAAAATCTAAAGCCTGAGTTCCTTCTTGATCTCCTCTTCTGTTTCCTTCTAATCTTCCTGACATTTAACTGATGGTGTTTTCCAAGGCTCTTTTTTCTCAATCTAACTTTTTCCCTAGGTGATCCCATCCAGTCTTGTGTTTTAAATAATGCTACATTTTTTCAAAATAAATATATTTCAAATAATATATTAAAATGTATTATTTATATAAGACTCTAAAATGTATATATCTAGACAAGACCTCTGTCTGATCTCTGGTCTCATAGATCTACCTGCTAAGCAGCACCTTTTGTATGTCATCCTCCTCTCCTTCACATCCCAAATCCAATTCATCAATAAATTTTCTGGGTTATACCTACAAGATTTTGACTCAGAATCTTACATCTTCTTAGTATAACCATTTCTCTATGCTTTTTGATAGCACCATTATCTTTTTTGTATCATTCCAATATCTTTATAATTTGTCTTCATGCTTCCACCATTACTCTCTACATTGTTTTATTCACACCATAGCTATTGTAATTCTTTTCATAAGAGGGTGAGATCATATCCTTCTTCAGAGTCATCCTGCCTCTAGACTCTAGAGAAGGATTTGTTCCTTATCTCTTCCAGCCTCTGGAAATCTTCCTCTCTTTTGTAAGTACATTTGGGGCCCACCTGGAAAATCGAGGATAGTACTCCATCTCAAGATCCTTTACTTAATCACATCCACAAAGACCATTTTTCCAAATAGGTAATGTTTACAGTTTTCAGGGATTTGTGGAGCCAGTATTCAACCTACTATATTCCCAATTCCTTCTCTCCCCCAGCCCATGACAACCACTAAATCACTTTCAATCTCTATGCATATGCCTATTCTGGACGTTTCATATAAATGGAATCACACAATATGTAGTGTTTTATGACTGGCTTCTTTCACTTACCATAATGTTTTCAGGATTCATCTGTGCTCTAGCACACATCTCATCCCTTTTACTATGGCTGTATAATATTCTACTGCATGAATAATATTTCATTTTGTTTATCCGTTCAACAATCAGTGGACATATTGGTTCTTTCTACTTTTTGGCTATTACAAAGTATATTTCTGCAAATATTTGCATAAAAGTTTTTGTGTGGACATATTGCTGGGTTACATGGTAACTCTTTGTTCAACTTTTGATTCATGACCAAACTGTTTTCAAAAGCAGCTGCACCATTTTACATTCTCACCTGCTGTCTCTGTGGCTTCCAATTTCTCCATATTCTAGCTAACATTTGTTATTATCCATCTTTTTTATTATAGCCAATTTAGTGAGTGTGACATATTATTTCATTGTGATTTTGATTTGCATTTTCATAGTGACACTGAGCACTTTTTCATGTACTTAATGACTTTGTATGTTGTCTTTGGAGAACTGTTTATTCAAATCCTTTACCCATATTTTTATTGTGTTATATTTTTATGGGGTTGTAGGAAGTCTTTATATATTCTAGATAAAAATCTCATCACATATGTAAATTTTTCAAATATTTTCCCTATTTCTTGGATTTTCTGTACTTTCTTGATGTCTTTTGAAATGCAACATTTTTAAATTTTGATGAAGTTCAGTTTACCTATTTTTTTCTTTTGTCATTTCTGCTTTCAGTGAAATAGCTAAGAAACTATTGTCTAACCCAAAGTCAGGAAGATTTATTCCTATTTTTCCATAGAAGATATTTATAGTTTTAGTCTTATTTAGTCTTATTGGAGTACATATATGATCCACTTTTAAAAAAATTTTACTTAGACTTTTTATTTTGATATTATTATGAATTCACATACAATTTTTCTATCTGTGCTCCAGAGTAAGGTAGAAATTTTTATTTTTATTTCAAATCTTTTAGTTTTTAAGTGTTGGGTGAAGAAGGTGAGGTGGGACTGGGCCTGCCCTGGACTAGGAGAGGGGCTACTCCTAGGGTTGGTGAGGAACTGGGCTTGGATTTGGGGAAGGGGACTGGGCTGGTCCTGGGATGGGGGAAGAACTGGGCTTAGAGTGGTGGGAGGGTATTGGGCTGGTTCTGAGGTGGAGGAGGAACTGGGCTTGGGATGGAGAGAGGGGATTTGTCTTGGCCTTGGGTGGGAAAAGGGGCCTGATACTGCCAAGAATGGTGGGTCTAGTTGGGGGCTGAAAGTTGGGGGGTGGGCTACTCCCATGACCATACACACCAAATTGCAGGGCCCTTGGATGAGGTGGGAGAAGGCAAGACTGGGTACCAGCCCTATATCCTACTCTATCAGTGAACCCTTTATTCCCTCAGATTCAGGGTGCAGGGCTTTTTCTGTGGGGGGTGTACTGAGCTTGCCTGCAATGAGTGAGGGTCAAACCCAGAGTCCTTCTCTATATTCCTGGGGTTTGTCAACCTTGGCCAGCATGGACACCCACTGCTTGCTGCTCCTTACCCCATTTGTGTTGCCCCAGCAGGGGCAGACCCCTCTCCCAGAAGTGAAGCCCTTATATTAGCTTCTCTTCAGAATGTTCTTTCCTCAGCCACTGCTTGACCTTTTGTTCTTCCAAAGCTTCCACAGAAGTCAAAACTTCCTGTCCTCACTCTACTCAGCCTCCCACAACCCTAACAATTACTTCAGATGTCTCATCCTGTTTTTACCTCACCAACAAATCTCTTCTCACAGAGTCACATCCTGGCCAGAAAGCTGGGAATTTGTGAGATGCCATGGGGCATGGGCTGAGGAGGTCACTGGGGCAGTGCAGCTGGAGTGGATGCTGACCTGGGAGAGGGGACACATGGGTCCAGAAGAGAGTCTCCCAATCTGTTCCCCTTCACCATCAGGCCTTGTGTCTGCATCTACTGGGGACCTCACAGCACTGGAACCAGGTCTGCTTGAACCTGTCTTGGCTGGATTTTGGCACCTGCTTCCCAGGGTGTGATCTTGGGAGGAAAGTTGGGCTTCAGAACAGAAGGAGAGAGCAAGATGGGTGAGGAACTTCCCTGGTGGAAAGATGAGGCAGGAGTGGAAGGAAATTGAGGGTGCAAGCCATGTAATTCAAGCTGGTACAGGGGTCTTTGGAATCTTATTTGGACCTTATTTTGAATCACTTTGGCTTTGGGAAATACTCAGCCTGTTTGGACCGTACACTGTGTTTCTGGAAAGGGGTAGAAGGGATTGTGGGCCGGTACATGTCCTGGTCATTTCATGTGACTCAGATCTTTTACTGCAGGACATAGGATTGTTCTTGTGCCTCTAGGGTCACAGTGGGGCTGTCAGGTTGGCTTTCCTTTCTGGACCTGCAAAGCCTCAAAGTCATTTCTTTCTTGTGAGCCATAGAGCTTCAGGATCCCAGCTACTGAATGAATGAATGAACGAGTGAGTGATTACATGCATATAAAAGAGGTCATTGCATTTATGCCTTAGACCTGGGGTTCTCATATAAAAACCTCCCTGTGTCTCACATTGGGGTGGAGGCACTCCACCACCTTCTCCCTCCTTGACTCATTCAACAAACATTTGTCCCTGATTGGCTGCAGATGCAGTGCTCAGGAGAAACACACTGGCTATGAATGGTGATGTTTAGCTGAGAACACAGAAACAAATAAGCAAAAAAAAAAAAAAAAAACCAAGAACCCCTTTGTTATGAAGTAGCAAGTTGCATCTAATTCTTAAAGAAAGCAGGCATGGTGATCTGGAAAGTGGCAAAGTCTGGAGAGCTTCAGGGGATGATGTTCTGGACACAGGGACATGCTGCTCAAGTCCTGATGTAAAACCATTGGACAGTTTGAGAATGGGAAGAAGCCCCAGAAATGAGATTGGAGAGGGTGGAGATAAGAGGGGCAGGGAGGCATGCAGAAGGATCATGGAGAAGAGATAGGAGGGCTGGGTGTTTATCTAAATGAAAAGATCCAGTTATCTTCTTAGATCCTGTTTCATGTTTTCTAACTCGTTGTGATGCTTAACGGGAGCTGCTGTGGAGGAAGGGAGAACTCTGAGCAAGCATGACTGTTATACAGGCTTGGACAAAGCATGGTTGAGTAAAGCCACAGAGGTAGACAGAAGGAGGAGGTGTCATGGCACTGTCAGGTTCCTGGAGGTTCAAGTGTGTTGCATGAGGGAAAGAGTGGCTAGAGGATGGCTTCTGGAGTTGTGACTTATTCAGCTTGGCCACTGGTCCCTGTTGTTTTAATGCAATTTTGTTGAAATACATTCACATACCATACAGTCATCCAAAGTGTACAATAAGTTGTTCACAATATCATCATGTAGTTGTGCATTCATCACCACAATTAATTTTTGAACATTTTCTTTACTCCAAAAAATAAGAATAAGAATAAAAATAAAAATAAAAGTGAAAAAGAACACTCAAAACATCTCATAGTCCATTTTCCCCCTATTATTCATTTACTTGTCCCTTTTTTTCTGCTTATTTGTCCATACAATGGATAAATGGAGTGTGAGCCACAAGGTTTCAAAATCACACAGTAATACCATATAAGCTATATAGTTATATACAATCATCTTCAATAATCATGGATACTGGATTGCAGTTCAACAGTTTCAAGTATTTCTTTCTAGCTATTCTAGTACACTAAAATCTAAAAAGGAATATCTATATAATGCATAAGAATAACCTCCAAAATGATTTATTGACCCCATTTGTGATCTCTCAGTCACTGAAACTTTATTTTGTTTAATTTCTCTTTCCCATTTTTGCCAGGAAGGCTATCTCAATCCCACAGTGCTGGGTCCAGGCTCATCCCTGTGAGTCATGTCCCATATTGCCAGGGAGATTTACACCCCTGGGAGTCATATCCCATGTATTGGGGAGGACAGTGAGTTTACCAGCTGAGTGGGCTTAGAAAAAGACAGGCCACATCTAAGCAACAAAAGAGATGCTCTGGGGGTGACCCTTAAGCACCATTATAAGTAGGATTATCCTCTCCTTTGCAGTTACAAGCTTCATAAGGACAAGTCCCAAGATTGAGGGCTTGGCCTACTACAATGGTAGTCCCTAATGTTTGCAGGAATAACAGAAATTACCCAGGTGGGGAAGTTCAGTGTTTCCACATTTTCCCCCAGATCCTCAAGGGGTCTATGGAAATACTTTTTATTCTCTGCCTAAATTACTCTGGGATATATTGGGGTTTCATGCTAATGTGTACAAACCAACCAGATCTCACCACCTCTTCAAGGTTCCATGTAATTACGGTGTTTGAATAAACTGACCATGCAAGTTATATACCATGCTACAGAAAGTATAGATTTTTCACCAAATAAACATCTCTTCCTTTGGTCTCACACAGAAGTTAAGGTTTTAAAACACAGTCTGTATCATTCTTTTCCCTCTAGTCTGGTTTACTTTAGATCCATTCAAGTATATTTTGTTCATATCTCTGAAGTCTGATCTCTTTTTCAGATTTTTAACATTTTCTGTACGGAGTAATGCTCATGTTCATAGCTGCTGAACTCTGCCTCTGAGTCTCAGGTGTCACACAGATACCTGAAGTTACAGAGACTGGCAATTTCAGCATCTCAGAAATTAGATATAACCATTAAAACTCATGAATAGATGTGACTGCTGTAAGAGTTTACAATCTAGAAACCTTTACCATAAGCTCTCCCCTGATAACCTGTGCTATCATTCAATTCTCAGAGTTTGCACATTATATTCAGTACATATTAATGAGGTGTTATAAAGTTTTCCTTTTGAGTTCTGGCTTATTTCACTCAACATACTGTTCTCAGAGTCCATTCAAGTAGGTGCATACTTCACAACTTCATTTCTTCTTGCTGCTGCTCATTATTCCAGTGTACGTATATGACACAGTTCATTCCATTCATCAGTTGATGTACCCTTAGGCTACCTCCATTCATGTGAATTATGAGTATGGCTGCTATAAACACCGGTGGGCAATGTCCACTCATGTCCCTGCTCTCAGTTCTTCCATGTACATGCCCAATAACTTGGTTGCAGGACCATGTGGCAACTCCATAGTTAAGTTCTTCTGTAGCCATCACACTGTCCTCCAGCTGGGAATTGCCATTCTACTTCTCTACAAAAGGGAATGGGTACATCCCTCTAGACATTGTGTCCAGCACTTTTATCCCTTTGTTTATTTTTAGTGGTTTTTTCACACACCATACAATCCACCCTAAGTAAACAATCAGTGATTCTCAGTGTAATCACATAATCATGCATTTACCACCACAATCTGTATGATGTCTTTTTCATCTCTTCCCCAAAGAAAGAGAAAAATGAGAAAAAACTGATGAAAGGAAATACAAAAGATAGAAGAAAAATAAAAATGCATTATAGTGAAAAGGTCAGACATCACCACCATGAAGAATCCTATATCTCTCCATAATATCCCTATCTTATAGACATTTAGCTTTGGTATGTTGCCTTTATTACAATTAATGGAAGCATCTTAAAATGTTACCATTATCTATAGACTCTAGTTGGCATTGATTGTATTTTTACCCCTGTACCAGCAAATTTCCAAAACTTGCAGTTTTTTATTTATTTATTTATTTTTTTGTGGCACCATGGTAACTCATTATTACCTCATTTTATCTTCAAATATTTTCTAGATATTAAGTGATTTCTTCTAATACAAAACTTATACTTCTATTGTGTACAATGAGAGATGCATCGACTTCATTAAAACCAGATGGTACTGAGGGTTTAAACTATATTGAGTTTTCCAGATAGAGGTTTCAATAGGCATGCAGCATCATGTTTGTTACAGGATTACAAACACATCATTTACTCTTCTACAAAATGCTTGAGAATCCCTCTTCTAAAGAAGTAATGTATTTGGTTCACTTTTCATGTGTAACCATTCTGATAGAAAGGTTGGTAAATGTGGCTTGTAACAATAACATGATCTTACTTAAAACTGTCAAAACAAGGATAACCATCTCTGCCTCATAATTTGAAAGAATACTTTGAATTATGGCTATTATTCAAAAAGAGTTTTTTAAAATCAGCAATTGATCTTATGTCTTCCTTGCTGTATACATGACTCCCCCAACTCCCACCCTTTGTATGATATCTAAGGGCATCAGTTGTGTCACCAAACTAAGATGGGAATAGACATTAGGAAATTTTTGTCTTGCATCAATTTTTAATTGGAATAATTCTACTTAAGTCTCCATTAAGTATAATAGTATAATATTCAGTCCTCATATGCATTGTGTCACATTAAAAAAAAAACTGTCCATAAATACTATTTTTTGAATTTTAATCAAGATTTAGAATCTCATTGAACTCATCCTTTACATGGGTCATGGGTTGAGATTAGAGTGACTTGGATAATCTGAGTTTACTATTTAATTTCCATAGCAATATAGGAGCTATAGAATACTGAGAGCAGTTCCTGTGACTCATTTTACTTAGGGTCCTTTTTGCTTTGTACTGGAGCCATGTGAAGGAACATGTGGGTATCTGGTAAGTTACCCAGTTTTAATCTTAACAGAGTGGGGTTTTTTAAGTTTTTTTTTTATTGGGATTGTTCAGATACCATACAATTATCCAAAGATCCAAACTGTACAATCAGTTGCCCCTGGTACCCTCATACACCTATGCATCTATCACCACACTTAATTTTTGTTCAATTTTTAGAACCTTTTAATTACTCCAGACAAGAAATAAAGTGAAAGATGGAAAAAAAAGAAAAAGAAAAGAAAACTTGAATCCTCCTATATCCCTAACCAACTCCCCTCAATTGTTGACTCATAGTGTTGGTATAGTACATTTCTTACTGTTTATGAAAGAATGTTGAAATACTACAAACTGCAGTATATGGTTTGCAATAGGTATATATTTCTTCCCTATATGCCCCTCTATTATTAACTTCTAATTGTATTGTCATACATTTGTTCTGGTTCATGGAAGAGTTTTCTAATATTTGTACAGTTAATCATGGACATTACCCACCATAGGATTCAGTTTTAAACATTCTCATCTTTTGACCTCCAACTTTCCTTCTGGTGACATATATGACTCTAAGCTGCCCGTTTCCACATTATTCACATGCCATTCAGCACTGTTAGTTATTACATCTTGCTACCAACACCTCTGTTCATTTCCAAACATTTAAGTTCATCCTAGTTGAACATTCTGCTCATACTAAGCAACCACTCCCCATTCTTAAGCCTCATCCTATATCTTGGTACCTTATATTTCATGTCTATGGGTTTACATATTATACTTAGTTCTTATCAGTGAGGCCCTGCAATATTTGTCCTTATGTGTCTGGCTTATTTCACTCAGTATATTGCCCTTGAGGTTTTGACATCAACCCATTTTTTTTAAGATGGTTTTGTTCACACCCTATACATTCCATCCTAAGTAAACAATTGATGGTTCTCTGTATGGTCACATATTTATGTGTTCCCCACTATCTATATAAGGGCATCTACATTTCTTCCACAAGGCAGGAGGGAGTGTCAAAGAAGGTAGAGAAGGAAAAGAAAGAGGAAAAAATGACAGCCAGGAAGTAGCAAAAGGAAAAGCAACCACAAATCAAAGTAGGGTAAAGAGTCAGACAACACCACCAATGTCGAGTATCCAACATGCCTTCCCTATCCCCCCCTTATCTGCATTTACCTTGGTATATTGCCTTTGTTACATTAAAGGAAGCATAATACAATGATTCTGTTAGTTACAGTCTCTAGTTTACATTGATTGCATCCCTCCCCAAATGCCTTCCCATTTTTAACACCTTGCAAGGTTGACATTTGCTTGTTCTCCCTTGTAAAAGAACATATTTGTGCACATTATCACAATTGTTGAACACTCTAGATTTCACCAAGTTACACAGTCCCAGTCTTTATCTATCTTCCTTTCCTCTGGTGTCTCATATGCTCCCTGCCTTCCTCTCTCAACCGTATTCATAGTTATCTTTGTTCAGTATACATACATTGTTGTGCTACCATCTCCCAAAATTGTGTTCCAAACCATGCACTCCTGTCTTCTATCACTCTGTAGTGTTCCCTTTAGTATTTCCTGTAGGGCAGGTGTCTTGTTCACAAAGTCTCTCATTGTCTGTTTGTAAGAAAATATTTTGAGCTCTCCCTCATATTTGAAGGACAGCTTTGCTGGATATAGGATTCTTGCTTGGTGGTTTTTCTCTTTCAGTATCTTAAATATATCACAACACTTCCTTCTTGCCTCCATGGTTTCTGCTGAGAGATCTGCACATAGTCTTATTAAGCTTCCATTGTATGTGATGGATTGCTTTTCTCTTGCTGCTTTCAGGAGTCTCTCTTTGTCTTCAACATTTGATAATCTGATTATTAAGTGTCTTGGTTTAGGCCTATTCAGATCTATTCTGTTTGGAGTATGCTGCGCTTCTTGGATTTATAATTTTATGTCTTTCATAAGAGATGGGAAATTGTCATTGATTATTTCCTCTATTATTGCCTCTGCCCCTTTTCCCTTCTCTTCTCCTTCTGGGACACAAATGATATGTAGATTCTTGTACTTTGTTTCATCTTTAAGTTCCCAGAGACTTTCTCATATTTTTTCATTCTTTTCTCCATCTGCTCCTTTGTGTGTAGGCTTTCAGGTGTTTTGTTCTCCAGTTCTTCAGTGTTTTCTTCTGTCTCTTGAGATCCACTGTTGTATGTTTCCATTGTGTCTTTCATCTCTTGTGTTGTGCCTTTCATTTACATAGATGCTACTGGTTTTTTTTTTTTGAACTTTCATTTTCTGCCTTATATATGCCCAGTGTTTTCTTTACAGCCTCTATCTCTTTTGTGAAATATTCTCTAAACTCTTTGAATTGATTTAACATTAGTTGTTTAAATTCCTGTATCTCAGTTGAAGTGTATGTTTGTTCATTTGACAGGGTCATAGCTTCATTTTTCTTAGTGTAGGTTGTAGTTTTCTGTTGTCTAGGCATCTGACCTCCTAGGCCAACCCAATCAGGTTTTCCCAGATGGGAACAGGCTCAGGTCACAGAAAGAGGTAATATTTCGGTATCTGGTTTCCCTGATGGCTTTTATTAGAGGATTGAGACACCTGTGCTTTTCTGCCCAGCAAATCCACCTGTCAGCCTGTCATTGCCTGTGTAAGAGGGTGTGGCCTGTAGCTCTCGTCCCCCAGGCTTTGGGGTCTGGTTCTGGAAAGACTGAAAGACAGACAGTAGAGATGGGCCCCCTCCCTTTCCTCTTGGGAAGCTATGCCCCCTTCAGAGGTGTAATTTGAATATCAATAAGTTCTTTGTTTCTGTGACTCTGCTGTTGTAAGTATTTTGGTTTTAAAATGTCTGAGGCTGTCTTTACTGCAAAGCATTGAGGACTGAGAACAGCTGAGGTTTTCTCCACAGAGAGAGAAAGGGGCAGAAAAACTCCCAGGTTCACCATTAGCCAGAGATAGAACCCGATCCTCTGGGCTCCCCCTCCTGAGACAGAAATGTCCCCTGATTCTCCCAAGGTCATTTGTCACCAAAAGCCTCTGTCTGCTTGTTGAGGATTTGCTGTCCGTATTGAGCAGTTAATACTAAAACCTCACTTGGAGCTGGGCTGAGAGAGTGCACCGTGTGGCTTTCATGAGGGAGGGGCTCTCGGCTCTTGGCTTCAGCTCTCAGCATGGGTTCACAGGTTTACTTACAGATTTTATGCTGTGATCTTGGGCTTTCCTCCCAATTCAGGTTGCTGGATGATGAGTGAGCAGTCACGTTTGTCTCCCTGCTGTTATTCCAGGTTATTTACTAGTTTTTTGGTCATTTATGAATTGTTCCCAGGGGGACTAAGTATTCCACTCCTCTCTATTCCACCATCTTATCTGGATCTCAACACTTGCAGTTTTGATTACAAATTTGTCCTCCCTCATTTAAAAACATTCTTATATTTGTACACTTAATTACTATCATTGGCCACTCTGTTTTGCTAAATTGTACAGTCCCAGTGTTTATCTTCTATCTTGCCTTCTGGTGTCATACCTGTCCTTAGCCTTCCTCTTTCACCTGAACTCACACTCATCTTTGTGCATAGTACTTAAAATATTGTGTTACCATCACACACTATTATGCTACCCATTCCATTTCTGGATCTATACAATCTTGCTGAACTTTCTGTACTCCTTCAGCATCAAATGCCTGATCTCTAACCTCTTTCCATCTCCTGATAATCTGTGTTCTCCTGTCTCAAATTTCATTTATCAATATTCATCCATATTAGTGAGACCATACAGTATCTGTCCTTTTGTTTCTGGCTAATTTCATTCAACATGATTACTGTCTACCATTTTGCCTGTTGAATTTTATTTGTCATACTTATTTTATTACTCCAAACCTCACTCTTCCATCTTTTCCTATCTGCCTGTATTGCTCCCTTTAGTTTTTCTTGTTGAGCAAGTATTTTGTTCACAGACTCTCTCAGTGTCTGTCTAAAAATATTTTAAATTCTCCCTCATTTTTATAGGACAGTTTTGCTGGATATAGAATTCTTGGTTGGCAGTTTTACTCTTTCAGTATCTTTAATATATCATACATTTGCCTTCTCTCCTCCATGGTTTCTACTGAGAAATCTGCACCTTATCTTATTGAACTTCCTTTGTATGTGATGGATGGCTTTTCTATTGCTGCTTTCAGAATTTTCTCTTTGTCTTTGACATTTTATGATCTGATTATTAAGTGTCTTTGTGTTGGTCTACTCAAATCTATTCTGTTTGATGTACACTGCTTTCTGATTCTGCAATTTTATGTCTTTCATAACAAATGGGAAAATTTCGGTGATTATTTCCTCCATTACTCTTTCTACCCACTTTTCCCTTCTCTTCTCCTTCTGGGACACCCATGACATGTATTTCCATGCTCCTCATATTGTCATTCAGTTCAGTGAGATGCTGCTCATATTTTTATTTTCTTTTACCTGTCTGTTCTTTTGTGTGTAGGATTACAGTTGTCCTGTCCTCCAGTTCATGAATCCTATTTTCTGCCTCTTAAAATCTCCTGTGGTATGTCTCCATTGGGGTTTTCATCTTTTCTATTTTTCCTTTCATTCCCATAAATTCTGCCAATTCTTTTTTCAAACTTTTGAGTTTGCCCAATATCTTCTTTAAGTCATTCATCTCTTTTTCCACATCTTCCCTCAACTCCTTGATTTGACTTTTAATTGATTTAGGAGATTTGTTTGATAAATAATTAGTTGTTCCAATTCCTGTATTTCAGTTGAAGTGTAAGTTTATTCCTTTGACTGGGCCATATCTTCATCTCTCCTAACATTACTTCTGATTATTTTTTGTCTAGGCATCTGTTCTCCTTGCTTGTCCAATCAGATTTTCCTAGACCACAGGGTCCCCAGGTCTCAGGAAGAGGTTGTATTCAGTATCAGTTTTCCCTGAGGGTGAAACCCTTTAGATTTTCAGACTTTCCTGTGAGGCCTATAGACCCTGTGCTTTCCCTATCCTTCCCTGCATGTGGAACTTGTCAGTCCACAGCCCCCCAAATGCTGTAAGATGTGTGGCCCCATTAATTTTCAGTGGACTCAGTCCTTGCTATGAGAGGGCTACCATTTGAACTTGGTCCAGACTCCCTTTTCTTAGGAAGATACACACTTCATGAAGTTATCTCATACATTTGAATTCCTCCTTTGTCTCTCAGACTCATTAACTCCACCCTTGCCTGGGTCACAGCTGACAATTGAAAATGCCTCAGACTTTCTTTAATAAGCTATGTGGAATGGGAGAAAAAAAGGAAAAAGAAAGCCCCTTTTCAGAGTCCATCCTCTGCCCCCCCCCAGCTTTGCCTGTTGACTGGAGTTGGTACCTAGTTCTCTGTACCCCTTTTTTTCTGATATAGATGTTTTCCAGTATTCTGAACTCAGCCATCTCTCAAAGCCTTTTTTATTTATTTATTTTTTGTCCCATAAGCCCCACCTCCTCTCTGCTGGGAGCATCTTCAGGGTACTTTCCTGCTTACTCAGGGTTTACCTGTGCTTATAGCTTATATTCAGTAGTCCAAATTTGTTAACTAAAACTGCAATTGGAGCTTGGTTTAGTTACTTTCTCTTGCTCCAGATAGCCTGCTTCTTTTTCCTACAATAAAGTTTTCCAACTCAGCATGTCACAATGGTGCAGGAAGGGGCCAGCTCCATAGTCTGGGGTGCTTTACTTACAGTTCTATGCCATGATCTCAGATAGTCTACCCATTCCAGGCTGGTGTATGATGTGTGTCCAGTCACAGATATCCCCCAACAGTTGTTCCTGACTATTAGCTAGTTTTTCCTGACTATTTACTAGTTGCTCTATAGGACTAACTAAATTCCACACCTCCCTATGACTCCATCTTGCCTGCCCTGTGATCTATTTTTGAGTTGGTTTTTGTATATTATGTGAGGTAGGGGTCCACCTTCATACTTTTGCATCTGAGTACCTAGTTTCCCAGCACCATCTGCTGAAGACTGATCTTTCCCTGTTGAGTGGACTTGGCAGCATTGTGAAAAGGTGTGCCATTGATGAGAGGATCTATTTCTGAAATTTATGTCTTTCCTTGTACCAGGACCACAGTGTTTTTTTTTTTTTTTTTTTTTTTTTTTTTTAAAAAAAAA
>KN192070.1:214031-328762 GCA_000164785.2 Choloepus hoffmanni
AGTTTTTTTTTTTTTTTTTTTTTTTTTTGTTTAGAAATAAGTAGTAAAGTTTATTAAAGAGAAAGAGAAAGAAGATGTGTTAAAGAGATAATGTGGATATCTTCAAGGGAGAAGTGTGCCCTGAGTGGGAGTGAGCTGCCATGTTATATAAGAAAATTTTGTGTGATCTTATCTGTACCTTTGAACACCTGGGGTATTCTTTGTTCTAGGAGGAGATAGTTATCACAGTGACCAGAACTTGTGACCTGACCTTGCATATCTAAAATTTGTCTTTGGGCAAATGTTTAACAAATTTTATGACTCCATCCTTTTTAATTAATTATTTTTTTATTAAGATTGCTCACATACCATACAATTATCCATATATCCAAAGTGTACAATCAATTGCCCATGGTACCTTCATATGGCTGTGCATGCATTAACACAATTAATTTTTTTTCAATTTTTAGAACATTTTCATTACTCCAGAAAAGAAATAAAGACAAAAAAAGGAAACTCAAATCCTCCCATACCCATAATCACCCAACTCCATTATTTATTAATGGTTTTGGTATAGTACATTTGTTATTGTTAATGAAAGAATGTTAAAATACTACTAACTGTAGTATGTAGCTTGCAATAGTTATATTTTTCCTATATGCACCTCTATTATTAACTTCTAGTTATAGTATCATACATTTGTTCTAGTTTGTGAGAGAGATTTCTAATATTTTTACAGTTTATCCTGGACATTGTCCCCCACAGATCTCACTGTTTTATACATTCTTATCTTTTAACCTCCAACTTTCCTTCTGGTGACATATGTAACTCTGAGCTTATGCTTTTGATCAAATTCACACACCATTCAGCACTGTTATGTATTCTCACAATGTGCTACCATCACCTCTCTTCATTTCCAAATGTTTAAGTTCACCCTAGTTGAACATTCTCATAAGTAACTTCTTCCCATTCCTTAGCCTCATTCTATATCATGGTAACTTATATTTCATGTCTATGAGTTTACATATTATAATTAGTTCATATCAGTGAGACCCTGCAGTATTTGTCCTTATGTGTCTGTCTTATTTCACTCAATGTAGTGCCTTCAAGGTTTATTCATCAACACATTTTTAAGACAGTTTTGTTCACACACCATGCATTCCATCCTAAGTAAACAATCATTGATTCCCTGCATAGTCACATATGTATGTATTCAGCACCATGATCACTGTTTATATAAGGACATCTCCATTTCTTCCACAAAGAAGGAGGAAGAGTCACAGAAGGTAGAGGGACAAAAGCAAAAGAAAAAAGAGAGAGAAAAAAACAAACATGGCAGCTAGAAAGCAACAAAAAGATAGCATTACACTAACATAGAATAAAGAGACAACATTACCAATGCCAGGAGTCACATATCCTTCCCCTATCCCCCCCACACACACACACAGGCATTAAGCTTTGGTCTATTGCCTTTGTTATATTAAAGGAAGCATAGTACAATGTTTCTGTTAATTATAGTCTCTAGTTTGCATTGATTGTATTTTCCCCTCAATCCCACCCTATTTTTAACACCTTGATATGTTGATATTCATTTGTCCTACCTCATGTGAAAACATTTGCGCCTTTTATTACAATCACTGAGTATCCTAGGTTTCACTGAGTTATACTTCTCCCCATTCTTTAGCCTCATTCTATATCATGGTAACTTATATTTCATGTCTATGAGTTTTACATATTATAATTAGTTCATATCAGTGAGACTCAGTCTTTAACATTTGTCTTTCTTTCTGTCCCACATAGTCCTAGCCTCCCTCTTTCAACCATGTTCACAGTCATCTTCATTAAGTATACTCACATTTCTGTGCTACTATCTCCAAAAATTATGTTCCAAACCTCTCACACCTGTCTTTTCCTTTTTGTCTGCAGTGCTTCTTTTAGTGTTTCCTGTAGAGCAGGTATCTTGCTCACAAACTCTGTCATTGTCTGTGTTTCACAGAATATTTTAAGCTCTCTCTCATATTTGAAGGGCAGTTTTACTGGATAAAGGATTGTTGGTTGGTGGTTTTTCTCTTTCAGTATCTTAAATATATCACACCACTTCCTTCTTGCTGCCATGGTTACTGCTGAGAAATCTGCACATAGTCTTATCAAGCTTTGTTTGTATGTGATTGTTCACTTTTATCTTGCTGCTTTCAGGATTCTCCCTTTACCTTTGATGTTTGATAATCTGATTATTAAGTGTCTTGGCATAGGTCTATTCAGATTTACTCTGTTTGGAGGACACTGCATATCTTGGATCCATAATTTTATGTCTTTCTTAAGAGATGGGAAATTTTCATTGATTATGTCCTCTCATTGCTTCTGCTCCTTTTCCCTTCTCTTCTCCTTGTGGGATACCCATGACACATACATCCATGCATTTTGTTTTGTCCTTAAGTTCCTGGAGACATTGCTCATATTTTTCCATGTTTTCTCCATTTGTTCTTTTGTGTGTAGGCTTTCAGGTGCCTTGTTCTCTGGTTCCTGACTGATTCTTCTGCCTCTTGAGATCTGCAGCAGTATTTTTCCATTGTGTCTTTCATCTCTTGTGTTGTGCCTTTCATTTCCATAGATTCTTCCTGTTTTCTTGAACTTTCAATTCTACCTTGTGTATGCCCAGTGTTTTCATCATACACTTCATCTCTTTTGCCATATCTTCCCTAAACTTTTTGAATTGATTTAGTATCAGTTATTTAAATTCCTGTATTTCAGTTGAAGTGTAAGTTGTTCTTTTGACTCAGCCATAATTCTGTTTTTCTTAGTGAAGGATGTAGTTTTCTGTTGTCTAGGCATCTGGTTTCCTTGGTTACACAAATCAGATGTTCCCAGACCAGAATGGATTCAGGTCTTGGAAGGAGGGAATAGTATTCAGTTCCCCTTAGGGTGTATT
This sequence comes from Choloepus hoffmanni, assembly GCA_000164785.2. Taxonomy (NCBI): domain Eukaryota; kingdom Metazoa; phylum Chordata; class Mammalia; order Pilosa; family Megalonychidae; genus Choloepus; species Choloepus hoffmanni. The sequence continues at coordinate 216,940 of KN192070.1, forward strand.
AAAAATTGGCACACCCTGTGAGACCTCAAGTCACTGTGATTTTCTGCTCAGCAGTTAGTGTCTGTCAGGCTATATCTCCAGACTGTTGTAAGGAGGTGTGGCCCATGGCTGTTTTCTCCCAGGCTCTGGGGTATTGTTCTAAATAGAAGGTGGGTAGTAGAGCTTGACACCACCTTCTTCCTCTTAGGAAAGATACACACCCTAGGGAGAGGTCATTTCCATTTGAATAGTCTCTCTGCCTGTGCTATCTCCACTCTTGTGTGTGTCAGAGTTCTGGGAACTGAAAATGGCTGAGGCTTTCTTCACTGAGCTGAGAAGGATACAGAAATCCACCTTCCTGTCCTGTCCATGACCACCCTCTGGCACTCCAAGGTCAGTTGTCACCAAGCCCTCTGCTTGTTGGGGATTCATATCTCCTACTGAGCTGTCCACATTTGTTAATTAAAACCCCAGTTGGAGCTCAGCTGAGCTATATTCTCTTGCTTGGAGAGTGATGCTGTCTAACACCATGAGGCTTGCAGTTTGGGCTGTGGGGGGAGGGGTCTCTTGGCTTGGAGCTGCAGTTTTACTTACAGATTTCATGCTGTGATCTCAGACATTCCTCCCACCTCAGGTTGGCATATGATGAGTGGACAGTCATGCCTGTCATCCCACAGTTATTCCAGATAATTTGCTAGTTGTTCCTGATTGTTTATTAGGTGTTCCAGGGGGACAAACTAGCCACAGTGTTTTAATTACTCTGGCTTTGCAAGAAGTTTTAAAATCAGGAAGTGTAGGTCTTCCTACTTCCTTCTTTTTCAAGATAATTTTGGATATTTGGGGCCTCCTTCACTTCCATATAACTTTGATGATTGGCTTTTTTATTTCTGCAAAAAGCACTTTTGGAAATTCATATTGTGTTGAATCTGTAAACTGCTTTGGGTGGAATTGACATTGTAACAATATTTAATTTTCAAATCCTTGAACACAGAATGTTGTTCCACTTGTTTAGGTCTTCTGTGACTTCTTTCAGCAATGTTTTCTAGTTTTCCATGTGCAAGTCCTGTATGTCCTTGGCTAAATTTATTCCTAGATATTTGACCCTTTTATTTTCTATTAATGAATATCTTTTTAATGCAAGAAAAAACTTCCGTTATAATTAGCCCAAATTCTCAACCTATTAAAAAATCTTTAATAAATGATGAATATCATCTATTTCTCTAATCATTTAGATTAGTAGTTTTGTGGCTCTGCACTTCTTCTTTGGAGAAAACAAATCAACCCTGGGCCACCATGCTCTTTGTTCTATGACTTTTAGAGCACAGAGTGCATTATGTATGGCCCACACTTAAATCATGAAGGGAAATCTTTGGGTTATTTTATTATGCTTATATTTTCATGCATTCTTCAAATTTCCTTTTTGGTAAAAGGGTTTTGAAAAAGTGAATTTTGCCTGCTTTAACATCCATACTGTTTCATCTGTGCAGATGAATTGTGCATATTTTAAGTCTTTTAACAGCCTGTTGATAACATCCTAGAGAGTCACAAACCTGCATTAGATAAACAAAGAACTGGAGGCTTTGGAGAAAATTTCCCCTCCTCACCTAGAAAAGAAATACAAGCAAGAATGTTATCATGACCAAGGATAATGGAAGTAACTGAAACTCAAGGTTTCCAAAGATGGGCATCTGCTTGAAGAAATTATCCCCTCAGAACTTTTCAGGTACATCCAGAAGCCATTGTGGGTTCAAGTGTATTACAGTGTAAATTGTAATTATTTATAAAACTCTCAGTTACCATAAATATTTGAGTGGCAATCTTTTTTAATCATATTTTTATTGTGGAATATAAAATATGTACATAGAGGTGGTAACTTCCCAAGTGCAATTTGCCAAGTAGTTAGCAAATTTAAAAGAATGTTATGGTTTACAGTACCACAGTTTCAGTTATTTCCTTATTGTGAAAAAATACATATATGCACAGTGTAATAGATGTCAAAGTACAATTTTACAAGTAGATACATAAGACATTTCCAAAAATATTATGAATTACAGTACCATAGTTTGTTTTTTCCTTACTTTGAAATATAACATATATATATATATAAAGGTGGTAACTTACAAATTACAATTTAACATGAAATGTCATTCCACTTATTTAGTAGCTATAGAGAAAATTTCAAAGAATGCTATGGGTTACAGTTCCATTTCAGTTCTTTCCTTCTAGTTATATTAAAACCCTAGCTACAAAAAAATAAAATTATATAGATACAGTATTCCTAATCCTTTGTTAAATTCCATCTTGTCTTCCTTTAGTTTTAATTAATTCCCAATCTTCAGGGATGTCTAGGCAGTGACCACTGTAACTTATTCATGTCTAAAAGGGGTGCTAAAATTATGGGAAAATGGGACACATCTGGCTGATATTCTTGAAGTGGCTATTTTCTCTGGGTTTGGGACTTAGCTGCCATAGAAGTTCTCTGGAGAATTTAGGTTTCTGAAGAATAAACTTAGTGAGTGAAATTTTTATGGAGTCTCAGATACAGATCTGGGTATTCTTTAGGATTTGGGGGAATACTTTTGACTTTCACTTACCATTCTATGGCCACTTGTCATATCTAGCTAAAGTAGCATGACAGCCACTAAATGCCATTTGAAATCCCTTAGCCACTGAAATCTTATTTTGTTGCCTTTGTTTTACCCTTTTGGTCAAAAATGTGTTCTCAACTCCTTGATGCCAGTGTCAGGCTCATTCTAGGAATCTGTGTCCCACATCATTAGGAAGACTAATTCACCTGGGAATTTCCTGTCCCATGTTGAGTGGAGGGTGATGAATTTATTTGCAGAGTTGGGATTAGAGAGAAAGAGTTCACATTTGAGCAACAAAAGAGGTTCTCTGGAGGTGAATCCTAGGCCTAATTATTGGTGGTCTTAACCTCCCCTTTACAACCATAATTTTCCCAAGAACAAACCCCCAGAACAAGGGTTTGACTTACAAAGTAGGGGGTTCCTAAATTCACATAGCATCTGTTATGTCCATGATAATCCATCCATATGGATGGATCTTCCATAGCAGTTGTACCATTATATATTCCCATCACCAATGAGTAAGGGTTCCAATCTCTCAACATCCTCTCCAGCATTTATTGTTTCATGTTTGTTTAATGGCAACCATTCTTACTCATGTGAGATGGTACTTCATTGTGGTTTTGATTTGCATTTCCTAATAGCTAGAGAAGATGAAGATTTTTCATGTATTTTTTAGCCATTTGTATTTCCTCTTTGGAAAAATGCCTTTTCATACCTTGTGCCCATTTTACAATTGAGCTCTTTGTACTGTTGTTGAGTTGTAGGATTCTTTTTATATGCAGGACATCAGTCTCTTATCTGATATATTGTTTCCAAATATTTTCTCTCATTGAGTTGGCTGCCTTTTCACATTTTACAGCCTTTTGAGGCACAGATGCTTTTGATTTTGTGGAGTTCCCACTTAACTGTGTTTTGTTGCTTGTGCTTTTGTTGTAAGGTCTAAGAACCTACCTCCTATTACTAGGTCTTGAGGATGTTTCCTTCTATATTAAGAGTTTTTGTGCTGTCTCTTATATTGAGGTATTTGATACATTTTGAGTTAATTTTTTTATAGGGTGAGACTTAGGGAACTTCTTTTATTGTTTTTTGGTATCTAGTTCTCCCAGCCCCATTTGTTGAACAGAACTGTTGTTTCCAAGTTCAGTGGCTTTGGGGGCCTTATCAAAAATCAGCCAACCATAGATCTCTCAATTCAATTCCATTGATCAGTATGTCTATCTTTGTGCCAATATCATGCTGTTTTGACCACTTTGTCTTTATAGTGGGCTTCATAGTGTGGAAGTGTAAGTCCTTCCTCTTTGTTCTCCTTTTTCAGGATGTTTTTGGCAATTCAGCCCCATTTCCCTTCCAAATAAATTTTATAACTAGCTTCTCCAAGTCTGCAAGGTAGTTTGCTAGAAATTTATTGGAATTGCATTGACTCTTTAGATTAGTTTGGGTAGAATTGACAACTTAATGACATTTAGCCTTCTTATACATAAGCATGGAATATCTTTCCACCTACTTAGGTCCTTTTTCTTTCCTTTAGTAAAGTCTTGTAGTACTCTGTGTAGGTGTTTTTGTGTCCTTGGGTAAGTTTGTTCCTAGGTATTTGATTTTTATTAGTTGCTATTGTCAGATTTTTTTTTATTACAACTTCAGTTAGGTCATTACTTGTGTATAGAAACATTACTGACTTACATGCATTAATCTTATATCCTGCCACTCTGCTGAATTTATTAGCTTGAGTAGCTTGTTGTTTGATTTCTCAGGATTTTCCTAATATGAGATCCTATTATCTGCAAATAGTTTTGCTGCTTCCTTTCCAATTTGGATACCTTTTATTTCTTTGTCTTGGTGAATTGCTCTGGCTAGATAGAACTTCTAGCAAAATGTTGAATAATAGTGGTGACATTGGATATCCTTGTCTCATTCCTACTCTTAAGGGGAAGGCTTTCAAACTCTTACCATTAAATACAGTGATAGCCACTGGTTTTCCACATATGCTCTTTATAATATTGAGGACACTTCCTTCAATTTCTAGCTTCTGAATTGTTTTTATCAAAAAGAGATATTGAATTTTGTCAAATGCTTTTTCTGCATTAATTGACATGTTCATTTGATTTGTCAATGTGCTGTACTACATTCATCGATTTTCTTATGTGGAACCACCCTGGCATGCCAGGAATGAACCATACTTGACCAAGGTTTATAATTATTTTAATGTGCATTTCTATTTGATTTGCAAGTATTTTATTAATATTTTTTTGCATCTATATTCATTAGGGAGTTTGGCTTATACTTTTCCTTTTTTGAAGTATCTTTGTCTGGTTTGGGTATTAGAGTATTATTGGCTTCATAAAATGAGTTAAGTAGTGTTCCTTTTCCTTGAATTTTTTGAAAGTTTGAGCAGGAGTGGTGTCAATTATTTTTTAAAAGTTTGCCAAAATTCCCCTATGAAGCCACCTGGCCCTGGACTTTTATTTGTAGTTAGATTTTGGATAACTGTTTGGTTCTCTTTGCTTGTGATTGGTTTCCCAAAGTCTTCTACTTTCTTCTTGGGTGATTCTAGGTTGCTCATGTGTTTCCAGGAAATTATCCATTTCATCAAAATTGGGTAGATTTTGGCATACAGTTGTTCATAATATCATTTTATGATTTTCTAATTTTTCCAGGATCCATAGTAATTATCCCACAATCATTTCTAATTCCATTTATTTGGATCTTCTCTCAGTATTACTTTGTCAGTCTAGCTAAGAATTGGTCAATCTTATTGATATTCTCAACGAACCAACTTCTGGTTTTGTTTATTCTGTCTCTTGTTTTATTTGTTCTCCAGCTCATTTACTTCTGCTTTAATCTTTGTTTTTTTTCTACTTTATGGATAGTTTGCTTATCATTCTCTAGCCTCTTCAGTTCAGTTAGGTCCTTAGATTTTGATATATGCATTTAGAGATATAAATTTCCTTCTTAAGAATAACCTTCACTGCATCTCATAGGTTTTGATACATTGTGTTCTTGTCATTACTTTCTAGACACCTGTTTCTCTTGCAGTTTTTCTCTTTGACACACTGGTGGTTTAGGAGTGTGTGGTTTAACCTCCATATATTTTGAAAGATCTTGTTCTTTGGTGGTTACTGATTTCTAGTTGCATTTCTTTATTGGCAGAGAATGGGCTCTGAATAATTTCAAAATTTTAAAATTTATTAAGGCTTGTTTTGTGGCACAGTATATGATTTATTCTGGAGAACAATCCATGGGTGCTAGAAAAGAATGTATAACCTGGTACTTTGGAATGTAACGATCCACATATTTCTATTAAGTCTAATTCATTTTTCACATTTTTTAGGTTCTCAATTTCCTTATTGGTCCTCTGTCTAGTCCTGTCTATAGAAAAGGATTATGTATTGAAGTCTCATACTTTTATTGTAGATATATCTATTGCTCCCTTCAGTTTACCCAATTTGTGTCTTGTGTACTTTGGAGCTAAATGATTGGCTGCATAAACATTTGTGATTTTTATTTCTTCTTGGTGAATTGTCCCTTTTATTAATATATAGTGTCCTTCTTTGTCTCTTATGTCATCTTTGCATTTAAAGTCTATTTCATTCAATATTAGTATAGCTACACCTGCTTTCTTTTGGTTGCAGCTGGCATAGTATATTTTTTTCCTTCCTCTCACTTTCACTCATTTTGTGTTTCAGGGTCTAAGATGAGTCTGTGGTAAGCAGTTCATTGATGAGTCATACATTTTAGTCTGTTCTACCAGTCTGTCTCTTTTAATTGGAGAGTTTAATCCATTCACATTCAAAGTTGTTACTGTGAAAGGAGTTCTTGAACCACCCATGTTAACCTTTGGGTTTTAGTCGACAAATGTATTTCCCCCCTCCCTTTTTTTTTAGCTTTATACTAATACTCTTCTATTTTGTGCCCTTCTTCAGGCCTCTCTCTCCTTTATTTTTTTTTTTTCTCAGCTTGTAGAGCTCCCTTTAGTATTTCTTGCAATGCAGATCACTTGTTAACAAATTCTTTCAGCATTTGTTTGTGAAAATTTTGAACTCTCCTTCAATTTTGAAGGAAAGCTTTGCTGGATAAAGAATTCTTGACTGGTAATTTTTCTCTCTCAGAATCTTAAATATACCATACCACTGCTTCTCACCTCTATGGTGCCTACTAAATACTACTAAGTGCTACTAAATATTGAGTAATCTGCCACAGTCTTATGTTGTTTCCCTTGTATGTGATGAATTAGTTCTCTCTTGCTGCTTTCAGAATTTGCTCCATTGCTTCAGCATTTGACAATCTGATCAGTGTATGTTTCTGAGGGGGTTTGTTTCAGTTTACTCTATTTGGACAAAAAAGTTTGTTGGGCATAATTGATTTGCATATTTATTCCATTTTAAAGAGTTGGGAAGTTTCCACCTATGCCTTGAAACACACTTCCTAGTGCTTAATTCTTCTCTTCTCCTTCTGGGACATCAATGATTTTTATATATCTTTTTGCTTCATGATATTCATCATTTCCCTGAAATCCAGTTCAATTTTTTTATTTTGTTTACCATTTGTTCTTTTGTATGTTCACATTCAATTTTTATATCCTCTATTTCCCTTATCCTTTCTTCTGCCTCATCAAATCTGCTATTGTGTCTCTTGCATATTTTTAATTTGATCCAGAGTATCTTTAAATTCCATGAGATGTATTTTCATTTATTCTTTAAAGTTTTTCTTTATGCTCTTCTAGAACATTCTTGATGTCCTTTTTGTCTTTAGCCATCTCATTGAAGTTCCTTTGGAGATTTGTGTGTACTTCTTTGATTAATTGCTCCAAACTTTGTGTCTCTTCTGGCTTTTTATTTTAGTCATTTTGCTTGTCCATATATTCTACATTCTTCAAGTGCTTTGTGATTTTCTATTGGCTTGGGGGCATTTGCTCATTTTGATAAGGTTACTTTTGGAAATGCATGATTATTTGACCATTTATATATAATTTAGTAGAGCTACAGCTGGATGGACTGAAGTTTCCCTATTCTACCAACACTTTGTGCTCTTGAGCTGCCTTTTACTCTCAATCCAGGCTTCCCAGAATTTCTCCTATGCCCTGGGCAGGGTGGAGATCCAATCAGTGCACCAGTTCTCTGTGTGCACTGGGGACTGCCTGCCCTTATGCCACAATGTGTCCCCTTTTCAGTTTGACAGGGAGTCTGCTCAAGGGCACCCTCCAGCTCAAACATGCCTGACTCCCTTCCTGCCATGCAACCATGAGCCTGTGGTGGAAATTAGGGGCTCCTAATGCTTCCATATGGTGTCCTCATTTATTCCCACTTCTTCACCATGCACACCCTGGCTTCCAAGGATGGAGAGTAAATGCTTCCTCTCAGATTCCCTTATGTAATCTTCTGGCCATATGGCTATGGAGGATCCCCTCCCCAGCTAACTACCAAGGTGGGTACATGGGAGTGGAGAGCTACTGCTCATTCTCTTGCCTGGTGACCATCTCAATGCTGCCAGCTCTGGAATGCAGTCTCAGCCACACAAACACACTATGTCCCTTGAGGCACTATCTCTCCAAGTTTTTGTCCATATCTCCACCACATATTATAGGGGTCCCTCTATGGTCAGTCACATGCCAAAACTGTGGTCTCTGGCATCATTGGGCCCCTCTGTAGTTCCTTTCATGGAGGAGAAACCTACTCCATATCACCCACTCTACCATCTTCCAGCAGCCTTTTGACATTCTTTTTAAATTCATATTTATTATGTACTTAAGGAGGGATTTATAACTTGCCTATCAAAGATATACTTTTAATGTAAGGAGCATATTTATTTCAGTATTCTTGCAGAAAGATCTTCTTTTTAGAGGTAAACTGACCTTTAAAATACAAGAAAATTGCTTAAAGATGGTCAGAATAGTGTCTCTGGGATGGTAATTCTGTCATTATCTAATAGCAGGATCTTTGTCCAGATTGTCAAAGTAGCCCAGGAAGGAGCATGAAGCCAAGCCTTTGAACCTGTTTCTGTTAAGGTTGTAGACATTTAGGGCAGAAAATGTGAATGAGGCCAGGGACATTTTTAGGGCCAGATTGGGAAAGCAAGTAGTTTGAGGGACATGGAAATTCAGAGGCAGGGTGCTTTGCTATATCTGAAGTGTCAACAAGTGAAGAATGATAAAGCCAACAGGAAAGGATAATTGAAGGACAGATAAGGAGAAATTGGCAAAAGTGCATATCATATAACAAGTTATAACCATTTTCTTTTAGGAAGATGAGAAGCAGAGGTTCTCAGTCAGTCAGCCTCTGAAAGGAGAGGTCTGGATGAAGAAGCAGCCACTGCTTTCCCCACTCCTCCTGACCTGGGTCTGTCTTCTTTAGTCCATCAGTCAGAGATCTTAGACATTTTCTTTTCACAGATGTATCCCAAGATACACACATCTAGATGAGTGTCTAGCACTGAAAATACAATCAATAAATATTTTTCAATAAGTGAAGTGAGATTGGTAATGGAGGTTTAGATTTTGAAAACAGGTTATATATTTGTAAGTTTATGAATGTGTGCATGTGTATATGTCTATGTAAATACATGTGTGTGCATATGCATGTGAATACATATTCATGGGTATGTGTGTGTACATATATGTGCTTATGTGTACTTATGTGCATGTGTGTAGGTGTATGTAAAGATATGCATATGTATGTATAATGCACATGTGTGTGTATATGTAGGTGCATGTGTATGTGTTATGTGCATATATACATGTGCATAGATGTGTGTGTGTTCACCCAATTTTCTGTTACTGCCACCATGGTGACATTTTCCTCATTGGCTCCAATTCCTTTGTCTACACTGTGGGCCCTTTTGTGAAGGTAGACTTTGGGCCATGGTGCCTTTCTACCATGTTAGGGGCAAATAGGACTGTGATCTCCAATTGTTTTTTGTCTAGTCAATGCCAATTTAATGACCTCAATTCCCATACTTAAGAATTAATATGTTAATTGGTGCTTTTGAAAACTACTTCACAGGAAGTTCTCCCACTCCTTCTAGACAGCAAAACATTTAAAAATATGCATCTGTAACTTTTTTCAATATTCTTTTAATACTGATTTTACTGACATCTTCTTGTGAATCATGGTGATCAAATATTGTAAAATCCTCAGAGGCTGCTTATGTATCTCTTATTATAATTCCCAGCAATATTTTCTTTGGATTCATGGTTGCAAGATGTTTTGCAGAATTTCCTTTTTCCTATTGAAAATCTCCTGCAATGTGGTCCAGCTGGGAAACCAGGCATCTGTCTCCACGGCACATGCAAAATCCTTGAACTTCCCTCTGCTCTGGCCTCTTGGCTTCCTCGGGCAGCTCCCTGTGGGTGCAGAACCTTCTCTCATCACTTCTTGGAAATCCCGTCACCAAGTCCACCTCCAACATCCCTTCTCTTCCCTGTCTAGTTCACCCTCACTGCAATGCCAGGTGCCTTCTGGAAAGGACCAGGTGTCCTTAACCTAGTAAATGAGAGTGCTTTGACAGTCACCTCAGCAACCCCTCCCCTCCCTTGCCTACAAAACCTGCTTGCCACATTCCCTGAGCCAAGTAGGGAAAGAGAGTGGGAGGGTCACAAAAGATCACAGTGAACAAACTGCCATTCTCCAGAAATGTCACATCCTCCCCCTTGTCTGTTCATCCTTAAGAATGAGTGTTCTCTGCAGGCAGTCTTCTTTACATACCCTGAAGCCCTTGTATGATTGTATTCAATTACTTTGATATATATATATATATATATAATATATATATATATATATAATATATATGGATATGGATATAGATATGGATATGGATATTTCAATGATCTCAGTCCAGCTCTTTGATCATTTCTGCCTTTCAGACCAGACAAGCATCTGGTCTCCAGCTTGTTTGACCAGCCCCAGGATAAGACATGGCTGCAGGCCATTTGAATTCTCACTGTCATCTCTCCCTAAAGCTGTTTTTTTCTCACCAAACTCAGTGATGGCTATGTTACCAGTAGCTGTCAGTTAGGGGTCTTCACTTGCCACAGGCTGAAGGACAGGTTGGGGTGGGTGAGCCAGAGGATGGTCTGAGTAGGCCAGGGGCTGGGGTCCCTTCCCATGAGCCAGTTACCACTTCCTGAGGCCAAGAAGCATACCTGTTTCTTCCTGTTTCTTCAGCCAATAGCCCAGTAGTGACATCTGATGACTTAGCTGTTTTAACAACTAAAGGAATTAAAATGGACAGAAGGTGCATCTCCTTAAAAAAGAAAAAGTGCAGCAGGGTAGATACACTTTTAGAAATGTAGTGTGATGTGGAGGCTAAGTGGCCACTGACTTGAAGTTTGGTTGCTCCCATGTCCTAAGAACAGGGCGCTCTCCTAAGGAAAATGTGTGCATTGGTTCTCTGATAAACATGTCAGAGGAAGACTAAGAGAATACAAAGTATGTAAAGCCTAGACTTAGAGGAAACAACTTATACTTCATTAATATGAGAGGTGAATTGCACATTCTAGAAATATGGAAAATAGAGAAAAGTATAAAGCAAACATTTAGATAAACACTTCTAGATATTTTGGTGGATTTCTCCTAAATATTTCTTTAAATGCATGCAGACTGGAATGTAGCCCATTAATTGGACCAAAGCTTAGCTGTCACAGATAGGTGTTGGAACCATGAATCTGTTTCATGCCAGTGGGTTCATATGCAATTTACTTACCCTTTCCATGTTTCAGCTTTCTCATCTGTAAAATGGGAATACTGTTTAGCTCATGGTATTCATTAGAATTATATATATATAAAAAGTGTGTTTATAAAATTATGACTTATACTCTATGGTATAGAAAAATGATTTGAATCTTAAATTAACAATGACAGGGAATTTTGCTTGGTTTATCATATTCTGTTTTTAAAATTTGCACCATTCCTTGTTCACCTCCTCATGTAATGAATAATTATTGATAACTCATTTTTGTATATTTTAATCCTCTTGTATCACCATTTGTGTTGAGGTTCTCAATTTTATGTATTTATTAGCCCCATGATTAACTTATTTAGGAATTAGTCATTTACCTAATTCATCATCTTGTACTTCATGATAGATCTCCAAGGAATGTCATTGCTTGTCAGAAAGATAAGGAAATTTTTATGGTCCTTGACACATTTGTCTCTGAAAATATCTTTTTTTCCCTGTTTAGTCTCTGGAACTTGGCCAGACATTGATGGAGGTATTCTTGATGATATAAACAGTGAGAAGCTGGAGGATTTCAGCTGCCAGTGTGAATGCCTCAGCTACCTGGTGAGCACCAGGGCATGTTTATCATCTGGAGATAACCATAAGAAAGGGGGAAGCTACGGACACACCCTGGGGAGCATGAAGCCCAGGAAGGGAAGAGCAGACCTAATAAGTGGAAGGCAGTCAGAGCTGGATGGTTACAAATCTATCTTTGAAGTTTTTTCTAGTTGGGAACCACTTGGATTTCTGTTGAAGCTCATGAAAGAGCTGCATGTAACAAGGATTCCTGTCCTTCTAGTGAAGTTGTAGGGCCATCCACGTCTAACAGACCCTGCTTTGCAATGCTGTGATCCCAGAGAGCTTTACCCAGGAGCACCAAAACATGCCTTGTGGTATCAGTAATTATAGGAAGGATACACTTTTGTTGGAGGATGGGTGTGTGAATATTTGAATCTCTCAGACACATGCTGTCTTAGTTTCCTGGATTGTATAACAAATGCCACACCATGGGTTGTCATAAATAGCAGGAATGTATTGGCTGATGGTTCCAGAACTTGGAGGCTGGCTTCCTCATGGAGATGGTAGTTATAGCCATCCATCCTTCAAGTGTTCCTTGGCTTTCCCATCATATGGTGATGTCCTCTCCTTTCTCTCCCTGGTCCCTGCTAACTTCTGGTTTCTTGTTCATCCCCATGGCTTTCTTTCCATAAGGCCTCCAGGAATAGGATTAAGACCCCACCCTGGTGCTTTTGGCAACAACTTTACTAAAAATAACATCTTCAGAAGGTCCTTTTTACAATGAGTTTACCCCACAGGAATGTGGGTTAAGAGAATGTGTATTTTTTTCTGGAATACATAACACAGTCTTTCACATACTAAATAATAACAGTTAATATTTATGCCATAAAGAGAATAAATCTTAATCCAAATATACAGCAAATAACTCAACCCATACATACATGTTTAGAATTTGCTTTAGAATTTGGAATAAAAGAGATTTACATGCTCCTTCCATCTATCAATAGACATTTTTCTTATACTGTACATTATTGATAGACTTACTGCAGATTCATAAAATCTTCTCTCTGAATTTATAATAAATGAAAAAGTTTTTATCTTCCATTGAGTGTGTTATGCATGAAATCTTTGCATGTTTGTGATTTTGTTACTGTATGTAGAAAGAAGGAATAACTAATAAGTAACTGCAGGGTGCATAAATCTTCTTGAAGGACATTTCATTCTAGTGACTGCTAGTTGTTATGTGTTTTTGAAGAAGTCAAAAGCCATGGGATCATGACTTTATGGTCTATTTTGTTTCTATTTGGGCAGCAGAGAGAGTTTTCTATATTCAGCTATTTGTCTTTGTGCTGATTTCTCCCCCATGTAGGTAGAGAGCAAGCAGATTTCTTTGGAAGGCTACCTGCAGGCTCTGTTGGAAATGGACCAGATGTTTCAGGTCTTGCAGGAGACTTAGTGAAGCTGGATAAGCAGCTTATGATGTACCCAACCAACAGGGTGGATGCCTTCCAGGTTCCATGTACGCTCAGGTATTGTGTGCATTTTAGCACTATTGAACTGTAAAGAGCATACACAGGGACTTCTTCACCTGCAGAGCACCCCTTGACATCAAAGCAGAGGGTTACATAGAGAGGTCAAGCTGAGTGAGGGAGCTTTGGGGTCTCTCACTGTCCATGGGAGACCCTGGAAAATGAACATCTTTAAAGGACAGTTTTCTTAGATGTGAAACTGTGACAATTCCTTCTTGATGAATAGGTTGTGAACATGAGAAATGGACAAGCCACCAGCCTGTGTCTGGTGCAGTGTCCTCCCCCACAGGCTGCTTTCATGATTGTCAGTCAGTGTACTCCTTAGTGCTCATGCAGGTGTCAGAGCACTCTTAGGTATCATATGACCATGTGGAACATTGATTTCATTTCTCTTATACTTTAAAGAGAGACATCTTCTCCCTTTATGATCTCTTTGAAGAAAATCCAGGCAGAGATCTTAGCACATGAGCTGACTAGAAAAATTGAGAAGGAACACCTGTCCCCAGCCCCTGACCTCCCCAGAGGGAAGGATGGTGAGGGGAGGGAGCAGGATGGGCATGCTGCAGTGGTTGGTGGATGTAGCATCCTTTGACCTCTTCATGTGCTTGGCACTGAAGGTCATTAGAAAGTGGATTATTTTGGTTTCTTTGGTGTAAGCCATGGGATGGTGGTGGCTCATGGAGGAATTTGTATCACAGAGCAGCAGGTACAGGTGGTCACTTGGGAGGAGCTGGATTTAGAATTTAGCTTTACTTGGATTTCCTACAATATAGAGCACTGATCAGGACTGGTACAGCCAAAGCACAAGGCAGGCTGACAAGGGGTAGGTTGTTGCTTACCCACACTCTCTGAGTTTTGTCAAAGGTAACTTTGTTCTCTATTCCTGAACTATATTTTTTAAAAGGTGAGAAAATTCATGAGGTTTGAATTGCAGTGAGGCCAATATAGCCCTTCTTTATCTCTAAGATGGGCTAATTTGCACACAGGACTTTGTGGTTCATTAGGAGACTAGCTTGCCACATTCTTTAGGGCTTTCTTTTTTTTCTTTATTAAATACAATTTTATTGAGATATATTCACTTACCCTATAATCATCCACAGTGTACAGCTATTCACAGTTCCATCATACTGTTGTGCATTCTTCACCAGAATCAACTTTGGATATTTTTCTTACTCCAAAAAAAGATAAAAAAGATTAAACCAAAAATGAGCACCCAAAACATTCAATACCTCATCACGCCCTATTTTTCATTTAGTTTTTGTCCCCATTTTTCTACTCATCTGTCCAGAAACTGGACAAAGGGAGTGTGAGCCATGAGGTTTTCACAATCACACAGCATACCTATGTAAGCTATGTAATCAGTTGTTTACAAGAATCAAGCCTACTGGGTTGCAGTTTGACAATATCAGGTATTTCCTTCTAGCTATTCCAATACACTAAAAACAAAAGAGGGATAACTATATAACACATAAGAATGCCCTCCAGAGTGACCCCTCTACTCCAGTTGAAATCTCTCAGCCACTGAAACTGTTTCATTTTACTTTCCCCCTTTGGTCCAGATTTTTTCAATAACATGATGCCATGTCCAGGCTCATCCCCAGGATTCCTGTGTTGCCAGGGAGATTTATATCCATGGAAGTCAAGTCCCACATAGGGAGAAGAACTGTGAGTTCACCTGTCATATGGGCTTGGAGAGAGGCCACACTTGAGCAACAAAGAGGTTCTCTGGGAGAGACTTTTAGGCACAATTAAAAGTGGGCTTGTTCTCTCCTTTGCAGACATAGGCTTCACAAAGTCATATCCCAAGATTGAGGGCTCATCCGACCAAACTGTCAGTCCTCAACATTTGCGAGAGCACCAGTGTTCTGGTTTGCATTTATTATTTTCCAAAAACTGCTGTGTTCTTTGATGCAATCTTGTGGGGGCAGATATATTCAGTCTTGATTAGGTTGGAACTTCAGAATTGGGTATTTTCCATGGAGATGTGACTCAACTGTATGCAAGAACTTTGACTGGATAATTTCCATAGAGGTGTTACCCCCATTCAGGGTGGGTCTGAATTAAATCATTGGAGCCATATAAAGGAGCTGACAAACAGAAGAAACTCAGAGCAGATGTGAGTGAGAATTTGGAGAACAACTGAGAGACATTTTGGAGATGGCCATTAAAAGCAGACTTATGCTATCCCAAATTTTGCTCCAGTGAAGCTAAGAGAGGACAGAATGCCTCAAGAGCAACATTTTGGAGAATGCCATTTGTTCTAGTTTGCTAATGCTGTCAGAATGCAAAACACCAGAAATGGATTATCTTTTATAAAAGGGGGTTTACTTGGTTACACAGTTACAGACTTAAGGCCATAAAGTGTCCAAGGTAACAAATCAGCAATTGGGTACCTTCACTGGAGGATGGCCAATACTGTCCAGAAAACCTCTGTTAGCTGGGAAGGCACGTAGCTGGCATCTGCTCCAAAGTTCTGGTTTCAAAATGGCTTTCTCCAAGGATGTTCCTTTCTAGGCTGCAGTTCCTCAAAAATGTCACTCTTAGTTGCACTTGGGATATTTGTCCTCTCTCAGCTTCTCTGGAGCAAGAATCTGCTTTCAATGGCCATCTTCAAACTGTCTCTCATCTGCAGCTCCTGTGCTTTCTTCCAAGTGTCCCTCTTGGCTGTAGCTCCTCTTCAAAATGTCACTCACAGCTGCACTGAGTTCCTTCTGTTATGTCAGCTCATTTATATGGCTCCACTGATCAACTTAGTCCCACCCCAAATGGGTGAAGCAACACCTCCATGGAAATATCCAGAGTCATCACCCACAGCTGGGTGGGGCACATCTCCAAAGAAGCACTCAAATCTAATCAACACTGATAATGTCTGCCCAAACAAGATTACATCAAAGATAATGTCATTTGGGGGGGCATAATACATTCATACTGGCACATTCCACCCCATGGACCCCAAAATGACATTATCTTTCCATATACAAAGTACATTCGTCCCACAACAATATCACAGAAACTTAAATCATCTCAGTAACAATAGTTAAGTACAAGATCCCATCAAAAGCAATTATAGGCATGGTTAGTCCTAAGGCATAATTTTTCTTTAGCTGTGGATCTGTGAACTTAGAACAACTTATGTGCTTCCAACATACAAAGGAGGGACATTCATAGGATAAACATTCCCATTTCCATAAGGAAAACCTGAAAGGAAAATGGTCCACAGGACCAAAACAGTTCCTAAAAAGTTCTAGTTTGCTAATGCTGCCAGAATGCAAAACACCAGAGATGGATTGGCTTTTATAAAAGGGGGTTTATTTGGTTACACAGTTACAGTCTTAAGGCCATAAAGTGTCCAAGGTAACAAATCAGCAATTGGGTACCTTCACTGGAGGATGGCCAATGGTGTCCAGAAAACCTCTGTCAGCTGGGAAGTCATCTGGCTGGTGTCTGCTCCAAAGTCCTGGTTTCATAATGACTTTCTCCTAAGATGTTCCTCTCTAGGCTGCAGTTCCTCAAAAATGTCACTCTTAGTTGCACTTGGAATATTTGTCCTCTCTCAGCTTCTCTGGAGCAAGAATCTGCTTTCAATGGCCATCTTCAAACTGTCTCTCATCTGCAGCTCCTGTGCTTTCTTCCAAGTGTCCCTCTTGGCTGTAGCTCCTCTTCAAAATGTCATTCACAGCTGCACTGAGTTCCTTCTGTTATGTCAGCTCATTTATATGGCTCCACTGGTCAACTTAGACCCACCCCAAATGGGTGGAGCAACACCTCCATGGAAATATCCAATCAGAGTCATCACCCACAGCTGGGTGGGGTACATCTGCAAAGAAACACTCAAAGAAATCTAATCAACACTGATAATGTCTGCCCACACAAGATTACATCAATGATAATGGCATTTGGGGGACATAACACATTCAAACTGGCACACCATTTTGAAACACAACCTGGGAGCAAGCAGATGCCAGCCACATTCCTTCCCAACTAACAGAGGATTTCTAGATACCAAAAGACTTTCTCCAGTGAAGGTACCTACTGTTGATGCCTTACCTTGGACACTTAATGGCCTTAAGATAGTAACTGTGCAACCAAATATGCCCCCTTTATAAAAGCCAATCCATTTCTGTTATTTTTTGTAATGGCAGCATTAGCAAACCAGATCAACCAGTAAAAACCCAGGTGGGGAACTCCAACTTTTCTGCATTCTTCCTCAGTTCCCCAAGGGTCCCTGCAAATATGTCCTCATTCTCTGCCCAGATTACTTTTGGATGCATTGGGATTTCACACTAACCTGCACAAACCTACCAGATCTCACTTCCTATTCAAAGTACCATGTAATTGTGGTGTGTGACTAAACTGACCATACAAGAGAAATTATTTAGTGTGCCACAAAAAATACAGATCCTGTACCTAATAAATATCTATTCCATTGGTTTCACACACAAGTTGAAGTTTAAAAGCATAGTCAATATCATCCTATGTTCTGATTTTCTTTAGTCCTAAAGTGATCCACTTCATTTACATCTCACTGAGGTCTGAATTCTCTTTCAGCTTTTTTAACAGTTGCTTTATGATGTAATAGTGACATTCATAGCTGCCAAGCTCTAGCTCTGAATTTCAGGTGTCACAAAGATAACCAAATCCCAAAGTCTGACCAGGTTATACACAAAGAACTCAGCATCTCAGAATATAGAGATAACCATTACAACCTGGGAGTAGATGTGACTACTGTAAGAGCTTACAATCTAGTGACTATTACAATAAGCATTCCCCTTATAAGCTCTGCTCTACAATTCAATCCTTATGGTTAGTTCATATTAGTGAGGCATTATATTTGTCTTTTTGTTTTTGGTGTACTTCACTCAAAATGCTGTCCTCAAGATCCATTTACCTAGTTGTGTGTCTCACAGCTTCATACCTTCTTGCAGTGACTCAATATTCTAGTGTATGCATACACCACAGTTCACCATTCTGTTCCTCAGTCAACATAACCTTAGGCCACCTCCATACATTGCAATTTTTGCATAGTGCTACCATAAACACCAGTGTTCAAATGTCCATTTGTGTCCCTGCTCTCAGATCTTCCAAGTATATACTTCATAAAGAGGTTGCCGGAACTTATGGCATTAAAATACTTAGCTTCTTTTGAAACCAGCACACTGTCCTCCAGATAAGCTACTCTATTCTATTTCCCCACCAACAGTGAATAGGTACATCACTCCATGGTTTCTTCAGCAATTTTAACCCTCTCTTTATATTTTCCCAGCAATTTTATAGAGATATATTCACATATCATATGATCATCCACAGTGTACAATCAGTTGTCCACAATACCATCCTACAGTGTGGATTCAGCACCATGATCAGCACTTGAACATATTCATTACTTCAAAAAGTTTTTTAAAGAATAATGAAATAGATCAAAAAATTGAAATATCATACAATGCAATACAATAATAAGGTCAGACAATAGAGGCAATATACCAAAGCTAAATGTCTATGAGAGGGGGATACAAGGCGGGGAATGGGATTCTTGGTAGTGGTGATGTTGTCTTTCTTTTTCAATTGTCATGAGCTTGGATCCTTTCATGGCTGCCTCTTTTTACAGCTCTTTAGCAGACTAACACTCATATCATCCAATGAGGGAGACTGTCATTTAGATGTGATTTGCTTGTCATTATCCTTTCTGCAAACAAAGAAATCTATAAGAGATATACATGAAGTTCCAGCTCATCTGGAAGCTGGTCAACTTTGAGCAGTGCATGATGACTGCATGTTCATGTTAGAGGGGCATGAAGGCTTAGCTCCATTTAGTAGCTGTTCAAAGTGTGGACCCTGATATCATCCAAACTCACCTGGACGAGTACATGGTGGGGTAATGGGCAGCAAGAATGCCCAGTGTGAGCTGAGCAACTGCAATTTCTCTGTTGAGTTCTTGCATTTGTGGCTGGTCAGTGAGTTAGTACACACATGCTAAAGACAGCAATTGGTCATGGGAAGGCATGTTTACACAAAAATGGGGTGATCTTTCCCCAAGCAGAACTTTCAGGAGATAGGAGGATGAGTAAAATACTTTATTGCAGTGTGGTGAAATCAGTGAGCTCCCACAGACATGTATGAAACATTAAAATCAAAGGATCTTGAGAATCAGAAAGGTATTTAGGATGACAGCTGGTGTGTGCTTAGGTAAGAAAGAATAATGGAGGAAATAATCACTGAAAATTTCCAAACTTTTATGAAAGACAAGATTATAGGTACAAGAAGTGCAGCATACACTGAACAGGATAGATTCAAATAAAACTACTCCAAGACAATTTCTGATCAGATGTCCATTGTCAAAGACCAAAAAAAAAAGAATTCTGAAAGCAGCTGGAGAAATGTGATCCATCACAAACAAGGGAAGCATGATAAGACTATGTATCTATTTCTCTGCAGGAACCATGGAGGTGAGAAGGCAGAGGTATGATATATTTAAGATATTGAAAGAGAAAAACTGTCAACCAAGAATTCTATATCTGGCAAAATTGTCTTTCAGAAATGAGGGAGAGTTTGAAATCATTTCAGATGAATAGACACTGAGAGGGTTTGTGAACAAGAGACCTGCCCTACAAGAAATACTAAAGGGATTACTACAGGCTGATAGGAAAACACAAGAGAAATATGTTTGGAGAAGAGTGTAGAAGTGAAAACTACCAGGAAGGGTAAAAGGAAAGAAAGAAAAAATAAGATGGCACATAAATTCAAAAATAAAGAATACTAGAAGAAATTATTCCTTTACAGTAATATTAGTAAATGTTAGTGGGTTAAGCTCCCCAGTAAAAAGACATAGACTGGCAGAATGGATTACAAACTAGGACCCAACTATATTCTGTCTACAAGAGACTCACTTTAGACATAAGGACAAAAATAGGCAGAAAGTGAAAGGTTGGAAAAAGATATTTAATGCAAATAGCCAGAAAAATGTGGGGCTAGCTATATTAATATCAGACAAATTAGACTTCCACTGTAAAACAATTAAAAGAGAAAAAAAGGACCCCATAAACTAATAAAAGGCACAATACATCAAGAAGATTTAACAATCAGAAATATTTATGCTCCAAGCCAAGTTGTGCCAAAATACATGAGGCAAACACTTACAGCACTGAAGGGAGTAGACACATATAGAGAGAGGATCAATCAGGAAATAGAGATTTTGAACTGTGTGATAAATGAAGCAGATCTAACAGACATTAGAACACTATACCACACAACAGCAATGTACATATTTTTTTCAAGTGCTCATAGCTCATTCTCCAGGATAGGCCACATGTTGGGCCACAAAAGAAGTCTCAATAAATTAAAAAATATTGATATTGTACAAAACACCCCCTTGACTCATAATGGAATGAAGTTGGAAATCAATAACAGGCAAAAGGCCAGAAAATTCACAAATATATGGAGACTAAAAGCATACTCCTAAATAACCACTGGATCTGGGAAGAAATTACAAGAGAAATTAGCAAATGTCTTGAGACAAATAAAATGAAAACAAAGCATATCTAAACTTATGGGATGCAGCAAAATTGATCCTAAGCAACATCAGGAAGAAATAAAGAAAAAAAAATTCCATTTACACTAGCAAGCAAATTAGTCAAATATTGAGGAATGAAATTAACTGAGGCTGTAAAAGACTTATGTGCAGAAAACTATAAGAAATTGCTAAAAAGAAATCACAGGAAGTGAAAGGTACTCGAGATGAAAGGTATCCCTGACTGCCAGAAATGAGAGACAACTGAGAAGTTCAGGCAAAGTCATTTATTCCAAGAGTGGAAAGGAGCTTGCCTGGGCAGTGCACAAAATGATGATGCCCAGACTGAGTGGATAGGACAGATATTTATGCAGAGCTGAGAGGGTTAGCTTTTGCTGGCAAGGAAGTTAGCTTTTGTGGGCTCTTTGCAGGTGGGGTTTCTGACATCTAAGTTTTGGGCCCTTCATTCCCATCTTTTGGGTTAGGGTAGGGAAGGGTATTGGCAGGAACAGGGGCATTGTTTCTTTTTTCTGTAGCTTCTTCCTGTTGGTGGGAGGCATAGGAAACTTCCATTGTGAGGGCTTGATAGGGTAATAGTTGTGGCATGAAGATGAGCTGGGTGGTGATGGAGGTGGATATTCTTTTGCCGGTATTTTCAGCCAGGTTGGTAAGAAGCTTCATAAGATGGGTGACTAGGAGAGCTAGGCTTAGTAGGATTAGCAGTGTTATGAGGGGGAGAATCCATTGTCACCACTGAATAGAAATTGAGGAGCTGGTGCTCTCCTGAAGGCTTGCTCGTGTAGTTTTGAGATGCCTGTTCTGATGATTCCCAGTTTGTGAAGAAGCAGCATTGTTTCTGTAATAGAGTACAAATGCCTCCATGGGCAGTGTTAGAAGTCCAGGCCTCATCTATTTTGGAGGAATACTGAGGCTAGGGATTCTGCTAGGTCTTGGGGGCTTTCTAGGGTGTCTGATATCTTTTTAGCCCAAGTGCAAGTTCTTTTGAGAGGGTAGCTACTTGGTGTACAGAGACTCCAAGACTGGTAGCTCTGGTACTGGCTCCAGAAAGAACTCCTAAGATGGGTAATAGGGAGATGAATTGGACTGCCCAGGGCATTTGGAGGTGGGTAGTTGGTATGGCAATGGAGGTGTCAGGTGGAGCAATGGAGATTGAGGGGCTTATGTAGGTTAGATTGTAGATTCCACTCCAATTGGTGGGGAGGCATAAGTAGATGGAAGTTCAGCAGACCCAGAATACACAATAGGTGCAATGTAAACAGGAGGTGAGATGTATGGTATAAACATGTCAGAGGGGACTGGTGGGGCAGGCAGAGCCCATGAGTGGGGTATATTGGTTGAAGAAGTGGAGGGTATGACTGAGGGCAGCAGATCAGATTGACTGAAGTTGGGGAGCATTAGTGGAAACCGAGGGAGTTTCCAACTGGAAGTGGAGTCGGTAGGTATCTAGAAAGAACTTGGTGTTGTAATCTGGAAATAATTTGCATGACTGTGAGGAAGTTTCTGGGATATGGGTGGGGAGGAGGAGGATGGGTGGTCAGTTGCCATGGCCATGGCAGAAAGCAGATGTGCTGGAGTGAGTGTTAGGGGTGTTTGGCCAGTTATTTGTAGTTTATGGGGGCAGCAGGATAGAGGGAAATGAGAGTGGGTGTAATAGTGGCTGGGACTGTTGACAGTGATGGTTTTGTTGTAGGCTTGGGGTGGGAGATGTTCAATGGGTTTGCTGTTGGGGAATGGTGGTCATTGGATGCAAAGTGGTACTTGCTAGGCTAGGGTGAGGTGGGTGGCCATGGATCTTGAGTTTTTTTGGGGGAAGGTTGAGTGAGGATAGAGAGTTTTTTAATTGAAGGACAGTAACTTTGCAGATAAGAGTAGCACCATCTGGCTCTAAGAACGACAGGAATGGGAGAAAAGTTGCATGGAGTCCTGCTGGGGTGGTAGTTCAGGGCATGATGAAGGTTGGGACTGTGAGATTGGCTTCTTGTGAAAGGTGAAGACAGATCCAGCAGAAGGGTGCTTGGGAGGAGTTGGAGTTATGTAAGAGAGTGGAAGTGAGGTTTAGAATTCTTTCTAGGTGTAGTGGAAAGGAGAGAGTTTGGGATGGGAGTGTTAGAGTGTGTAGGCAGTTTGGATTAGTAGGGAAAAAAGACACAGAATTTAATTCCTTGTGAAGTCCTGGAAGGTTCCTTGAAGGTATTCATCTCACAGGAAGATGAGGAGTTGCTCCTTTAGCAGATCTGGAAGGAGTAGTGAGATGATTTCATTGGTCAGGCTGGAAGGCTGATGAGTTGGTGGTGGGTCCATTTTGTAGCTGGGTTATCTTGAGGGTGGTAGGGCCTGTAAGAGCAGACTGTAGTGGGGGGCTTGATATGGTTTGATACAACTAAGGTGATGCCAAGTGTGTGGGAGCTCAGCTAGTTGGACAGCTGAGGGAGTGCCTAGAGTGACTATAGTGGCCATTCCACTGGGGTTTAGGCCTTTGGGAGGGGTGAAATGCTTTAGTAAGACCTGGTGGCCAGTTTGGACAGAGAGGGGTGTTTCAGGATTTGGGACAGGAAGGACTGCATCAGCATGGTCTCAGAGAATGTTTCTGAGTTTTTTTAGGAAGGGGAAGTAATCTCCCATTTGGGATGATACAAGGGGTAAATATCCTAGGATGAATGGTCATCCATACATGAGCTCAAAGGGATTTAGGAGAGGTGGTTGTCTTGGGAGTTCCCATGAGAAAGTAAGTGCTAAGGGTAGGAGCTGAGCCCATGGTACATGGAATTTGGTTGAGTGTGGTGAGGTGGGTTTGAAGGAGGTAGTTGACTTTTTCTACCTTTCCAGATGATTTGGGTTGGCAGGGAATATGCAGATTCCATGTTATTCCTAAGGCCTTGTAGACTCCTTGGGTTATTTGGGAGATAAAGGCTGGGCCATTGACTGATTGTAGCAAGTGGAGGAGTCCAAAGCAAGGAGTAATGTTGGTTAGAAGTGTGGATACAGTATCTAGTGTTTTTTCTGATGATAAGGGGGAGGCTTCTATCCATCCTGAGAATGTGTCTACAAGGATGAGAAGGATTTTTGTACATTTGATGGGAGGCATGTGGGTGTAGTCTCTTTGCCAGTTTTCTCCTAGTAGGTGGCCTCATGCTTGATTGAGGGCTCCCCTGGCTGCAGCAAGTGCACCCTGCTTAGAGGTGATGAGGCAGATGGGATAAGATGAGAATTTTTTATAAGGGTGGTTAATTGTGGATGGTGTAAAAGTGGGCAGAGGAAGGTGGCTAGAGAATTTTGGCTGGCATGAAAGAGATTGTGGAGGTGGGTAAGGATATGATTTCCTTGGAGGTGAGGGAGG
Organism: Choloepus hoffmanni; assembly: GCA_000164785.2. Lineage (NCBI taxonomy): Eukaryota > Metazoa > Chordata > Mammalia > Pilosa > Megalonychidae > Choloepus > Choloepus hoffmanni. The sequence goes on from KN192070.1 coordinate 241,126, forward strand.
ATTAGGCAATTGTTGATTATAAACCAGCCATGGGCATTTGACAGCTGCTGGGTTGTATATTAACTTCCCCAGGGGAGTATTCACTGGCAATGGAAGGAAAAGGAGGAGTGAGGATTTGGGAAGTGGGGAGGAAAGGGCAGCTTGAGCTGCTTGTTTTGCTGCTTTGTCTGATAGGTTGTTTACTTGCATGATGGGGGAGGAGAGTGTTTGATGGGCCTCACAGTGTAGAAGAGCTTCTTGTGTAGGTAGCTGAGCTGCTTGAAGGAGTTTTAGGATGTGGAGTCCATTTATGATGGGGGTTCCATTTGTATTAAACAGTCCCTGTTTGGCCTAGTTGGCAGCATGGTTGCGGATGATGTGGAAGACATATTTGGAGTCAGTATATATATTGGTGGGAGTATTGCCAGCCACTTTAAGGGCTTGAGTGAGAGTGACTAATTCTTCTTTTTGTGATGAGGACACTAAGGGTAGACTCCCTTGCCCAATTATTGTGTTGGGGTCTTGTACTCTGGTGTCACTGGCTACTCTTTGACCTTGTGTGATGTAGGAGCTGCCATCAATGAACCAGTTTCAGGCAGGGGGGTGGAGGTTTGAGGAGATGTTGGGGAAAGGAGTTTGGGTTTGGTTGATGATTTCTTCACAGTTGTGTGTTCTTTGGTTTGTAATGGGAAGGGAGGTGGCTGGGTTGAGCCTGGTTGGGTTACCAAGATGTGTATTTGGTCAGGTAATTATTGTGAGATGATATTCTTGAGCTTTGGAAGGGGGTATGTCACAGCCCATGAGGGCCATGCCAGTCCAGAGGCCAAAGAAGACAGCATTTTCTGATACATAAACTTTTATTCAGGGCCTATTTATAGGGTGAGAAGTCATGGAGAGATCATAATGGCTCTCTCAGGCCAGGTGGGCATTGCATTCACAGGAAGTCAGCCACACAAAGCAAAGAGGACAGCAAGCCATTTATAAGGGTTTAAGACAAAGGCCTTCCTAAGGATGGAACAGCATAGATGCAGGAACAGATCACTCTGACCTGAGGGGTGGTGCAGAAAGGACTAGAAAACACTTGAACAATTACATTTTACTCTTTTTGTGGGACTAAGAGCCTCTCACCTCCTGCCTGTTTCCCATAAATTTACATTTTAAGTTCAACTTACCCTTTTTCTCTTTACTGGCTTACAAAGATAATAGGTTAAACATTAGCTGCCTAGGTCACGCAGACTGCTGTGCACCAAGATCTGCAGGCCTGATTTGCTCAGGCCATGGGCTGCCACAGGGCAAAAGGTTTAGGATTTTAGGAGAGGATAGATATTTAAGGATATGCAGAGTGTGTATTTTAAGGGAATGGTGAATAATCAGCTTGTCAGCTTCTTGTGTAAGGAGGGCTGCTGCTGCTAGGGTTTTTAAACAGGTAGGTCAGCCACAAGCTGTGGTGGGGAGCTGTTTTGAGAGGTAGGCAATGGGTTGGAGAGAAGGGTTTTGTTTGGGGCTAAGAATCCAAGGATAGTGTTTTACTTGTCAGTAATGAAGAGGGTGAATGCATGATTGAAGTTGGGCAAGGTGAGAGCTGGAGGAGAGAGTAGGACTTGTTTTAGCTTGGAGAAGATCTGTGTTATTTGCATGGATAGATTAAGGGGTTTGTGGAGGTTTCCTTTTGTGGCTTGACATAGCAGGCAGGCTAATAGAGTGAAGTTGGGAATCCAAAGGCAGGAAAACCCTGCTAGCCCCAAGAAGGATAAGGTTCCTTGTTTCTTGAATGGCAGTGGGAGTTTGGCAATGAGAATTTTTCACTGAAGGGTAATGGCTTTTAATGTGGGAGTCAATATTAATCCTAGATATGTGACTTGGTGTAGGATGAACTGAGCTTTGGTGCAGGAGACATGGTATCCCCTAGAGGCTAAAAAGTTCAGGAGATTAATGATGCCCTGGGTGAAAGTTCCCTGGGCAAGTGCACAAATAAGATCATCTACATATTGCAGTATGGTGACAGAGGCATGTGAAAACATAGCAAGATCATGTGCTAGGGCTTGTCCAAAAAGGTGGGAGGAATTGTGAAATCCAAGTGAGTTGGGCTGATTTGTTGGTGTCTGGATCAGTCCAGGTAAAGGCAAAGAGTTGGGAGTCAGGGTGGAGGGGTATGGTGAAAAATGTGTCTTTAAGGTCTAAGACTGAAAACTTCATGGTGGTGGGTGAACTTTGGGAGAGGAGGGTATATGGGGTGAGGACTATGAGGTGTATGGGGATTACAGCATTGTTGATGGCTCTGACGTCTTGGATTATTTGGTATGTGACATTTGGCTTGCAGATGGGTAGAATGGGGGTGTAACGTGGAGAGTGGTTTAATTTTAAGAGGTTTCATATGAATAGCTTTTGTATAATTGGTTTGAGGCCATGAAGGTGTGTGATAGATATGGGGCATTAGGGGATTGTGGGGTAGTTGGAGGGATTTTTTTAGCATGATAGGGATAGCGGCATGGTGTGTAGTGACAGAGGGGTTATCAATGTCCCAGGTGAGTGGGTTTCCAAACTGTTTGGGGAAAGCAGAGGGGATGAGATAGGAGGGGACTTCTGAAGGATTAGGATTAGAGTGCTGGCAGGCATAGGAGTTTGAGCAGGCTGAAGGGTGATGGCTTGGAGGGTGTTGAAAATGTCTCTTCCTAGTAGTGGAGTGGGGCAGTTAAGGATGAGGAGGAATGAGTGTGTGAATGTTAGAGTAGGGGGGGTGATTCTCTCAGCTGAAAGGGGTTCCCTTGACCCCCATGACTTGTATGGAGGATCAGACATTGGGTCCCGCATAAGTGATAAAGTTGGAGTAAGTGGCCCCAGGATCTAGGAGGAATGAGACTGACTTACCTGCAGTGGTTAGAATTATCCAGTGCTCCTGGTTGTTGATGGAGATGGGACCCTCCAGTGTCCCCAGGCTCCATCAGTCCTCACAAGCAAGGCCTAGGAGGTCTGCAGTAGCTGAGGCTTGGGTGGGTACCTGTGGACCTAGAGAGGTTTGGGGGCCATCCATTTTCCAGTGTCCCTCTTGTCCACACAGAGGGCATGGCCAGGTAGGAGGGCATAGACTGGGACACTGCCTGGCCCAGTGGCCAGTGCCTTTACATCTGAAGCAGGACCCCAGGGGAAGGTGGGAGGATGCTGCTCCCCCCTGTGTGGGAGCACTGTGGCTAGCATTTGACTTTTTGCTTTATCTTGGGCTTGCTTTTCCCCCTTGGTCACTTCCTCTCTGTTTCTGAATTCTTTTAAAGTGGCAGCCATGAGGTTACCTTGGGGGGTGAGGGGACCCTCTTTGAATTTTTTTTTAATTTGTGGCTAATATCAGAAGTTGGCTGTGAAATAAAGCAGGTGTTTAACCATAGCTTGCCCTTGGGGCTGTCAGGGGTCATCCTGGTGTTTGTTTAAAGTCCTTCAGTGAGGCAAGGCATGAACTTGGTAGGGTATTCATTTTATTCCTGAAAAATTTTTTAATTTGACAAAGTTAACTGTTTTGAGGGAAGCTTTTTCAAGTCTTGCTATGATACATGTTCGAAAATGGTTGTGTTTAGCAATGGCCCCATGGCTGGGTAGGTACTGCCAATCAGGGTCAGACTGAGGGACAGCCTGCTCTCCTGGGGGTTTGATGGGGTTGGTGGCATTGAGGCCATCTGCATGCTGCCATGTCACCTGCCTGACTTTTTCCTGCTCCTCTAGGAGGAGGGTGGATATCATATTATAGGACTGGATAAGGTATTTAAACTCTTTAATGTATGGGCCTTGGCTGGTGGAGAAGGAACCAAGTTGTTTTTTGATTTGGGAGATATCTCCAGGTGAGAAGGGGACATGGACATAGACTATTACTTCAGTGCCAGTGACATCCAAGAGTGGGATGAGTGGCCATTTTGTGGGGTAGCTTCAGAGGTGATGGGGTATGGAATGATGGAGTGGGAGGAAGGGTTGTGGCTAGGGGATTGGCATCAAGCTTGGGAGGAGCAGGTTTTATGGATGTGGGTGTTTTGTGGGTGGGGGATTGTGATGGGGAGCTGGGCAGAGGAGACCATTGGGGTGGGGGGAGGGGTCTTTGAGTGTGGATGAATGTGTGGGCTGGAAGGGGGAAGGAACTTGGAGAGCTGGGGCTGGAGGAGGGATTTGTAGGAGATGGTGTGGGTCCAGGAGGGGTGGCCAAGTCCACAGGGTCAGGTTCAAAGGTATCAGAAGGGGTTTGATAAGGAGGGGGAGGAGTGGAGGCAGTGTCCTCAGAGGAAGGAGGAGGAGGAGGAGGTTTGCAAGCCATCATGATGTTGTAGGTGGAGCAAGAAGAACAAAGGGTAGGATGAGCACATAAAGAAAAGAAGACCTGAATGTCTGGGGCATTGTCCACTTGCCATTACAGTATAAAAAATTGTCTAGGTCATGCAGGGGATTATAATCAAAGGTGCCATTTTCAGGCCAAAATGAGCTATTGTTGAGCATATATTGTGTCCAAGCAACATTGCCAAAGAAAATGAGACACTTGGGACAGATAACATCCTTGAAGCTGAGGTTTTTGTACTGTCTGAGAAAGCATCCCAGGGGTGTTTTGGCAGGGTGAGGGGAGAGAGGATCCAGCACCCATTCTGTGGTGTTTCCTGGGGCCCATAACCCAGGAGGAGGGCATCTCCAAATTCAATCCTGAATTAACACAAAGAAATAGATGCTCAGCTGGAAGTTGGACACCTCCAAACTATGCCAGGAGCAGGAACCCCTGCCCAGCAGTGGGTCCAGAGTCCTGGTTGAGGCCCAGTACTAGTGCTTTTGAAATTTTAGAAGTACCAGCTTGACCAGGCAGAAGGGCAGGCATAGATGGAGAAGGGTGCCAGAGGGGAGAAGAGAGAGAGAGAGGGAGGGAGGGAAGGTGAAGAGAGAGAGAGATGAAGGGTGGGGGTGATTGCACTTAGGCAGCTTAATAGTGTGGAGAGGTTCCATAAGTGTCTTACAAGCAGACAGTCATCTCTGGCAATGGGGGGGGGGCTTTAAGTCAGTACAGCCAAGGTTAGGGAGTTAGCCTGGGTGAGCTGCTGCTGCCCACTGCTTCCCTAGTAGTGAGGCTGTAACCAGGGTGCCACACTCTGAGTTGTCCCAGGTTTTGGCACCAGATGAAAGGTACCCCTGATCACCAGAAATGAGAGACAACTGAGGAGTTCAGGCAAAGGCATTCTGAGAGTGGAAAGGATTCTTCCTGGGCAGTGTACAAAATGGCAACTGCCCTGACCGAGCAGATGGGACAGATATTCATGCAGAGCTGAGAGGAAATTAGCTTTTGGTGGCAAGGAAATTAGTTTGTTGTGGGCTTTTAGTGGGTGGGGTTTGTGACATCTAAGTTTTGGGCCCTTTAGTAATAACATTGAACATAGAGAAGAGGGAGAAGAGTATTAATATCATCATTGCTAATGATATTTTCAAATATCCTACTTCTAAATAGGATCACATTCATGATGCTGGAGGTTAGGATTTGAACAAATCTTTCCAAGGGAAAAAAATTCAATGTATATCAGGTATCAAAATTTGAGTCATATATATTTTAGCACTTAGAAGCTAAACTTCATGAATTTTGTTCGTCAAGAAATAGTGACACAATTATTATAAAAGAGGCAGTACATTTACCGTCCACAAATTTCTGGGTACTGATAGATGTGGATAGTAGAATGATTGGAAACCTCACATGGGTGAGACACAGGGTGTCCTCATTTCCATCTGTTATTTCCATGGTTAGATGTAGACCCATTTTTGCAAGATCTAAAGATTTTTCTATTCACTTTTCTTTCTAAAATTGTTTCAAAATTGCTTCCTCTATATCACTACAAAAACAAACCTGCTAAAAAATTCAGTATTTCTTTTTGCTTCCCTCCCCCCAGCCTCTTTCCCAAGACTTACAATCATTGAATTCTGGTTCATAAGTTATTTTTTAAATTTATTTATTTTTTAAAATACATTTTATTAAGATATATTCACATTCCATGCAGTCATACAAAACAAATCGTACATTCAATTGTTCACAGTACCATTACATAGTTGTGCATTTATTCCCAAAATCAATCCCTGACACCTTCATTACCACACACACAAAAATAACAAGAATAATAATTAAAGTGAAAAAGGGCAGTTAAAGTAAAAAAGAACACTGAGTGCCTTTGTTTGTTTCCTCCCCCCATTTTTCTACTCATCCATCCATAAACTAGACAAAGGGGAGTGTGTTCCATATGGCTTTCCCAATCACATTGTCACCCCTCATAAGCTACATTTTGTATAATCACCTTCAAGATTCATGGGTTCTGGGTTGTAGATTGATAGTTTCAGGTATCTACCTCCAGCTACCTCAATTCATTAGAACCTAAAAAGGGTTGTCTACATTGTGCGTAAGAGTGCGCACCAGAGTGACCTCTTGGCTTCTTTTGGAATTCCTCTGCTACTGAAGCTTATTTCATTTCTTTTCACTTCCCCCTTTTGGTCAAGTAGATGTTCTTCATCCCATGATGCTGGGTCTAAATTCCTCAGCAGGAGTCATATTCCACATTGCCAGGGAGATTCACTCCCCTGAGTGTCTGATCCCATTTAGGGGGGAAGGCAGTTATTTTACCTGCCAAGTTGGCTTAGCTAAAGAGAGAGGGCCACATCTGATCAACAAAGAGACATTCAGGAGGAGGCTCTTAGGCACAATTATAGGCAGGCCTAGCCTCTCCTTTGCAGCAACAGTCTTCCCAAGTGCAAGTCCTGTGGTAGAGGGCTCAACCCATGAAACCACCAGTCCCCCATGTCTGTGAGCACACTAGCAACCATTGAGGTGGGACAGCCCAATACCCCTGCATTCTCCACCAGCTTCTCATGGGGGCTTTGCATATTATTTTTCCCTGTTTTTTTTTAATTAACTCTTTTTTAAAAAAATCAAGTGTATAAAAAATTAAAAAAATTAAAAAAAATTAAAAAAAACATACACTAAGAGAACATTTCAAACAGACCGTAACAAGGGAGTAAGAATAAGCAACTAACCTAAGATAACTACTTTACTTTCAACATGTTGCTACTCTACCCTAAGAAACTAACCTGATATAGCAACATTTCTGTGAACTTGTTACAACTATACCCATCAGAAATTAACAGATCATAGTCATTCCTGGGCATTCTCAGAATGTTAAATTTATCTACAATAGCTTATCTGTTCTTATTGGATTATCGTTCCCCCTTCCTTAATTGCTCTCTAGCACTATTTCCCCTACATTCTACATTATAATCCAGTCATTTTACATTTTTCAATGTTCACATTAGTGGTAGCATACAGTATTTATCTTTTTGTGCCTGGCTTATTTTTCTCAGCATTATGTCTTCAAGGTTCATCCATGTTGTCATATGTGTCACGACATCATTCTTCTTACTGCCACATAGTATTCCGTCGTGTTTATAAACCACATTTTATTTACCCACTCATCTGTTGAAGGACATTTGGGTTGTTTCCATCTCTTGGCAATTGTGAATAATGCTGCTATGAACATTGGCTTGCAGGTATCTCTTCATGCCATTGCTTTCAGATCTTCCAGGTATATACCAAGAAGTGCAATCGCTGGATTGAAGGGTAACTCTATATCTAGTTTTCTAAGGAACTGCCAGACTGACTTCCATAGTGGCTGAACCATTATACAGTCCTACCAACCATGAATAAGAGTTCCAATTTCTCCACATCCCCTCCAGCATTTGTAGTTTTCTGTTTGTTTAATGGCAGCCATTCTAATTGGTGTGAGATGGTATCTCATTGTGGTCTTAATTTGCATCTCTCTAATAGCTAGTGAAGCTGAACATTTTTTCATGGGTTTCTTGGCTGTTTGTATCTTCTCTTCAGAGAACTGTCTTTTTTTTATCTTTTGCCCATTTTATAATTGGGCTGTCTGAACTATCATCATTGAGTTGTAGGATTTCTTTATATATGCAAGATATCAGTCTTTTGTTAGATACATGGTTTCTAAAAATATTTCCCATTGAATTGGCTGCCTCTTTACCTTTTGGAGAAATTCCTTTGAGGTACAGAAACTTCTAAGCTTGAGGAGTTCCCATTTATCTATTTTTTCTTTTGTTGCTTGTGCTTTGGGTGTAAAATTTAGGAAGTGGCCACCAAATACAAGGTCTTGAAGAGGTTTCCCTACATTATCTTCTAGGAGTTTCATGGTACTATCTTTCATATTGGGATCTTTGATCCATTTTGAGTTAATTTTTGTGTATGGTGTGAGGTAGGGGTCCCCTTTCATGCTTTTGTATATGGATATCCAACTCTCCCAGCCCCATTTGTTCAAAAGGTCATTATGACTCAGTTTGGTGACTTTGAGGGCTTTATCAAAGATCAGTCAGCCATACATCTGGGGGTCTATCTCTGAATTCCCAATTTGATTCCATTGATCAATATGTCTATCTTTGCCCCAGTACCATTCTGTTTTGACAACTGTGGCTTTATAATAAGCTTCAAAGTCAGGGAGTGTAAGTCCTCCCCCTTCATTTTTCTTTTTTGGAGTATCTTTAGCAATTTGAGGCATCTTCCCTTTCCAAATAAATTTGATTAGTAGCTTTTCTAAGTCTGCAAAGTAGGTTGTTGAAATTTTGATTGTGATTGCATTAAATCTGTAGATGAGTTTGGGTAGAATTGAAATCTTGATGACATTTATCCTTCCTATCCATGAACATGGAATATTTTTCCATCTTTTAAGGTCCCCTTCTATTTCTTTTAGTAGAGTTATGTAGTTTTCTTTGTATTGATCTTTTACATCTTTGGTTAAGTTTATTCCAAGGTACTTGATTTTTTTAGTTGCTATTGAAAATGGTACCTTTTTTTGGAGTCTTTCTTCAGTTTGTTCATTTCTAGCTATAGAATCATTACTGACTTATTGCATTAAACTTGTATCCCGCTACTTTCCTAAATTTGTTTATTAGCTCAAATAGCTTTATCATCAATTTCTCAGGATTTTCCAGATATAGGATCATATTATCTGCAAACAATGACAGTTTTACTTCTTTCTTTCCAATTTGGATTCCTTTTATTTCTTTGTATTCCCAGATTGCCCTGGCTAGCACTTCCAGCACAATGTTGAATAACAGTGGTGATAGCGGGCATCCCTATCTTGTTCCTGATCGAAGAGGAAAGGCTTTCAGCCTCTCACCATTGAGTACTATGCTGGCTGTGGGTTTTTCATATATGCTCTTTATCATATTGAGGAAGTTTCCTTCAATTCCTACCTTTGGAAGTGTTTTTATCAAAAACGGATGTTGGATTTTGTCAAATGCTTTTTCAGTATCTATTGAGATGGTCACTTGATTTTTCTCTTTTGATTTGTTGATGTGTTGTAATACATTGATTTTCTTATGTTGAACCATCCTTGCATGCCAGGAATGAACCCTACTTGGTCATGGTGTATGATTTTTTCATGTGTCTTTGGATTTCATTTGCAAGTATTTTGTTGAGAATTTTTGCATCTATATTCATTAGGGATATTGGCCTGTAACGTTCCTTTTTTTAACATTTTTGCCCGGTTTTGGTATTAGATTGATGTTAGCTTCATAAAATGGGTTAGGTAGTGTTCCATTTTCTTTGATGTTTTGAAAGAGATTAAGTAAGATTGGTGTCAGTTCCTTTTGGAAAGTTTGTTAGAATTCCCCTGTGAAGCCATCTGGCCCTGGGCATTTATTTGTGGGAAGCATTTTGATGACTAACTGGATATATTTGCTTGTGATTGGTTGATTGAGGTCTTCTGTTTCTTCTCTGGTCAGTCTAGGATGTTCATATGTTTCCAGGAAATTGTCCATTTCCTCTACATTATCCAGTTTGTTGGCATACAGTTGTTCATGATATCCTTTTATAATCTTTTAATTTATTTGGGATTCTCAGTAATGTCACCTTTCTCATTCATTATTTTGTTTGTATGGGTGTTTTATCTTTTTGATTTTGTCAGTCTAGCTGAGAGCTTTTCAATCACGTTGATCTTCTCAAAGAACTGTTTGCTGTTATTTATCCTCTCTTTTTTTTTTTTTCTCTATGTCATCAATTTCTGCTTTAATCCCTATTTCTTTTCTTCTACTTGGTTTAGGATCAGTTTGCTGTTCATTTTCCAGTTTATTCAGTTGATCCATTAGTTCTTTAATTTTGGCTCTTTCTTCCTTTTTAATATATGCATTTAGTGCTATAAATTTCCCCCTCAGTACTGCTTTTGCTGCATCCCACAGGTTTTGGTATGTTGTGTTTTCATTTTCATTCATCTCTATATATTCAGCAGTTTCTCTTGCTATTTCTTCTTTAACCCACTGATTGTTTAGAAGCATGTTGTTTAACCTCCAGGTATTTGTGAATTTTTGCTCTCTGATAGTTATTGACTTCTAATTGCATTCCATTATGGTCAGAGAATGTGCTTTGAATAATTTCAGTTTTTTCAAATTTTTTGAGCCTTGCTTTATGTCCCAGCATATCATCTATTCCTGAGAAAGTTCCATGAGCCCTAGAGAAGAATGTGTATCCTGGTGATTTTGGATGTAATGTTCTATATATATCTGTTAAATCCAATTCATTTGTCAGATAGTTTAGGTTTTCAATTTCCTTTTTGGTCTTTTTGCTGGTTCATCTATCTATAGGAGAGAGTGATGTGTTGAAGTCTCCCACAATTATTGTGGAAACAATTGCTTTCTTTAGTTTTGCCAGTGTTTCTCTCATGTATTTTGTGGCACCTTGATTGGGTGCATAAAAATTTATGACTGTTATTTCTTCTTGTTGAATTGCCTCTTTTATTAGTATGTAGTGGCCTTCTTTGTCTCTCATAACACCCTTGCATTTAAAGTCTATTTTATTTGAGATTAATATTGCTACTCCTGCTTTCTTCTGGCTGTAGCTTTCAGAAATATTTTTTCCCATCCTTTCACCTTCAGTTTCTTTGTGTCCCTGTGTCTGAGTCTCTTGTATGCAACATATTGATGACTCATTTTTTGATCCATTCTGTGACTCTATATCTTTTAAATGGGGAGTTTAATCCATTTACATTCAACATTATAATCATGAAGGCATTTATTGAATCAGCCATCTTATCTTTGGTTTATGTTTGTCATATATATTTTCCCTCTCTCTATTAACATCCTTTATTTTACCCATACTGAATCTCTTTAGTACTGAACCTTTCTCCATGTCTCTCTCTCCTTTCTTTGTTTCTTTCTCTGTAGGGCTCCCTTTAGTATCTTCAGTAGGGTAGGTCTCTTGTTAGCAAATTCTCTCAGCATTTTTTTGCCTGTGAAAAATTTAACCTCTCCCTAAAATTTGAAGGGAACTTTGCTGGATAAATAATTCTTGGTTGGCAATTTTTCTCCCTCAGAATTTTACATATGTCATGCCACTGCCTTCTTGCCTCCATGGTGGCTGCTGAGTACTCACTACTTAAGTCTTATGCTGTTTCTTTTGTATGTGGTGAATTGCTTTTCTCTTGCTGCTTTCAAAACTTGCTTCTTCTCATCCATGTTTGACAGTGTGATCAGAATATGTCTCACATTGGGTTTATTTGGATTTATTCTATTTGGAGTTTGCTAGGCATTTATGATTTTTTATTTATGGTGTTTAGAAGATTTGGGAAGTTTTCCCCAACAACTTCTTTGAAACCTCTTTTTAGACCTTTACCCTTCTCTTCCCCTTCTGGAATACCAATGAGTCTTATATTTGGATGTTTTCTATTATCTATCATATACCTGAGATCCATTTAATTTTTTTTTTTTACTTTTTCCCTACTCTTTCTTTTGTTCTTTCATATTCCATTCTGTCATCTTCCAGGTCACTGATTCATTGTTCAACTTCCTCTAGTCTTGTACTATGAGTATCCAGAATCTTGTGAATTTGGTCAACAGTTTCTTTAATTTCCATAAGGTCATCTATTTTTTCTATTCACTTTTAATATATGCATATGACAACTGCCAATTTTAAATTTTGGTTCAATTTGTTTACAATTTAAAGGGCTAACCAAAGTCTTTGACAGGTTGAACACTCACCTTGGAAGAGAAATTTGGACACCCTGATTTTCTAAATAGTTGAAAATATAAAAATCCCAGAAAAAGGAACAGTTTATCCTGACTTCAATATATATCCATTCCTACATTGGCAAATGTGACTAGGCAGATGGAATGAAAGGTTGGCTGCTCCTGGAAATCTTTATGTTTTTCCCTATGGGCCAAGGTTATTTTAATGACAGGCCTGCCTATAGGGACATGCTGGAAAGGAAGGAGAGACAGTGTCTAAGCTGAGGTGTAGTTATCAGAGATACAACAACAAAAGTCATATGTTCAGACATATCCAATTATTTGCTTTCATTGCAGTTAAGTAGAGGATCCAGATAACCTGTAAATTGTTTCAAGAATTGTCTATGGCATGACAAAAACAAGAATTAGGCTATGTAATCCACATCAGTTTATATAACTTGGGGTTATTGCTACTAGAAATATACTATAGTTTTTAAAGATTGACTATCTTTTGAATGAGATGAAAGTGAAATTATAATAAAAGTTGAAATGATTGTGGTTGATGCAAAGAAATAATTTTTTGCAGGCACACTTTTTAACACATATTTCAATTTATTGTAGTTCATATTTATTAAACATCATCTATCAGATTTATGTATTGAAAGACCATTCCCCAGAAATTCCCATAAGGCAAATTATTATGCAATTAATAACCCATAGGACGTATTTGTCAAAACATAGGAACAGAGAAAAACAATATCATATATTAGCAAAATATTTTAAAACTTAAAAATAAGAACAGTTGGTATTGCTGAGCAGCATTCACATAACTTTTTATTGCTTCTGTGAGCCAGTTCAATCTGACAATTCATCTTTAGAAAATTAGATGCAATTTTATGATTATTAAATTCATGATGCAAAATTAAGTATATGGATATTTATACATAGAATTGCATACTGTAGAACTGCCTAAAAGTGTAATTGAAAGTTAAATTTAAAATGAAGAGACCAACCAATACAATGAAAAAATAAAATTATAAAACCAATTATGAAGGGTGATAAAAAAAACTTCTAAAAAATTTGAAAAAATGATATGTAACCAATGCTGATAACATTAAATTATAAGAGAAATAATTGGTGATTTTTTCGTTAATAAAAATGGATATTTATCAGTGAAACATATATGAAAATATGAAGACCAGAAACAATCATGGTGAAAAGTAATTATGAAAACAGTCCCCCAAAAATGTTTTGATGCACTTATGTAAATTCAGTGCTACATAATTAAATAAGTAAATATTTATTACAATTCTAGCAAGCTTCCTTCTGCACATAAAACTTTAATTTAAAATATTAGAAATATAAAACTATTTATCTTGAATTTTGTTATGAACTGGGTTGCACACAGTTCTACATAAACATAAATGTTATTGGCATAAATTCATTTTACTACACCTTAAATATACAAATCTCACAAAATTTAATTTGGAAATACATATCAAAAATAATGACATTCTTGGGTGCATGGTTGAAGGAATTTGTTCATGAATTGTTTCCAGAAAATTAGTAGTTTGGTTGTTGTATCTTGTTGATCTTTGTTATAATAAAACTGTTCTGAATATGAGGTCTGTCCTTTCATGTCTTCTTCTGAATAGATAGCAATATTTTAATAAGCTTTGCCTTCCCAGCACTTTCCTGAGGGCTGTTGCCACCTCTTTGTTTCAAAGATTGTAGATAAGGATGGGCCAGTTTGAATGCATTATGTCCCCCCAAATGCCATTATCTGTGATGTAATCTTGTGGGGACAGACATATTAGTTGGGAATAAGTTGGAATGTTTGGCTTAAGTTATTCCCATGGAAATGCACCCCACCCAAATGTGGGTGAGATTGTGGTATGAGAGAAATACAGTACTGGTGCTGATGAGTTTGTGAATACCAAAAATGTCAGAACAGCTTTTTAGATGGATAAGGGGAAGATTCTGGAAGAATTGTGAGAAGCCTGATAGAAAAGTTCTAAACTGCTTTGAAGAGACTGTTTGTGGAACTATAGACTCTAAAGATACTTCTGATGAGGACTTGAGCAGAAATGATGAATGTGTTGTTGCAAACTGGAAGGAAGGTGATACTTATTTTAAAGTGGCAGAGATTTTGGCAAAATTGAGTCCTGGTGTTGGATGGAGGGCAGAATTTCAAAGCAATGACCTGGAATACTTAGCTGATGATATCTCTAAGCAAAATACAGAAGAAGTAGCATGGCTTTTACTTGCAGCTTATACTAAACTGTAAGAGGACAGAGATAAGCTGAGAAATGAACCCTTGGTTTCAAAGAAACCAAAAATTTATGGCCTGAAAAACTCGAGGCTTCTGGGGGGTGAAACCCCAGAAGCTATAGCCCAACATGAGGATGTAACCAAATATGGAACCCAGCTGCCATTTCAGTACTTGGATTGGAGAAGGAGTTGAGCAGAAAGGACTTCTGGAAAGTCCTATTGTATGATGGCTTTGACTCCTGTGTGCTTCATGTGAAACCAACAGAATTTCTGTGAGATCTTTATAGACAGAGCCACTGCCAGTCTGGACTGGAGAAGACAGACAAGGAACAAATTGAAGAAAATATTTCTTCAAAGACAGAGCCATGGAGATTGAGGTCTGGAGTCAAGAGGTCTCAGGCTGGGAAAGAAGAGTGACTCACATGCATGGAAAGGTGAGTTTGTTCCAGAGGTCAAGGGTTGGCCTTCCACCTCAATGTTCAGGAAAGATGTTGCCATCTCAGTCCTCAAAGATGTTGGTGCACATTCCCAAGGGACAGGGGAAAGCCTGGCCACCACTGCACTGCTCTGGAGGGGTTGAGTGGGTGCCCAAAAGATGGAAGAGAATCTGGGTGCTGCCCCAATGTTTGAGGATTGTGGAGCCATGAAAGTGGTCTCCCCAATGTGTGGATATATTGGAGCACTCTCCCCAGCATTTGGAGAGGAAAGGGCTGCTGCAAAGGCACTTAGGAAGGGTTAGACTCCCATGTTCTCAAGCCCCAAGGATGCAACATCATTGTGTAAATGACTCTCAGAATTTGAAATCTAATGGAGTTTGCCCTGTGGGTTTTAGGAACCATTTTGGTCCCTTAAACCCTGTTTCTCTTACTGTTTCTCCTTATGGCAATGGGAATATTTATCCTATGAATGTCCCTCCTTTGTATATTGGAAGCACATAACTTGTTCTAAGTTCACAGATCCACAGATAAAGGGGAATTATGCCTTAGCACTGACCACACCTGTAATTGATTTTGATGGGATCTTGTACTTAATTATTGTTACAGAAATGATTTAAGTTTTTGTGATATTGTGAAGGGATGAATTATTTTGTGTATGGAAAGATCATGTCATTTCGGGGTCCAGGGGGTGGAATGTGCCAGTTTGAATGTATTATGTCCCCCCAAATGCCATTATCTGTGATGTAATCTTGTGGGGGCAGACATCTTAGTGGGGATTAAGTTGGAAGGTTTGGATTAGGTTGTTTCCATGGAAATGCACCCCACCCAACTTTGGGTGATAACTCTGAATAGTTTCCAATGATGTGTGTCCCCACCCATTCAGCATGGGCCTTCATTAGTTTACTGGAGCACTATACAAGCTCAGACAGGAGCAACAAGCTTGCTACAGCCAAGAGAGACACTTTGAAGAATGCACAGGAGCTGAGAGAGGAACTGCAGTTTACAGCGACATTTTGGAGATGGCCTTTGAAGGCAGACTTTTGCTCTAGATAAGCTAAGGGAGGACGAATACCCCAAAAGCAGCTGAGAGTAACATTTTGGAGAGAAGATGAAACATAGGGAGGAACTTCTTGGGAGAAAGCCATTTTGAAACAAGAACTCCAGGGCAGACACTGGCTATGTTCCTTCCCAGCTAACAGAGGTTTTCTGGACACCATTGGCTATCCTCCAGTGAAGGTACCCAATTATTGATGTGTTAACTTGGACACTTTATGGCCTTAAGACTGTAACTGTGTAACCAAATAAACCCCCTTTTATAAAAGCCAATCCATTTCTGGTGTTTTGCATCCTGGCAGCATTAACAAACTAGAAGAAGGGGGTTGATCATGGGAATGAGAACGGTGAAGAGGACAGATACTACTTCATCCTACTCAGCAGTATGATAGATTTTGGGGACAATGTACATGATGATGGCTGTTCCATAGAAAAGAGACACTGTAATCATATGGGAGGAATATGTTTGCCAAATCCTTTCTCATCCCTAAGTTTGATCCTAACCTCAAAACAGTAGAGAGTTTCTGCCCATAGGAGGCCATAATGACAGATATTGGAATGAGGAGGAACACAACACCTCTGACATAAAGTACATTTTTATACAGTGATGTATCAGCACAAATAAGTATCAGGAGAGCTGGGAGCTCACAAAATAAATGATTTGTTTCCCAGGATGCACAGTAAGAGGGATTTAGGGTATATGTGACATGGACCAATGCATTGAGCAGAGCACTGAGCCAACTGCCAGCTACCATGAAGGCACAGAATGTAGGGGGCATGAGAACTGAGTAATGGAGAGGGTGGCATATAGCCACACAGCAGTCATAAGCCATTACTGCCATGAGAATGCACTCTGCTCCCACAAGGGACATGAAAAGAAAGAGCTGAATTCCACAGTTAATAAAGAAAATGATATTCTTCCCAGACAGGTAATCAGTAACTAACTTGTGGGCAATATTGGAGCTGTACAAGAGGACCATGATGGAAAGTTGGCTGAGCAGGAAGTACATAGGAGTATGCAGTCAATAATAAAAATAACCATCACACTATTGCCAAAAAGTGCTACAAGAAACACTGAGAAGATGAAAGAAAACAGGAGATTGGGGGCTTGAATATGGTGAAATAGCCCCAGGAGGACAAAGTCAGTTCCAGTTGTCAGATTAGTCAGATTAGTCCATGCCGACATTCTCTCTTTCATAATTCATTAGCCTGGATGCAATAGAAAAAAATTTTTCTCCTACCAAAAATTGGGTATACTCATTTTACAATATGCCAATTTCATTCTCTTTCCTAGTCATATAATGATACATAATATATTCCAACTATTATAAAATCTATTTGTTTACCACAGAGTGGTTCTCATTGTTATTGCAGTGTCAATGTATGATTTAAAATAGTTTAACCAAAAATTATGAATATAAAACACTCGATATTTTAAGGAAACATATATAGACCTTTGATATTTGGACAATGTTAATAAGTAGATTTTGATTTTGATTGAAAATTAAAAATTCATACATATAATCTCTGCATAAATCAAATATCTATCTCTTTTTCTCTCTATATATGTAAATAAATGTATGTGTATATATATACATGCCTCTGTTAATTTCCCAATATATCTGTAACTACATTAATATAGTTACACCTGTCTATATTAATATTTATGTATATCAATGTCTAAATTTATTTATGGATATATCCAATGTAGATACTTAAAAATATTCTCTGGTTTTCCTTAATCCTGATTTGCAAGAGCTAGACTCTGTATTATAAACAAGATAATGGTAATAAGTAATCTTACATATGAAATATGTTAGTTCTTTCATATATGCCATTTTATCTTTATAACATATCTGCAAGGGATTACTTTCCTCATTTCAAAAGGCAAGCTTGATTTTTAAGGACAAAAAGAAATTTTGCACATTTTGATAGCAATTAAACACCAGGACTATAATTATATCTAAATACTTCCAGTGTCCCTGTTTGTGCATTAGCATGTTACCTAATGTGAACACTAAAAAAATTCTGGTTTAAGTTTTCTTTATTTTGAAATCAAGGTGCATATGTTCATCTTTACTTCTTTTTTTTTCTTTTTAATTTTTATTGGGGTTGTTCAGATACCATACAATTATCCAAAGATCCAAAGTGTACAATCAGTTGCCCCTGGTACCCTCATACAGCTGTGCATCCTTAAGTTCCCAGAGACATTGCTCATATTCTTTCATTCTTTTCTCCATCTGCTCCTTTGTGTGTAGGCTTTCAGGTTCCCCAGGCTTTGGGGTCTGGTTCCAGAAAGGCTGGCAGTAGAGCTGGGCTCCTCCCTTTCCTCTTGGGAAGCTTTGCCCCCTCCAGAGAGGTCATCTGAATATCACTAAGTTCTTTGTTTCTCTGACTCTGCTGATCAAAGCATTTTGGTTTTAAATTGACTGAGGCTGTCTTTACTGCAAAGCACTGCAGGCTGAAAATGGCTGGTTTTCTCCACAGGGAGAGAAAGGGGCAGAAAAGCTCCCAGGTTCACCCATCAGCCAGAGATAGCACCCAATCCTCTGAGCTCCCCATCCTGAGACAGATATGTCCCCTGACTCTCCCAAGGTCAGTTGTCACCAAAAGCCTCTGTCTGCTTGTTGAGGATTCACTGCCTGTGTTGAGCAGTTAACATTATAACCCCATTTGGAGGTGGGCTCTGAGAGTGCTGCTCTCTAGCACCATGAGGCTTCCATGAGGGAGGGGCTCTTGGCTCTCAGTTCTCAGCATGGGCCTGTAGTTTTACTTACAGATTTTATGCTTCCATCTTGGGCATTCCTCCCAATTCAGGTTGTCGGATGATGAGTGGACAGTCATGTTTGTCTCCTTGCAGTTATTCCAGGTTATTTACTAGTTTTTTGGTCATTTATGATTGTTCCAGAGGTGGTACTATCAGTCTTCCACTTCTCTCTATCCACCATCTTAGCTCCTCCCTCATCTTTACTTTTTAAAAAATTTGCTAGCCAAATCTTAAGGACATCCAAGAAGGAACAGAAGACGTCCAATATCAATCCAAGTGTCTGATGAGTGAGATTCAATAATTTGTCTCCTCCTGGAACTGATATGAAAAACTATAGAAACAATGGAAACAAAGAAGCAAAAATTGCTAGTAGTGATGTAATTTGGCTAGTGGGCTTGGTGATGTAGTTCCTCTGTGCTTAATCAAGTAGAGCTCTGCGTGAAGGGAAATAAAAGCTACCTGATTCTGGGACAATGACCTAGACTGGAGGGCAG
Organism: Choloepus hoffmanni; assembly: GCA_000164785.2. Lineage (NCBI taxonomy): Eukaryota > Metazoa > Chordata > Mammalia > Pilosa > Megalonychidae > Choloepus > Choloepus hoffmanni. Next base: position 260,121 of record KN192070.1, read on the forward strand.
TAAATGGAGAGAACTTCCATTGGCCATATGTTTTTTGTGGAAATAAAAATGAAGTGAGTAGATAGGAAAATTTGTTAATGTGCAACTTTAGATTGTTCAAGATGTTCCTTAAAAACTAGGTTATATAAAACGCAACTATGACAACATCAAAATACAAATTTCATTGAACACAGAACAAGGTTAGCATCTTTCCTGCAAATGTGTAGTTAACTTGACTGTTGCCACAGTTCAGTGACTTGATTCTTAGGGATGCAAGCATGCCCATCTGTTATGATGCTCTATGTAGGAAATTCCATGTAATTCTACTAATTGATATTTACCCCTTAATAAGTATGAAATTTTGGTTGCAAGAACATTGCATTATACTAATCATGTTTATTATAAGGATGTAACCCCATGTATCAATTACCAGTTCCCCAATAAATATTGGGAGAAATACAAAATAAACCACAGAAATTAGTTCAAGAGCTTGTAGACTCATTAGTTTGGTTTAAACTCAGGGAAACTCCACATTGCTAAAAGTAATGAGTTCTGATTTGTATTTCAGTAATTTAAATTTTTACTTCAAAATTGTCTTTTATAAATTTGTATTATCAGACACTAATAAACAAAAGTAAAATGGAAAACATATAGTATTTTAAAAATAACCATATACATAATGTTTGCTCAGTAACTGTTTTACCATCAATTTTTTGATAATTCAATACTTTAATGTACTGAAGCATTTTCCTCAAACAAATAAACTCAAAGCATTTTTCCTCAAACACATTTTTTAGAGAAAAATATCCGTGATTGGGGTTTCATTTGCTGCTTTTCTCATATACTGTTTTATTACCAGTGTGTATGAAACAGCATGTCTTTGAAACGAAGTAAAGGAGAAAGAGAGTAAAGTGGCTCAGTTTGAAAAGCTGAATAAGAGACACACAAAGCTTTTGGATTCCTGAGAGTGAATTAATCTTGTTGTCTCTGTATACAATTGCTTTATTGAGAACTTATAGGATATAGAGAGAGTATTTATAGAATATGTATATACATATTCAGAGAGAGAATATAAGTGTATATATATAATGGAGCATATATATAGAATTTATAGAATACATATGTGTATATAAACTATATGTGTGTACATATGTGTATAATGGAGGAGGTCATTCTAAATTGGTGTCAAGGTGTCAACTAGATAAATGCAGATGTAAACTAGGTAAGATATCAGGAATATAAAATAATTATTAAAAGGCTCTCTTTTTATACCTTTAATCACCTCCTGGTCTGATATTTTCCCTTCTATGAAAAGGGTTTACAAGAAAAATAGAGACTTTTGAAAGTCAATAAGAATTTTGGAGTGTGGATTCCTTTTGATTGCCGGTTCTTCCTTCTTTGCCAACAAATAACACGATATATGAATTTCTAGAGTGGGAGTATTTTAGGAAATTAACATTTTGTTCTTTTCAGTGCATGCCAAAACACAAATCCAAATAAAAGAAGGTAGACATAATCACAATGTGGTGTCAGTTTTGACATAAAATGTAATGCTATATTGTTCAAGTAATTTTCACAAAATATATTTCCTATACTGGTCCATAATTTCATGAAAACTTTATTTTATCCTGAATATATTTGAATGTAATTAGTATCATTTAGTACTTTTTAAAACAAGTCATTTTTAATACAGAGAATCAATTTATTAATTTGAAGTAACTAGTAGGTTCTCAGAATATGAAGGGCTCAAAGGCCCAATTCATCTTTCTCTCAATTGTTGACTTAGAGATTTTTAAGTCTTATGTATAATGCATCTATTGAATATCCATTCACTTATGCATAAACTCTTCTGGTGTAGAAGAATCTTTTTTTGCCTTTTATATTGTGCCCAATGTTAGCATATCAACTTATTATCCAATTTTTTATTTTGATGAGGCCAAATTTCTTGCATTTAAAGCTTTCAGCAACCATCTTCCCAAGGGTAAAACCTATGGTAGAGGGCTCAACCCATCAAACCACCAGTCCCCTATGTCTGTGGTCATGTTAGCAACCATCGAGGTGAGGTAGGCCAATACCCCTGCATTCTCCATAGGCTCCTTGCTGCAAAGGAGAGGCTAGGCCTCCCTATAATTGTGCCTAAGAGTCTCCTCCTGAATGCCTCTTTGTTGCTCAGATGTGGCCCTCTCTCTCTAGCTAAGCCAACTTGAAAGGTGAAATCACTGCCCTCCCCCCTACGTGGGATCAGACACCCAGGGGAGTGAATCTCCCTGGCAACATGGAATATGACTCCTGGGGAGGAATGTAGACCTGGCATCATGGGATGGAGAACATATTCTTGACCAAAAGGGGGATGTGAAAGGAAATGAAATAAGCTTCAGTTGCAGAGAGATTCCAAAAGGAGCCGAGAGGTCACTCTGGTGGTCACTCTTATGCACAATTTAGACAACCCTTTTTAGGTTCTAAAGAATTGGGGTAGCTGGTGGTGGATACCTGAAACTATTAAACTACAACCCAGAACCCATGAATCTCGAAGACAATTGTATAAAAATGTAGCTTATGAAGGGTGACAATGGGATTGGGAAAGCCATAAGTACTACACTCCACTTTGTCTAGTTTATGGATGGATGAGTAGAAAAATAGGGGAAGGAAACAAACAAACAAACAGACAAAGGTACCCAGTGTTCTTTTTTACTTCAATTGCTCTTTTTCACTTTAATTATTATTCTTGTTATTTTTGTGTGTGTGCTAATGAAGGTGTCAGGGATTGATTTAGGTTAGGAATGTACAACTATGTAATGGTACTGTGAACAATGGAATGTACGATTTGTTGTGTATGACTGCATGGTATGTGAATATATCCTCAATAAAATGAAGATAAAAAAACAAAACATATAATAACCAAAAAAAAAACAAAAAATAAAGCTTTCAAAATTATTCCTAATCATTCCACATATGAAAATAAATACAAAAATAAATAAATAAATATCTACAACTGCTCATTTTAAAATCTATTCAAAGTCTATGCATTAATGATATAGTTTTTGTATTTTACATATTAAGACAATATTTCTTTTCTTTATATTGAAAAATCTCTGAAGGATGTTTGGCATCAAAATAAGTGGCAAATAGAAAAAGCAATTATTTAAGGGTTGTTCAATTTCACTTATATTTATAGTGACTCAGAATAGACTTGATTATTATGTAAGTTTCTTTTAGCAGTACTTCAAAACAAGGATGATGTCAAATGAATTAACTACTTATATAATAATAATATTACCAGTATGCTTATCATTTAATTAAAATTTATTGGCTGAAAACAAAATCCTGTTTTCTTTTCAGACATACTAGCTGTAGGCTAATATGCACTTTATAATTTTCCTGAAGATATCACCTGATTCTATTTGTGTAAAAGGAAGTCACACAGAAAAGAATTCAGAGATTCTTCTTCCTTTGCTGTAAGAGCCATATATTAATGAACTAAAGAGGTTAAATATAATAGAAAAATCTCTGCTACAGATATTTTCACCAATTACTATTCTACCTGCACTGTTCTCAGAGAAAATGTCCCTGGTCTGCCCTTCTATTCCCTCCCTTAGGTAGGCCAAGCAAAATTATACCATTGTCTTTCAACAGCCCCAAATTAAGCAAGTCTGTTTTCTTGGAAACAAGCAAACAAAAATACCAGTCACATAATAATTCATTTATCAGCCCCAGCTGACTCCATCTGAGAACTGGAAAATTGCCATAGTGAAATCCCAGGACAGCATTCAACAGCTACTTCCTTGAATTGAGAATGAATGGGTTTTCTTCATGGCTTCACCACTAATTAGTGACTAAATATGTTACTTAACTTTTCTTTGCTTTGATTCTTCATCTACTAAAATGGTGAAGATAAGAGCATACATATTACAGTATTTTGTGAGAATAAGTGTATTGGTTAATGCAAACCTCACTGAACAATGCCTGGTGTTGAGAGATGTGAAATGTCTCACAGTATAAGGATTAGTTTGTAAATTTTATAGACTTGTCTGATTCAGAGTGTGAATTGATCCATAATGTATAGGTTAAATTTTCCTGTTTCTATCAAGTACAGAAAGGATAAATTTGATTAAGGAGAGATATTTTATTTAGTGAAATACATATGTGATTCCATCATTTATTAGCTATGTCCTCTCATTTAATAGTAACTAGCAATATGTACACACATATATTTCAAATGTATACACACACATATGCACAGTGCATGATTTACATATATTAGGTCACTTGGTCTGTATAATTTTAAATATTACTTACTATTGCTCTTTGTATATATATGCAATTGTACATAATTCATTAAAGGTCTCTGACCATTCTAATCACCAAATTATCCCTAAATATTTTTTTCTAAATATGGTGGGAGGGAGAGACTTATAACAATACTAAAAATTTAGATCCCTATGGGTTTATATTAAAATAGATTTCTTTGAGTGACTCTCTTATGCTAGGCAGATATATAAAAGATTTACTTATATATTAGATCCTCAGACCTCTAATTGTCCCTATTAGGAAGGCTCTATGGAAAATAGCTGCATTTTTTAAACATAGAAGTTGTCTATTAAACCAGATAGAAAGTAGTGGAGCCATAATTTGATCTTGTGTATCCCACCAAAGTGCTGGTACTCTTGTCAGCCATGTTTTAGAACCACACATTTAATACATCACCAAAGGAGGATTGAGTGTAACTTTTTTTTACTCTACTAAGCACATTTGAAAAGACCGTGTTAAAATACCAATATAACAAGACAGCCATTGGAAGGTGATTGCATGCAACAACGTTCATTATATGAAACATATAGTTAGAAATCAGCCAATATATTCTTAAAGATCTATTCATGTTGAGCAAGAACTACCAAAATATGTAGGAAAAGCAAACAAAGAGTATTCAAAGTATAGTTACTAAATCAAAGTCAGAGTTTGAAAACAAATTTTGAATTAATTTTCCTTTTTCTCAGTTAAATCCAGTATTATTTATTGTAGTAAGTTGGAAACTTGAGGTATTAGGATAGAATTAGTGCAAAAATATATAAGAATTTTCTTGAAGAGAACTAAACATTTTTTTTATTTTGAGATAAATTCAAAGTTATAGGTACAGTTGCAAAAACAATACTAACCCCATACACAGAAATCCATCATACCCTGACCCCCACCACCGATAGCCCAATCCACCAACTTTAACATGATGTCACATCACTATTTCTTTCCCTCCCTCACTTAAGCACAGCTAAGAAGTACAAGAGATTCAACAATGATACAAAGCTTACATTCTATATTTCCTTTTCCTTTTGTCTCCACTGTGTCCCTTTGAGCCTCCTGTCCTCCATCTTCCAATCCCATCCAAGTTCATCCATGGCATTCAATTGTCATCTATTTAGGCTGTCTTTATTTTATTTTTCAATTGTGGAAACATATATACAGCCTAAATCTTCCCATTCCACCCCCTCCCTAGCATTCCATTAGTGGGATTAATCACATTTAGAATGTTGTAATGCTCTTTCCCACCATCCATTACTAGAAATTTCCCTTCACCTCAAACAGCAACCCTACACTCATTTCTTAACTCCCCATTGCCCCTTCCCCCATCTACTTTTCATCTCTATGGTCATATTCCCTGGTAATTTCTTTGTGTTTACTGTGGGGCTTAAAATTACCTCTTAAATCCATACCAATCTTGTTTTTCTTTGATACCACCTTCACTTCAATAGGACATATAAACTATGTTCCTATACTCCTCCATTCCCCCATCTTTATACAGTTGTCTAAAATTACATATTTTATGTTCAGTTCAAAACCACTGATTTGTCATTAGAGTTTGTGTATTTTATATCATGTAGAAAGTAAATAATGGAGTTAAAATTAAAAAATTATTGACTTGTATTTGTAGTCCATTGTGGTTGGAGAATGTGCTTTGAGTATATTCAATTTTTTTAAATTTATTGAGGCATGTTTTATGTCCCAGCTTATGGTCCCTTCTGGAGAAAGATCTATGATCACTAGAGAAAAATGAGTGTCCTGGTGATTTGGAATGTGAGGTTCTATATATGTCTGTTAAAATTCTGTATATCTCTTTCTCCTTCACCTGTTTTTCTATTGGTAGGGCTCCCTGTAGAATCTGAAGCAGGGCAGGTCTTTTATTGGCAAAGTCTCTCAGGATTTGTTTGTCTCTGAAAAATTTAAGCTCTCCCTCAAATTTAAAGGAGAGTTTTGCTGGATAAAATATTCTTGGTTGGAAATTTTTCTCTCTCAGAATTTTAAATATGTCATACCACTGCCTTCTCAACTCCATGGTGGCCACTGAGTAGTCACAAATTAGTCTTATGTTGTTTTCTTTTTATGTGGTGAATTGCTTTTCTCTTGCTGCTTTCAGAACTTGCTCCTTCTCTTCAGTATTTGAGAGTCTGATCAGAATATGTTTTGGAGTGGGTTTATTTGGATTTATTCTATTTGGAGTTCACTGGGCATTTATGCTTTGTGTATTTATATTGTGTAGAAGGTTTGGGAAGTTTTCCCCAACATTTTCTTTGAATACTCTTTCTAGACCTTTACCCTTCTAGGACACCAATGAGCCTTATATTGGATGTTTTATTTTATCTATCATATCCCTGAGATCCATTCAATTTTTTCAAATTTTTTCTCCATTCTTTCTTTTGTTCTTTCATTTTCTGTTCTGTGGACTTCTAGGACACTCAACATTGTTCAACTTCCTCTAATCTTGTATTGTGAATATCCATAGTCTTTTTAATTTGGCCAAGTTTCTTTTATTTCCATAAGAACTTCTATTCTTTATTTACTCTTGTGATGTCTTCTTTATGTTCTTCTAGGGTCTTCTTTATGTCACTCATATCCTGGGCCATGGTCTTCTTGATGTCCTTTAAATCCTTTGCCATGTTTTCATTCCTTGATTGTAGTTCTTTGATTAATTGTGCCAAGTACTGTGCCTCTTTTGATACTTTGATTTGTGTGTTTGGAATTGGATTCTCTATATCATCTGGTTTTATCATATGCATTAAGATTTTCTGTTGTTTTTGGCCTCTTGGCATTTGCTTTGCTTGATATGGTTCTTTCAAGTTGTAAAAAAAGATAGCAATCTAATTTTTCAGAAACAAAGTTTGGTGGCATACACTTTCTCTAATTAACCAGCAGATAGCATCTGTGAGTCACCTATACCCCTCAAGTCAGTTCTCCACCTTGTCCCCATGGTGTGTGGGGAAATGATTCTTGTGGGGTTCAGTTGGAGAAATCAGTTTGGGTGTGTTGCTGGAGCCATCTGCCCTAAATGTGGGGTAAGTGTCTGGGTGGTCAGGGAGGAAGGGCAGCTTTAATATTCAAATCCCCCAGGTTCCTGGAGATTCAAGGCCACTGCAAGAGTCTAAGCCTTCATTTTAGTTCAGCCCCAGACCCTCTCTTTCACTGTCCCACAAACCACTGGACTTGGTGTAGTGTCCCTGGGTTCTCCAAGTGGCCCCACTCCCAGCCATGATCCTCCAGGACCTCTGCCAAGGGAATGCCATGCTACATCACCAGTGCATGCCATCCCTCAAGGGAAGCCCCAGGCCACTGGGCCATGCAGGGGTGCTCTCAGCCTGATGCAAAGATGACCAAATGGGGCATCTCGACCCCCCTCCTTTCACAGTTCCTCCTTCCCAGCTCCGGGACAACTGGCAGGGCTCTGGCTGTGGGCACAGCCTTGGGCAGGAGTTTATCCAGCCCTCTGGAGAGCCAACTGCAAGCCATGGGGTTTCTTTCAGCTTCCAGCTCTCCCCTCCATTCCCCCAGCCCTGAGGGTATCTGCAGTGGGCTATGCTCCAGGTCAGACACAGGGATGCTGGCCCAGCCCCCTTCTGCTGTTTTACTGCATGGTTCCCACTGTCACAACTGCAGCTGCACCTGGGCTTTTCCCTTTTTTTTTTAAAGAATCAGTCAGTCTCCAAATGTCAACCCCTGGCTTCCCCACACCACTGCACAGCTGCAGGTCTTCCAGCCAGCTTACTCACTCATTTCAGAATGCAGACTCCCAGTTTCACCAAGTATACAGTCCCTGTGTTACTAGCAGACCTCATCCAGCTGGAACATCAGTGTAACCAGTATTCTGGGTCACTTTCTGGTTTTTATCTAGTGTTTTTCATGGAGGTGTTTTTTGCCCTGTCTCACCTAGCTGCCATCTTAGTTTCTTCTGAGAACTATCTTTTTTCTGTTTTGTATTCCCAGGGGAATGCTGAAGGGAGAATTTTCCATTGACAATTATTTTATATTAAAGGATAGTAAATTTTTCCACAAATATTACCACTTTTTACAAAAAGATCTATATTCACATGGTAAGTTATATGTAGTTAGGTCCAAACACTTCCTCCCAAGTTTCATTTCATAGCTTAATGCCAGATGGAAACTGGAAACAACATTGTCAGAATCCCATTTCCTGTATGGTTCATGCTTATCATCCATTAAAGAGAGGGATTTACCTAAGATTTGGAAATTGGAAGAGAAGAAAATCAGTTATTCTCTTAAGCAAGCAGATATGTGAACAGAATCAATACCAATATTGGCATTGATGTTCTTGCTTTATTTATTGTGAATATTATCAATTCATTTCAACACCTGTGGACTTCAGAATCAAAATGACCCAAATCCAATTGGCTCCTAAGTCCTTTCCATCTCATATTCATTCATTTCATAATACACAGAACTTCTGTCTTTGACTTCTATCTTTTCTAAACTAAAAATTATGGAACTTACAAATTAAAAGGGATGTGAGAAATAGATGACGTTTTATAGAGGAAAAAATAGAGATAGCTTGAAAAACTGGAGATAAACAGTTTGAAATAATTGTTGCCATTTGTTCTTTCCTTTCCTAGTTTATGGTCCTAGATGACACTTGCTCCATATTTCTCAATTCCATCTCATGTTTCTTCAACTTGCAATTATCATATGCTTTGTACTGTAGTAAACATTGGAATTTTTTGCACAAATTTATGCTCAAAATAATTGTTATATCTCTCATGCTTGAAAGGAGAATTTGATCTTAAGGTTTATGCTAAACATATATGAAATGATTTATTCACTGATAAAATGAAAAACTATTAGAAGAATTTTTACATTAATAACTTAATACAATGAATTCAATCCCATTTCATAATTTCTAGATAAAATACCAGAAGTAAACTTTGGATAATTATTATGCCTCATAACATTTTTCTAAATGTTTAGCATGGTGGATGAACACAGAAACCCAGTCTGTCACTGAATTTGATCCTATGATATTAAGTAACAAATATCAGAGTATTTACAAAATTACCCATGCCACAGTATCATAAAATTTTTTGGGGGGGAGGTGACCTTATTTTTATCACAAGTGTCATCAGTGCAGGGACTAATAACCACAAAAGGAGATGCACATATTGAATAAAAATGAGCACATTCAAAATGGAAATACATTTTGTTGCATATCAAACCCTGTTTAACCATCTCCTTAAATACAAAATGCAATGTAATTAATAAATGGGAGAAGAATTTTGCTCAATTATTTTAACAAAGATATATCACTACAAAAAGCTATTTATTTCCAACAGGAATGAACATATATATGTGTACATATCCAGTCTTCTGTTAATGTTTCCAGATAATAAAAAATTAAACATTGTGAATTCCTTCCATAAGGAAACATAACTTGGATATAAAACTTATTAAGTATGTAGCAAGAATTGAAAATTCTTGATGAATATTTCTTATGAATCCAGACACACAAACCCAACTCAAAGTATTGGTAAATTGAGTCCACAGACCTATTAAAAATGTATAAACTGGATTTATCCCAAAATTTGGAATTTGCCTAAATATTGAGAGAAGTGTAATCCAGTTTATTAATACCCTAAATGAGAAAAAAAAATCATGTAGTCATGTTAATGGATGAAGAAAAAACTATTTGATAAAAGTTAAAATGATTTCTGTTAAAAATTCTCAGAAAAGTAGAATTACAAGGGGGACCTCTTTAATCCTGTAAGGGAATCATACTTCATGGTGGAAAATTGAATAATTTATCTTTGAATTTTGATAAATACAAAAAGAATACTCACAATTTTATTCAATTGTACAGTACAACAAGAAAAAGAAGAGCATATAGATTTGTGAGAAAAAAGTAAAATTAGTTTCATTCATACAGGCCATGGAGGTGTACATAGAAAATCCCAAAAATCTAGAACAGATCTCTTTAATTTAAAAAGTAATTCTAGCATGGATCCTGAATACAAATCAACACACAAAATTAATCAGCACAACTCAAAAATAAACTTAAATATACAATGCTCCTATAATGAGACCAAATTATAAGGGAAATGCAAAAGAAAGATGTTTTAAAACTCTACATTTGCAACTAAATAAACCACATTGCTGAAAATAATGAAAGGTGATGTATAAAAATGGAAACATATTCCATGCTTATGGATTAGAAGTCCCTTAGTGAGATGTCAGTTATCCACTACCTGAATTGTAGATTTAATTCAATTTAATTTATGTCTAATTGGAATATGAATTTTAAAGAAAAAATAAGGATTAGCCATTTCTGACTAGTAAGGTTGGACATACATTTAGTGGTATCATTCCTGTGATATCAGGCAAGTTCTCATGGACACAGTTGCTAAACAAATTCCCATATTATAAAAATATTTGGAGTATCAACTGCTGAATAAGTGTTCACATCTGGTTTTTCCTAAATTTATTTGTTGATATGTACATGGAAATCTATGCTGAAACAATCCTATTTATTTTACTTTTCCCCTGTAACCATGCTGTTTTCCTTTCATAAACATACTAACATTTGTGATAATCTCTACCCTCCTCCTGCCATTCATAATTTTTCAATTCTCTAGAGAAACAAAGATGCAGAGTTGGGCAAATGTCTGGCATGTAAATGTATTGGACCATAATAATGTTACTACAGTCATTTCATGATGGAGAAAATTGCATTCATTAGAATATCTACCAAAGTATTGACTGTTGGTGAACATGATAAAATAGTAAACAGTGTTTATAAGTAGTACTGTGACATCTGAGCAGAGGCCATCCAAGCAGTTAACAGATGATCCAATTCTACCCAAGGAATTTACATTTAATTAACCTTATTTTGTTTGATTTTTTGTGTTGTTCCTTTTGCTTCTTCCTAATTTTATTGAGAAATGCAAATATAAGATTTCAGCTAACTCCTATTTTTCTTACAACTTTTTCTATATATATTTCTATGTAGTAAGCAATTTACTCATTCTATATATTTGGAATATTTGTAATATTGGTTTGATGGTTGCCAAATAGTAAATTTCCTGTCAGATTCTCACATCATTTTCTAGCTCTAAATTTGAGTCATTTTTTACAACTCCCTTTAATTATCACTTCTTACAAAATATCTCCCCCTGATACCTGCTTATTGTAACTCTCCCCTCCCTTTTTATCCTTTCTAGCTCCAGCAGATTAGGTGTTATTCTTGAACACATTCCATCCCATGTGTATCTTTGTAATAATACTGCCACTGAATTCTGATGATCTAATTTCCATCACTCTGACCTGTAAATATCTTGAGGGGAGGGGTTTATGCATATGTATTTATATTTCTCATGCTCATCACTCTTTCAGAAACTTATTTGTTGATTGATAAATGAGTACAAATAAATCAGTTGATGAATAATTGTATACTGTGTAAGGGGATTTTCTCTGTAAAATATATTGCAGTGCATGCTTAATATTGAATATTTATGGAAAGCCAGACTTTAAATCTCTGCTTTTAATAGTTTATTTTTCAGAAACACATTTTCATTGCTCTTGAGCTTGTTTTCTCTAGTATCAAACTTCAAATGGTCATGATTTTAAATAACAAAGTTGCCAGTGCTGAATATATTGTATGATTTAAAATTATACAAAATTAGGAATGCTATCTGTCATAGGAATTTATCTATACAGTTCATTGTATCACACATGCTTCAAGTACCATATCCTTAATCTTGATTCAATATAATGGGATGATCTTTTTATGCTTTTTCCCTTATTTGGGTGCATTTAAATGGCTTACATTCCATGATGAAGAAAATACCTGTTTCTTTTCTGCCACACTATTTGTTCAGCCCCCCATATGTGTGTACTTGTGGAGAGTGATTCTCAGGGGGTGTGGAATGGTGAGCCAGAGTCAGGAAGATGTGGTGAGTTCAACCTTAAATGTTGAGCAGGTGGTTGCATTGGGCTGGGCATATGGACAGTGTGAGAGTGTCTTTATTTAGAGTATCTATTTTGTTATTCTTTGGAGAGTTTGTTCTATTTACTTATGCGTTTGTTTGCTTTTTGAGAATTAATTAAACCAGGAACTAGAATGTGGATAATTTTGAAATGTTTTTGTCCACATTTGAGCAAAACAGTGAAGGAGATTATTCCTTCCCTGAATCTAACTCATCTATATAGAATGATAATTTGAGAAACAGTGACTATGGAAACATCAATAATCATTGCAATTAAAGAAAATATATATTGAGTTTTGATGTGTGTCAGGCAACTTTGTATACTGTTTGTTACTGTTAACTAGTTCAAATCTTCAAAAATATTTTTTGGGGTGCTATTAACAGTCACCATAAAAAGTTAGGAGTAAATTTCTTTGAAAAGAAAGGAAAAAAATAAGTTCTTTCTTCACCAATAACATATTTTCTTTTAGCTCCTTTGTCTAAAATATTCTTACCTTTCTCTTATTCTATGCTGCCCAATTGTCTTAATATTTTATATAATTTACTTCTCTAAATCTATTTTGCACTTTTTCTCCACATGCTCCTGTTCTATTTAATTTGATAATGTTATTCCATATTTTGGCAAAAGGATCTCTTTATGGTATGAAATATACCATGTTGAAATTCAGGATGGACTTCCTGGAATTGGTTGATAAAGAATTCTTATGTAATGATTCTACACCCCCAGTTACATGCTTTTTTTATTATAAGTGATTTAAAGACACATGCCAGATTTCACTATCATCATAATAAAATGTTACACTTAGTTATCAATGAGTATTTGGTATTAGTAGTGAACAATATGTTTAGAATATTACAATAATATATTAGAATGTTTCTAATTTTGTATAATTTTAAATCATACAAATATAATCAGCACATGAGCAAATTCCATTTTCAAAATCAATTTTTCAGATTTGGATCAAAATAAAAGGAGTATAAAACTCAATTTATTATACTGAATTGACCTTTTATCACATGTTCCTTGAGACAAAATCAGATTAATACATGTTAAATTACATTTTAATGGCTCATTGTCAAGATTTTTGTAATAACTTGCATACCATTTTTTCAGGACTGACAACATCCCATCTATACTTACAGGAAGAAATAAGTCAATTCATTCATGAGAATGGTGATATTCCTTACATAAATATGTTAATATAACCTGTATTATAATATATAGCTAATAGAAATTTAAAATTGAATAATGCATCAAGAAAACTTTTTAATAATTATAGTGAATTTGACCAAAACTGTCCTGTTGAGCTGACTTATCTGAATGAATTCAGAGAGATAACATTTTTACAACATGGGCTGGAAATATATACAAATGAGGAAAGTAAAATGCGTGGGAAAATCATCTAAATTCTTTATTTCCTCTATTTTCATATGTATTTTAATCATAAAATCAATAGGATATTTATGTCCATTTTTTATTTATCAAAGTGGTTTTGGTCAGTAGACACAGAGTAAGAATACTGAAGTGGGGAGAGACATATTTCCCTAAAGTGTTTCAAGAAAATTGCATTTAGTAGTCATTATTTATTATCTTAAAGACAGTCATTGTTTTACATGGAATTATCTGCTTTGATATTTTGGTTTAAAATATGGAGACAGGAAATCAAAATTTTGGAATACATCTTATATATCTTGGTCTTTTCCAATATGGCCAAATGGATATTTTCCCCTTTCTTGCTATTGTCATTCTCTTTTCAGTCATGCTGGTGAGGAATATCATACTGTTTCAATAAATACAAATGGACACTGGACTGCACACTCCAAAGTACTTTCCACTTGGTGAGTTCTCTTTTATCACATGGTATGCATCTCCCACTACTGTGCTCAAGATGAAAACCCACTTTCTTTCATATAGTAAGACCACCACTGTCATATTCAAATATCTCAGTTTTGGCCCTTGGTGGAACAAAAACACTTCTTGGTTTCATGTCTTATGATGGATATTTAGCCATCTGTTACCTCTTATGATATCCTGTACTCATGAGCAAAATGAACTGTTTGTCCATGGACATATATGTATGGGTCAGTGTTTCCATCAACTCTTCATTACATACCTTGTATGTACTTCAACTTATATTTTGAAGATCTTGGCTCATTAATTGATTTTTTGATAATTTTTAAGCACATTTATTTGACATATATTCACACACCATGTAAACCATCTAAAGCATACATATAACGGCTCATGGTATCATCATATAGTTTGCATTCATCACCAAAATTAATTTAAGAACATACTCATTAACTCCAAAAAGTAAATTAATTTAAAAAATAAAATAAAAAGAACACCCAAAACATCTGATACCCATTATTTCCCCTATTGCTTTTTTTTGCCTTTATTACTAATCTGCCCTTACACTGGATCCAGGGAGTGTCCATCCCAAGGTTTCCAAAATCATGGTCGCATTTGATAGAAGCTATATAGTTATACAATCATCATCATGAGTCAAGTCTATTGGATTACAGTTCAACAGTTTCAGGTATTTCCTTCTAGCTATTCTAATACATTAGAAACTTAAAGGAATATTGACAATGCATAAGAATAAACTCCAGAATGACTTCTTGACTCTATAAGAAATCTCTTTGACACTGAAACTTTATGGACTTTCAATTTTTTCTCCATTTGGGCCAAGAAGACTACTCAATCCCATGATGCCAGGGCCAGCCTCATCCCTGGGCATTATGTTCCACATTGCCAGGGAGATTTACAACCTTGGGAGTCATGTCCCATACAGCAGAGATGGTAGTGAGTTAATTTTCAGAATTGGCTTACAGAGTGGCAACATCTGAGCCAAAAGAAGAGGTTCTCTGGGGGTGATCTTAGACATAGTTATAAGTAGGCTTAGCTTTGCATTTGGAGAGATAAGTTTCATAAGGGCAAGCCTCTAGATCAATGCATTGCTTATTAAATTTGGAGACCTATGGCTTAAGAGAATAGCAGGAATTCCCCAGGTGGAGAATTTTAATATTTCCACACTTTTTTCCAGCCCCTCAAGGGACTTGCAAATACCATTTTATTTTCTGCCCAAAATATTCTCAGATATGTTAGTGTACTACATTAGCCTAGAAAGAATAATAAGATCTCATTCTCTATGTTATGTTTCAGGTAATTACATTGTTTAAATAAACTGACCAACAGGTTAAATTAGAAAATATAAATGTCATAACAAATAAACCTCTCTTCCTTTTCTCACACAGAAGCTGTAGTATTAAAATACGTGAATATATTGTATTATAATTTACCATAGTCCTAACAAGTCTATTTCATTTATAATTCTAATTGTAGTCTGATCTCTTTTTCATCTTCCTTAACAGTGGCTGTATGGAGTAATGCTGACTTTAAGAGCTGCAGAGCTCTAAATCTGTGTATCACACAGATACCTAAATTTCCAGGGAACTAACAGGTTATACACTGAGTCCAGCATCTCAGAATTTAGAAATAACAGTTAAAACTCAGGAATAGATGTGACTGCTGTAAGAGCTCACAATCTAGGAACCCTCATAATAAGCCTTATTGAATATCCTGTACTCCTTAATCATTGATAACTTGATTGCTGCCCCTGTTCTCCCCCAGATAATCTCTGTCCTCAGATTCAATTCTCAGCATATGCTCATTATAGTTAGTTTATATTAGTGAGGACTTAAAATATTTGTCCCTTCATTTTCAATCTGTTTCACTCAACAATATCATCAAGATTCATTCACCTAGTTGCATTCCTCATGACTTCAGTCCTTCTTTCAGCCACTCATTTTTCCATTGTATATATACACAAAGCTTGCCCCTCTGTTCACACATAGATGTACCATTAGGCCACTTCCAACCATTGCAAATTGTGAATAATCCCACCAAAAACACCAGTGTGCAAATGTCTATTTGTGTCTCTGCTTTCAATTCTTCCATATGTATACCTAATAATGGGGTTGCAGGGTCACATGGCGAACTGTTAGCCTCCTGTGGAACAACTATACTGTCCTCCAGAAAGGCTGCAGCATTCTACTTTCCTACCAAAAGTGAATAGCTATATCTCTTTTTCCATATATTCTCCAGCATTTTATGCATTCACTTCCCCAATCTATATGAGAACATTTCAAATTATTCCACAAAGAAAGACAAAGATAAAATATAAAGAATAAGAAGAAAAAGAGAGAACCGCTGCAATATCAAGAACACCATACCCATCCCTTTTATCCCTCTTTTATTGACATTTAGATTTGCTATATTGCCTTTTTTAAAATTAACAGAATATTACACAGTCACTGTTAAATAAAAACCCAGTTTGCCTTTATCATATTTTTCCACATACCATCAAATTTTCAATCCTTTGAAATGGTAACATTCATTTGTTTTCTCTCAACTAACAACTTTCTTATATATGTACATTTAATCACCGTCATTGTCCACTCTAGGTGTCACTAAGTTATACATTCCCAGTTTTTATCCTCTGTCTATCCCTCTGTGTCATAACTGCTCCAAGACTTCCTCTTTCAACTATACTTACACTCAGCTTTGGTCATCATACTTACAGAAATGTGCTACCATCAAATAGTATTGTGATATCCATTTCTGGATCTTAACAAAAAATCCTGTTGAACATTCTGTACTCCTTTAGTATCAAAAGCTCAATCTCTATCATCTTTCTATCTTCTGGTAAACTTTATTAATTTTAACACTCAGAGTTTGCTCATTATAATTAATTCATATTAGTGAGATCATACAGTATTTGTCCTTTTGTTTTTGGCTAATTTCACTCAACATAATGTCCTCAAGTTTCATCTACATTGTTATACACATCATGAATTTATTCCATCTTACATCTGCATAATATTCCATCATATGTGTGCACCACAGTTTGTTTACCGACTTGCCTGTTGATGGACATTTGAGCTGTTTCCATCTCTTGATAATCATGAATAATGCTACTATAAATATTGGTGTTTCAGTATGTATCTACTAATGACATAGCTGGGTCATACTGCAATTCTATGCATAGCTTCCTGAGAAGCCACTGACCTGCTTTACAGAACAGTTGCATGATGCTACATTCCAACCAACAGTGAAGAAGTGTACCTAATTGTACACATCCTCTGTAGCACTTGTAGATTTTTTTCCTGATAATGGCCATTCTAGTAGATGTAAAATGATATTTCATAGTAGTTTTGATTCGCATTTCTCTAATAGCTGGTGAAATTGAGCATCTTTTCCTAAGTTTTTCAGCCATGTGTATTTCCTCTTTGGAAAGGTGTCTGTCCATCTATTTTGCCCATTTTTAAATTGGGTTGTTTGTCTTTTTGTTGTTGAGTTGTAGGGTCTCTTTTTGTATTCTGAATATTAAACCCATATCTGATATCTGGTTTCCAAATATTTTCTCCCATAGTGTAGGTTGCCATTTTACTTTCCCAACAAAGTTCTTTATGCACAAACATTTTCAATTTTGAGGCAATCTTTTTTGTCCATTTCTTCTGTCATTGCTCACACTTTGAGTGTAAGGTCTAGGAAAACACCTCCTATCACAAGAACTTTAAGATATTTTCTTCTAATAGTTTTATGGTCTTTGCACTAATGTTTAGGTCATTGATGCATTTTGAGTTAAATTTTGTAAAAAGGTCTGTGATAAGGTATTTGTTCCTTCTTTTGGATAGGATATCTAGTTCTCCAGGCAATATTTATTGAATAGGCTGTTCTGTCCCAGTGATGTTGGTTTGACCACCTTATCAGAGTTCAATTGTCCAAAAATGAGAGGGTCTATTTCTGAACACTGAATTTGATTCCTTTTATCAGTATATCTATTTTTATGATAGTACCAGGCTGTTTTAAACACTGTAGCTTTGTAATATGCCTTAAAGTTGGATACTGTGAGAACTCCCACTTCATTTTTCTTTCTCAAGATAGTTTTAAGTATTCAGAGCATCCTGCCCTTCCAAATAAATTTATTCATTCATCTACTTCTGGAAAGTAAGTTGCTGGCATTTTAATTGGTATTTGAATCTATAAATCAATTTGGGAAGAATTGACATCTTAATTATATTTAGTCTTCCAACCCAAGAACATGGTATTTCCTTTCATTTATTTATATCTTCCTTGATTTCTTTTAGCAATTTAGTGTAGTTTTCTGTGTATAGGTCTTTTATGTCTTTGGTTAAAATTATTTTTAAATATTTTATTCTTTTGGTTGGTACTGCAAATGGATGTTTCTTTTGCTCCTTACTAGAGTATAATAACTAAGATTGATCCTTTCTAGTGTATAGAGACATTACTGAATTCTGCATGTTGAACTTTTATCCGGTCACTTTGAAATAATTCTTCGTAAGCTCTAATAACTTTCCTGTTGATTTTTTCTGGATTTTCTACATATAGGATCATTTCATTTGCAAACAGTGAAAGTTTTACATCTTTCTTTCGAATTTGGATTCATTTTGTTTCTTTTTCTAGCCTTTTTCACTCTCTACAACTTCCAGCACAATGTTAAATAACAGTGGTGACAGTAGTTAACCTTGCCTTATTCCTGATCTTAGAGGGAAAGCTTTCATGTTTCCCAATTGAGTATATTAGCTGTGGGATTTTCATATATTCCTTTTATAATGTTGAGGAAATTTCCTTGTATTCCTATACTTTGAAATGTTTGAATTATGTCATGCCTTTTCTGCATCAATTGTGATTACAGTGTGATTTTTCCTCTTTAATTTATTGATAGGGTGTATAACATTAATTGATTTTCTTCTGTTCAACCAGCCTTTCATACCTGGGATATAACCCACTTGGTCATAGTGCATAATTCCTTTAATTTTCTGCTGGATTAGATTTGCAAGTATCTTCTTGAGGATTTTTGCATCTATCTTCATTAAAGTGATTGGTCTGTAATTTTCTTTTCTTATACTTTCTTTTTCTGGCTTTGGTGTTAGGGTTATATTGACTTCATAGGATGAGTTAAGTAGCTTTCCCTCCTCTTTGAATTTTTGAAGAGTTTGAACAGGATTGATAATAAACCTTTCTTGCATGCTTGGGATAATTCACTCATGATCTGGTCTAGGACTTTTCTTTATGTGAGTTTTTGATAACTGATTCAATATGTTTACTTGTGATTGGTTGTTAAAGGTCTTTTTTTTCCCTTGGTAGTCACTGTTTGTTGCTCATGCTTTTCTAGGAAGTTGGCCATTTCATCTATGTTGTCTAGATTTTGTGTATAATTGTTCATAGTAGCCTTTCCTTATCTACATTTTTACTGCAGGGTCAGTAGTTATGTCATCCATCTCATTTTTTATTTTGTTTGTTTTCCCCCTCTCTCTTTTTCTGTTAGACTAACTAATGTCCATCAATTTTATTGATTTTCCAAAAGTACCAATTCAGGTATTGTTGATTCCCCCTATAATTTTCATGATTCCCATTTCATGTATTTCTGTTCTAATCTTGGTCATTTCTTTCCTGTTGTTAGCTTTGGGGTTACCTTGTCGTTTTTTCTCTCCTTCCTCCAGAGGAGCAGTTACTTCCTCAATTTTTTTTTCCTTTTATTATAGGCATTTAAGGCAATAAATTTCTCTCCTGGCACTGCTTTTGCTGCATCCCATAGACTTTCGTATGTTTTGTTCTCATTATCATGGGCTCAATATAATTACTGATTTTTCCTGGAGTTTCATCTTTGAGCGACTGGTTGTTTAACAGTGTGAAGTTTCCTGCTTTCTGCCTTTTATTGATTTCCAACTTCATTTCCTTATGATCCAATAAAATGTTTTGTATAATTTCAATCATTTTAAATTTATTGAATCTTGCTTTGTGACCCAGCATGTGGTCTATTCTGGAGAATGATGCATGAGTATTTGAGGAATTGTGCATCCTGATGTTATGGAGTACAATTTTCTGTAAATGTTAAATCTAGTTCATTTACATACTGTTCAATATTGGCTTCCTTATTGATTCTGTACCCATTGATGTGTGTGGTGTATTGAAATCTCCAATTATTATTGTAATGGATTCTACTTCTCCCTTCATTGCTGTCAATGCTTGCTTCATGTATTTCAGGGCACTCTGGTGCATAAATACATATGAGTGTTGGGAAGTCTTGGGGAATTGTCCCTTTTATTAATACATAGTGACCTTCTATGTATTTATACATAGTGACCTTATTTTCTCTTTTAATGTTCTGCATTTGAAATCAAATTGGTCTGATACTTATATATATATACCTTTTCTCTTTTCTTGTTGTTTGTGTGAAATTTAGTTTCCAACCATTCATTTTCAATTTATTTTTGTCTTTGAGCATAAAGTGAATTTCCTGTAGACAGCATATAGATGGGATCTGTTTTTCTTATCCATCTGCTAGTCTATGTCTTTTTATTGGAAGTTTAATTTATTTCCATATAATGTCATTACTGTAAAGTCACTACTTTCATCTAGCACTTTGCCTTTTGGATTTTATTTGCCATATCTTTTTAAATTTTATTATTTCTCTATCTCTCTTTTTATATCATTAATGATAGCCTTCATGTCTACACTATTCTCCAAACTTCTCTCTCCTGTCTTTTCCTATCTTCCTGTAGCACTCCCTTTAGTATTTCTTATAGAACAGGTATCTTGTTCAAACTTTCTGTTTGTTTTTTTCTGAAAATATTTTAAACTCTCCCTCATTTTTGAAGGGTAGTTTTGCTGGATATAGAATTCTTGTTTGGCAGTTTTTCACTCTCAGTACCTTAAATATAATATACCACTGCCTTCTTGCCTCCATGATTTCTCATGGAAAATCTGAACATAGTCTTATTGAGCTTCCCTTGTATGTAATGGAATGCTTTCATCTTGCTGTTTCAGAATTCTGTCTTTTTCTTTGACATTCAACAACCTGATTAGAAAATGTCTTGGAATATATCTATTAAGATCTATTCTGTTCGGGATATGTTGTACTTCTTGGATGCTTAATGTTATGTGTTTCATAAGAGTTGGGAACTGTTATTTCTTCCATTATTCTTTCTGACCCTTTTCCTTCCTCTTCTCCTCCTTGGTCACCCATAACACTTATATTCATGAACTTCATGTTTTCATTCAATTCCCTGAGACCTTGCTCACATTTCTCCATTATTTTCCCTACCTCTTCTTTGTTGTGTAGGATTTCAGATGTCCTGTCTTCTAGTTTGCTAATCTTTACTACTGCCTTTACAAATATGCAGTTTTATGTCACCATTGTGTTTTTTATTTCTTCTATTATATCTTCATTCCCATAAGTTCTGGAATTGTTTTTCAAGCCTTTGAGTTCTTCTCTATGGGAACCCTGTGTCTTCTTTATATTTTTCATCTCTTTTGAAACATTTTTCTTCAACTCATTAAATTGATTTAGAAGTTTTGTTTGAACATTTTTAGTTAGTTGTTCCAACTCCTGTATCTCAGCTGAGTTGTTTGTTCTTTACTTTGACTAGGCCATATATTCATGCTTCCTTGTATGAGTTGTGATATTTTTACTTGTATCTAGGAATATGATTTCCTTGATTAGTTTATTCTGGAGGTTTTTTTCTCTCTTTCTTTATGACTTTCTTGTTGTTGACTTTTCTCTCTACCAGTTTTTTGATATTCAGTTCAACTCATTCTAGACCTCTAGCATAGATTCTATGTAACTGATCAGAAATTCTGAGCTCTTGTGTTTCTAGTTCTTACCCTGCCTTATGGAAGTATTTTTTGAGTGTAGTCTCTCTAGAGAGGATCTACTGCACCACATTCAGAGTTTCTAAGATAAGAAAAGCCCAGGACTCAGGAAGAGTGTGTAATAAGAATCAAGTTTCCCTGGGTATGAAATCATGCAGTATGTCAGTCTTTCTAGTGAATCACCTTGATTCTTTGCCATTGTGTTTTCCTAACTTTCCCAGCAGGTGGCACCTTTCAACCTGATATGGCTGACTGGTGTAAGGAAGTGTGGCCCCTTTAGTTTCTGTTTTGTGTGTTTCCCCCTAGACCTTGGGGTCTGAGTTCTGAAAGGAGGGCTGACACTATAGCTGGGCCACACCTCCTTCCTCTTAGGGAAGATACACCTCCTAGGGAGTTATCTTCTGCATTTGAATAGCTCCTTTGTCTCTCTGAGTGTATCTCCACTCCTGTCTGGATCAGGGCACTGTAAACTGAAAATGGTTGAGGCTTTCTCCAATGAGCCACTCAGGTTGATAGAGAGAAACAGGAAAAGAGAGCCCCCTTTAAGAGAAAATCCATGGCCCCCAATATTGCCCATCAGTCAGAGATTGCTCCTGGTCTTCTCGGCTCCTTTTCTGGAACACAGGCATTTTCTGGATCTTTGAGATCGGTCCTTACTAAACACCTTTGTCTGATTTTAAGGGCTTGTCTATGTAGCTTGAATTCAGCCATCCACATTTGTTAATTAGAACCCAAGTTGGAGCTGGACTGAGCTATATTTGCTTACTCCCAGACTGCTGGTTTTTCCCAAAGTGAGGTTTTGCAGCTCAGCCTTCCATGGTGGGAGGGGTTCCTGGCACATTTCCATAGATTTTACTTACAGATTTTATGCTGTGATCTTAGCTATTCCACCCAGTCCAGATTGGTTTATGATGTGTGGACAGTCACAGTTGGCCCCTAGTAGTTATTCCAGATTATTTGCTAGTTGTTGCTGATTGTTTATTAGTTGCTCCAGAGGACTAACTAAATTATACTTGTCTCTATGCTGTCATCTTTCCCCTCCTCTAAATAACATTTTAACAGATCAAAAACATCACCATCCTAAGAGATGGGGCAAGATGGCAGATTGGTGAGCTGTGGGTTTTAGTTACTCCTCTAGGCAGCTGGTAGATAGCCAGGAACTCTATGGAATGGGCACCTCAGGGAAATCTGGGTTTGCTTTCAAAGTCTGTCTCAAAAATGTCTCTGTAAACTGCAATTCCTCTCTCAGTTCCATTACCTTCTTCAAAGAGTCCCTCTTGGCTGTAACAAAACTGGCTCCTTCTGTCTGAGTTTATATAGTGCTTCAGTAAACTAATCAAGGCCCATGCAGGATGGATGGGGCCATACATCCATGGAAATTATCCAAGGAAATTTCCTGCCCACAGATCAATGATCACATCTCCACAGAAACATCCTTTCAAAACTCTGCAACCCAATCATCACCAATACATTTCCTGCCCATGCAAGACTGCATCAAAGATAATGGCATTTTGGGAGACAAAATACATCCAAACCAGCACAGGAGACAGTATTTGGAAATCACATATGAGATAAGGGTTTAATATCCTGAATATGTAAAGCAATCCTACAACTGAACAACAGAAAGACAAACAACCCAATTGAAAACTGGGCAAAAGACAAGGGCAGACACTTTTCTGAAGAGGAAATACAAATGGCTCAAAAACATGAAAAAATGCTCAACTCCATTGGCTATTGGGGAAATGCAAATCAAAAACAAAATGAGATATTATCTCACACCTACCAGAATGGCCAGTATCCAAAAACAGGAAATTACATATGCTGGTGAGGATGTGGAGAAAAAGGCACACTTATTCATTGCTAGTGGGAATGTAGAATGGTGCAACCACTCTGGAAGACAGTGTGGCGTTTCCTCAGGAAGCAAAGTATAGATTTGCCATATGACCAGTTCTTCCATTGATATGTATATACTCAAAGGAATTGAAAATTAAGACAAAAATGTGCATTTGTAAGCCATTGTTTATTGTGGCATTTTTCTTGGTTTCCAAGAGATGGAAGCAACTCAAATGTCTATCAGTGGATGAGTGGATAAACAAACTGTAGTAAATACACATGATGAATATTATTCAGCTGTAAGAACAAAGACATGGAACATATAATAACATGAATGAACCTTGAGAACAGTATGCTGAGTGAAATTAGCCAGAAAAAAAAGGACAAATACTGTATGTTCTCACTAATATGAACTAACAATAGTGAGCAAATGTTGAGCATTAAAAGCTGATAACACAGGCTACCAGGAGAAAGAAAGAGGGTAGAGATCAGGCATTTGATGCTGAGGGATTCTATGGACCCAGAAATAGATAGCATACTATTGTGTGATGGTAGCTCAATATTGTAAGGACACTGAACAAAGATGTCTCTAAGTAAACCTGAAAGAGGTAGGATAGGGGAATGTATAACACCAGAGGTAAAGATAGATGATAAAAACTGAGACTGTGTAACTTAGCAAAAACTGGAGCAGCCAATGACTCTTACTAAATGTACAAATATAAAAATGTTCTCACATGTGGGAGAACAAATGATTGTCAGCCATGCCGAGTGTTGAAAAGGGGATGATATTTGGGAAAAACATAACTGAAGCAAACTGGAGTCTATGGTCAACAGTAACATTGTAATATGCTTCCATTAAATGTAACAAAGGCAATATACCAAAGTTAATTGTATATGAGGGGGGATATAAGGGAGGGATATGGGATTCGTGGTAGTGGTACTGTTTTCCCTCCTTATTAATATGTTGTATTGTATGACACTTTATTTTTCTTTATATTATTGTCTTTTTCATTCATCAAAAACAATTTTTCATAGTAATCAATATGTTCAAGTGCTGACTGTGGTGATAAAGGTACAACCATATAATGATACCATGAACAACTGATTGTACACAGTGGATAATTTTATGGTTTGTGAATATATCTCTATAAAATTACAGGAAAAATATAATTAGGGGTAAAAGTGCTGGAGAAAACATTGAGAGAGGGATGTACATACTTACTGTTGATGAGGAGGCAGAGTGGTATAGCCTTTCTGAAGGTCAGTGTGCTGGTACCACAAGAAGCTAAGAGTGTGGGGGCCATAAGTCCTGCCACCTCATTGTGGGATATGTACTTGGAAGATCTGAGAGCAGAGACATGAATGGACATTTGCACATTGGTGTTTATGGAGACATTATTCATGATTTTCAGTGGGTGGAGGTGGCCTAAGGGTAAACTGAGGAAAAGAATGGTGAACTGTGGTGTATGCATGCAATGGAATATTGAGCAACTATGAGAATAAGTGAAGTTGTGAGACATGCAAGTAGGTGAATGGAATCTGTAGACAGTATTTTGAGAGAAGTATGCCAGAAACAAAGGCAAACACTATAATGCTTCACTGATATGGACTAACTACAATGTGTAATCTCAGAATTGAATCATAGAGCACAGCTTAACAGGGAAATTATTATTCTGTTTGTCCCTAGGTTGTAAGCTCTTACAGCTGTCAAACCATTTCCTGAATTGTAATAGCTATCTTCAAACTCTGAGATGTTGATCTCTTGGTGTATAGCCTGATTGGTCTCTGGAACATTGGGTATCTGTGACACTGGAAACTGAGAGCTTGAGCTTGGCAGACATGAATGTCAGTATTAATGCATACAGCAACTGTTAAAAGAAAACTGAAAAAGAGCCTAGACTTCAATTAGAGATACAAATGAAGCAGATCTCATTAAGAATAGGGCAAATTGGGACAAAATTGAAACTGACTGTGTGCTAAAACTTCAACTTCCATGTGAGACCAAGGCAAATGTTTGGTGCAGGATCTATATTTTCTAAACAATATAACTTCTACAGTCAGTTTGTTCAAACACCACAATTACATGGAAATTTGAATAGGAAGTGAGATATGGGAGTTCTGTTTAGGTAGAGTGAAATAGCAACACATCCCAAAGTAATTTGGATGGAGAATAAAAATATATATTTGGGCCCCCCTGAGGAGCTGGGGGAGGATGCAGAGGTGTTTGACTTCCTCACCTGGATTGTTGCTGATGTTCTCACAAACACTGGGGACTGACGGTTTGACATGCTGAGCTCTCTGTCTTGGGGCTTACCCCTATGAAGCTTTCTACTGCAAAGGAAAGGCTAAATCTGCTTATAATTATGCCTAAGTTTCTCCCCCATGTGCCTTTTTGTTGCTCAGATGTAACCCTCTCTAATGAAGCCATCTTGGCAAGTGATCTCACTGCCCTTCCCCCTATGTAGGACCTGACTCCCAGGAGAGTAAATCTCTGTGGCAATGCAGGATATGAGTCCTGGGGATGAATCTAGACCAAGCACTGTGGGTTTGGGAACACTTTCTTGACCAAAAGGGGGATGCAAAATGACATGAAATAAGGCTTCAGTGGCTGAAAGATTTCACACGGAGTCAAGAGATCACTCTGGTGGACATTCTTATGCACTATATAGGTAACACTTTTTAGGTTTTAATGTATTGGAATAGCTAGAAGTAAATACTTGAAACTACCAAACTCCAACCCAGTAGACTTGACTCTTAAAGATGATTGTATAACAATGTCGATTACAAGGGGTGACAGTGTGATTGTGAAAACCCTGTGGATCACATACCCTTTATCCAATGTATGGATGGATGAGTAGAAAAATAGAGACAAAAACTAAATGAAAAATAGGGTGGGATGGTGAATGATTTGGTTGTTCTTTTTTACTTTTTTATTCTTATTCTGATTCTTTCTGGTATAAAGAAAATATTCAAAAATATATTGGGGTGATGAATGCAAAACTATATGATGGCACTGTGAACATTTGACTGTACACCATGGATGATTGTATGGTATGTGAATATATCTCAATATAACTTAATTTAAAAAAATTCTATGTTATAAGAGAAGAAAGATAAAAAAGTCAATAAAACATGTTTTCAGCTAAGGAAAATTAAGAGTAGGAGAAAGTTAATCCTAATGCAAGAAGAAATGATATAATCAGTATTAGTGCAGTCATTAGGGAAATTAGAAAAAAGAAAAAAATGAGAGCATCATGAAATCCAAGACCTGGTTCTGTAACAGATCAAAATATATGATAAATATATAACCAGGTTAATCAAGACAAAATGAGAGACAATACTGCCAATATCAAA
This sequence comes from Choloepus hoffmanni, assembly GCA_000164785.2. NCBI lineage: Eukaryota > Metazoa > Chordata > Mammalia > Pilosa > Megalonychidae > Choloepus > Choloepus hoffmanni. The sequence continues at coordinate 287,220 of KN192070.1, forward strand.
ATGAAAAAAAAAGGGAAAGGACAGTACTGGAATATATGAAAAAATGGAATATATATTGAAAGCTTTGTATGTATCAATGTAAAAGTTTTTGAACATGATAAATGTGTTTAAGATTTTTACATTTATAGATTTCCTTGTTCTAAGGAAGTGTACATGGGAGTATGATGTTGTCAAAGAGCACATGACCAAATATTTAGATCAATAGATAAATTGAGATGTATAGATACAATGATACAGCAAACATTCCAAAATATTAAAACTGGTAGATCTGTGTTTCTGGGGAGGCAGATATGCTGGAGTTTTCTGTCAGGGCTTAATATTATTTTTGTAAATTTTCTGTAAGTTTGATATCATTTGAAGCTAAAACAAAAACAGGCTTATCACCACAAACTCTATGGACTTTAAAAGAATAATAAAGGGATTCTGTGAATAACTTCATAAGTAGACCAATGCCTTGAAAGATACATGCTACAAAAACTGATGCAGGAAAAACATCTGGAAAAAATCCAATACCCACTCAGGACTTAAAACATAAAAAAGCAAAACTCAACAAACTAGGAATAGAAGGAAACTCAAACCTGATAAAGTGCATTCATGAGAAACATACTACAAAAATCACAATTAATGGTGAAAGACAATGCTTCACTTTTAACATTGGAAATAGGACAAGAATGGTCACTGTTACCACTAAAATCAACATTGTTCTGGAGATTTTAGCCAAAGATATCATAAAAGAAAAAAGCAATAGAAGGCCTCCATACTGAAAAGGGGGAGGTTAAACTATCTTTATTGAAAATGACATAATCATATATAGAATATATATATGTGTGTGTACATATATACATATTTAAACATACAAATGAACAAATAAATGAGTTGAACAAGTTCACAAGATTCAAGGTTGATATGCAAAAATCAATTTTATGTTTATGCAGTAGCAATGAACAATCAGGAAATGAAATTAAGAAAACAATCCTATTCATAATAACATCAAATGAAGTAAAATAACTATGAATCAATTTAATGAAAGAAGTACAAGACTTGTACACTGACAACTACAAGACATTGCTGATAGATGTCAAGAAAGTAAACAAGTGGAAAGACATCCAGTGCTCAAGGATCACAATACCCAATATTGTTAAGAACATAATAATCCACAAATTGATCTGTAGATTTAATGCAGTTCTCCTCAAAATGCCAATGGTCTTTTTTACAAAAGTTAACAAACTGAACCTGAAATTCATATGGGAATACAAATAAAACCTATACCAAAACAATCTTGATAAAAATAAAACAAACTGGCAGATTCACACTGCCTGGATCTGAACTTACTACTACAAAGCTACAGTATCAAGGATGGTTTGGCACTGACATAAAAATAGATTCAGGTAAAACAATGGAACAGTCATGAATGTCAAGAAAGCAAAGCTTTCATTTGTGATCACTTGATTGTGACAAATTCACCAAAGAAATACATCTGGGAAAGAATAGTCTTTTCACCACATAGTGCTGAGAAAATTGAATGTCCACATGCAAAAGATGAAATTGGAGCCTTATATCACATCATAGAGAAAATGAACTTATTTGGATTATGCACCTAAATGTAACAGCTAGAGCTATTATAATTGTGGTCTTTGGCTACATAATGATATCTTATATATGAAGCCAAAGCAAAATCAATAAAGCAAAAATTGGAAAGTTGAGATTTATCAAACTAAAACCTTTTGTCCTTCAAAAGACACCATCAAAAAAAATGAAAAAAATAAGTCACTGACTGGGAGAAAATATTTGCAAATCAAATATAATGGACTTGTATGCAGAATATATAAATAGCTCTTATAATTCAACAATAAAAAGACAAATAGCCCAATTTTAAATATATGATAAGAATTTTAATAGACATTTTCCTAGAGAGATATATACATTAACAATAAGCCTAGGAAACTATAATCAATATCATTATTCTTTAATGAAATGCACATAAAAAGCACAATGCAATGATAATTCACACCATGTAGGATGGCTACAATCAAGCAACAGACAGTAACAAGTTTTAGCCCAGAGGTTGAGAAACTGGAACCTTCATGCACTTCTTGGGGATATAAAATGCTGAACTCATTTGGAAAAACAACTCAAAATTATTACATATAAAATTATCATATGACCCAGTATTTCCATTCCCAACTATATACACATAAAAAATGAAAACCTTTGTCCTTGTGTTTAGTGTGGTAAAGCTGTCAAAATGCAATATACCAGAAATTGACTGGCTTTTAACAATGGGGATTTATTATAGTTTATTTATAATTTTGCATAAAGATTTGTTTACAGGCTTACAGTTCTGAGGTCATGAAAATGTCCAAGACATCAACAGATGAGCCAATGATCCTGGACTACTCTGTTACATAGCAAGGCACATGGTGTCATCTGCTGGTTCTTCTCTCCCAGGTTTCTCTCCTTTCAGGTTCTGGCTGCTCCCTGGGTGGCTTTTCTTCCGAGCTTCTGTGTGTGTCTTTCTCTCCTAGCTTCTGCATGTTTCTCTTTGGTTCTGTGTATTTTTCTGTCTTTCATCCTCTTATAAATGTCTCCAGTAAGAGGATTACAACCCATTTGGGAAATGCCTCAACTGAAATAACCTAATCAAAAAGTCCCACCCACAATAGGTGTACACCCACAGGAATGGATTATCTTTAAAAAGATGATCTTTTCTTGGGTACCTAACAGCTCCAAAACATCACACCATTCAAAGACCAGTACATGACTGTTTAGAGCAGCACTGTTTATAGTAACAAAACAGTGGGCAAAACCCAAATATCCATCAAATAACAAAAGGGAAATCAAGATATGATGTCCTCATACAATGAAATAATATTCTGCATTAAAAAGGAATGAAGTCCCCATGCTACAAGAGGAATTTTAAAACTGATAAATTATAGAAGACACACTACTCTGAATCATGGCTTCATAAAGGTAAGAATATTATTTCTCAAATCAAGCTCCCAGAAGCAATTTTACATAGAGATTTGTTGGTGCTCTTGTCTGAAGTTACAGGGACTTTTAGTGTAGTCTTTTCCCACTTCTAAAGCTGCACTGCCCTCTCTCATTCCTCAGCAATCACAACACCCACATCCAATAATGATCCTCAAAATTCTTACCTACAATACAGAGAAAGAGGTTTTCCCTTTTTCTTCATGGAGTTGGGCTTATGTGCAGTATGTGGAGGTGTTTCATAGTAGCAGGGATGTTTCTACGGACACATGCACATGGGCTATTGGAGACATTTGTAGGAAAGCTCAGATCACTCTTACTTTTGGTTCTTTCCTGTTTTCCATCTATGCATCTGCCAATAATATCAGAAAATTTCATAACAATTTTGCTGTTACAGAAATAATGCTCCTCCAGAAGCAGATTAAGGGATGTCTGGAATTAATGGGATGCTTGACTTTAGTTGTTAAGGACATTTAAAACAAATTTCCAAACTGAGAGTACATCAGCATGAATGAAATTAAACCTTTAACCAATCAAGGGTGGGCTATATGCCAACTAAAGTTGTAACCTACCATTGCTGGAAATGAAAAGGTCATGTATTTTATATAGTACAAACTAATTTATTGGTTTACTAGGCAACTTCCAGGAAGTTGATGACAGACTGGGAAAGTAGTACTTCAGTTGCTGATAGAAGTTAACTTGAGAACTTAGGTGGTTTTTCCATGTCTTTTGGCTTTGTTTTGCCAGGACATTGAAGAAGATAGATTGCAACTGGAATACAGCTTGCTTGGGCCATGACTGGAGTGCGGTTATTTCCAAGAATGCAAAGAAGATTCAATACTTAATGAATCTAAGGAGAAACATTAATGATCATCTCAATGCATGCAATAGAAGGCAATTACTAACATTCAATATTTTTATGTTATAAACTCCAGACCCTTTTTTGGAAGTAGTTGAGTAACTCTGTAACATTATTAATTAGGGAGATCTCAAGGAAAGAGCACTGTCAGCATCAATTGATACACTGTAGTCTCATGGCCATAGGAGTAAGAAAGAAAGCCACAGACCCCACTTTTATGAGAGATCTGGGAAAATACCCAATGAATTTACCCAGGGAAAGGAACTCTGAATACAGAGGCAAAGTCCCATTTTCAGAGGATTTCACTGTATGACTGGGACACAGTGAGAATGAAATGAGGAAACAACAGAGACAGTGAAATGCAGCATTAATTGACAGAACTCAAAACATTCCATTCTACACACAGTTCAGATGAAAAATGTCTAGGAAGGACTTTGGACCACTGAAGAATAAAAAGAGAAATTAACAGCTGAATACAGGAATCTGATAACTTTTAGAGAAAAACTCAAAATTGTAAAAGTGGTATATTTTCACCCAACTTAGTTTTCAAAATGCTTAAATTAGTATAGAAGATTCCAAGTATCTTTCCATTAAAAGATACAGGTATGTAAACTCTTTTTCTCAATGAAATGCAAGAGCAAGGAAAATTCTGGATACATGGAGAGGAAATTGCCCTAGTCAATCAGAACAAGAGAACAGAGTTTTAAAAATTGATGAATATGTCCTTTATAACAGCAAAGAATAAAAAGGAGAGTAGCAAACATTGAGAATGATGTTTATCTACTAAATATACAAATTCTGTTTGGTTTGCACTTTAGAAAGTTCTTACTGGAAAATTTACATACAATGAAATCTTGGACAGATTTTAAAAAGAGAGGTATTGATGTGTGAGATTACTGATGTCCATTATGAGGGATGTATGCCATCTGTTAATGAAAAGGTAGGGATGCAGTACTTATAAGCAAGCAGTCCTAAAAGTAACAAGGATGGGAATCTCAAACAAACGTGCATTGATTTCAAGTCATCTACTTGGGAAAGTTTGACTGAAAACAAACCCGATGGAATGCACTCAGATTTCAACAGAACACCTGAAAACCCAGGCATCTGAGATGATTCAATCAAGCTCCTAAACCAGTTAAAATACAACAAAAGAGCCCGTGCCTCCTACTGCATCTGCACATTTTAAATCCTTGTTAGGGGATATAGAGTGGTGTCTGCACACCCTTCTAGGAAGAGCTGAACCCAGGAGACAAAACAAATGAACCCTCCATAGTATTAGAAAATGGTGGTTGTCCTCAGTGGAGGCTCACATATAGATACACATTCAAATGAGGCTTCTTGTGAGTCTAAATCCAACTGGATGAAAAGAAACGGTAGCCTGGAACTCAACAGTTGATTGGATATTTCTACAACCAGGCCGAGACCAATAAGCAAATAGCAGGTTGAGAGCCTCTTCCAAAAGTCTTTTGAAGAAATCACTTCCAACAGCACATACATCCTTATAGAATGGTTTTAGAGTTTCAAAACTTTTATTTTTTAACCAAGGCTCAGAGGAATGCATAGGAATACATACATGCAGAAAAATAGAAAAAATGTTGAATTAGCAGTAACCTTATGAGCTGCAATAGAATATGTGGTTACTATGGCAAGGCTGGCCTTTGCTAAATAAACTTTTTGTCTTCTCAAAATCTTGCTCTCTACCAATTGACTCTGAGTGCATCAGACCATAACACACACATATATATATATGTCTGCTGGACTCCAACTGGCTTCTATGACCAGAAACACCTTTGTGGAACAGGTGTTACTTACTTCCCTGTTTTAGCCCACCAGACATTATTGCCTCAGCTTAGAGCTCTCATTTTACTACTGCAGCACCCCAGGAAGGGGAATTACAGCCCAGGTACAATGGAATTTCCACTTAGCCTATTGTCCCCAGATTGTTGGCCCCCTGGAACATCAAAATGACCCTCACACATCTCTACTCTTAAACTTTAAAAATGGGTCACAAACACTCAAATGGTCTAAACATTTGACTAAAGCCCAGGCATTCCTCAACTCCCTATTATATGCTCATCACTCTCCCCATCACAACTGGGCTAAACCCACAATTGTTCTTCCCTTTGTAATTATGAGGCAAACTCATTCTCTTTCAGGGACATCATCTGCATTTTCTCTGCAATTACAACACCCATATGGCTTGAATGTGTCAATTATTGTACCTTCCAGCATCTACTAGTGACCTGATTGGGGTCAGATAGTGAGCTATGACCCATTAGTAATTGACAGCACTGGTCCACAGAAGCAAGACAACCCACAATGCTTTTATTTTAATTAAACGTTATTGAGATATATTCACATACCATACAATCATCCACAGTGTACAGTTGTTCACAATACCGTTATATAGTTGTGCATTCATCACCACAGTTTCTGAATATTTTCATTACCACCCAAAAAAATAGAACAAAATTAAGTTAAAGTAAAAAAGAACAAACAAAACATTCCTCCATCTCTCCCTATTATTCATTTACTTTTTGTCTTCATTTTTCTATTCATGTGCCCATACACTGTATAAAGAGAGTGGGAGCTACAAACTTTTCACAATCCCATAGTCAAACAGTGTATGCTGTATAGTTATACAATTACCTTCAAGAATAAAATCTTCTGGGTTACATTTCAACAGTTTCAGGTATTTTCTTCTATCTATTCCCATACACTAAAATCTAAAAAGATATCTAAATAATGCATAAGAATAACCTGAAGAATGAACTCTTGACTCTATTTGAGATCTTTCAGCCACAGAAACTTTATTTTGGTTCCTGTCTCTTCCTGCTGTTTGATCCAAGAAGCTTTTCTCAACCCCACAATGCCAGGGCCATGCTCATCCCTGCAAGTCATTTCCTGCATTGTCAGGGAGACCCACACTCCTGGGAGTCATGTGCCACATAGTGGTGAGAGCAGTGAGTTTACCTGCAGAGTTAGATTAGAAAGAGCAACCATACAAGTTAAATTATATAGTTTGTTACAAAAAGATTTTTCACCTAAAAAACTTCTCTTCCTTTGGTCTCACATAGAAGTTGAAGTTCTAGGAACACCATCAATATGGTCCTTTACCCTTTAGTCTGATTTGCCTTAGTCCTAACTCTATTTTGTTCATAGCTCTACTTAAGGTCTGATCTCTTTTTTCAGACTCCTTAATATTTGATATATGGGGTAATGCTGACATTCATAGCTGCAAGACTCTGGCTCAGATCCTCAGGTTTCACACAAATACCCAATGTTCCAGAGACCAATGAGATTATACACAAAGAGTTTAGCATCTCAGAATTTTGAAATAACCATTACAACTTAGAAATATATGTAACTGCTGCAAGAGCTTAATATCTAGGAAACTTTACAGCAACACTTCCCCTGATAACTTATGCTCTCAGACTCAATTCCATAATTCACATTATGGTTAGTTCCTATTAGTGAGGCATTATGTTTTTCTTTAAATTTCTGGATTATGTTAGTCAACATGCTGTCTTCTATGTCCATACACCCCAAAACTCCATTCATTCTTGTAGCAGCTCAATATTCCATTGAAGGTATACACCACATTTCCTCATTCCATTCATCAGTCAGTGTTCCCTTAGGCCACCTCCATCCACACACACACACATATATATATATATATATATCCTTTACAGAGCTGTTCCCCATTCACCAGTCAATAGTGGGATTTTTTATGTTACCATAAAATAAGCATGGGCACAGCCCTTTTCTAGCATTATGCACTCATCCAGCTCCAAATGCATCTGCAGTTTTTTTACCTTTTTTTCTGTCAGCCCCATCTCCTCTTTGCCATGAAGAGAACTCTGTGTTCCTTTCATGCTTTCTCTGGGTTGATCCCATCAAAATCAGTTATAGGTGTGGTCAGTCCTAAGGCATATTTTTCTTTCAGCTGTGGATCTGTAAACTTAAACAACTTGTGTGCTTCCAATATACAAAGGAGTGATATTCATAGGATAAACATTCCCATTGCCATAAGGAGAAAGATTAAGGAAAACAGGGTTCACAGGATGAAAACGTTCCTAAAACCCATGGGACAAACTCCACTGGATTTCAAAGTCTGAGAGTAATTATCTGAATGATGTTGCTTCCTTGGGGCTTGAGAATGTGGGAGTCTAACCCTTCCTAAGGGCATTTGTGGGAGCCCTTTCCTCTCCAAATGCTGGTGTGAGTTCTCCAAAATATCAACACATTGGGGAGACCACTGTCTTGGCTCCACCTCCTCAAACATTGGGGCAGCACCTGGATTCCCTTCAATCTCCAGGGCACATTCTCAACCCCTTCAGAACAGTAGGGTGGCAGCCAGTCTCTCTTCAATTCCCTGGGAATGCTCTCCACCCTCTTTGGGGACTGGGGTGGCAAAACTCTTCCCAAGCATCAATGTGGAAGGCCCACCCTCAACCTCTGTGGTAAACTCACCCTTTCCATGTATGTGGGCTACTCTGCCCTCCAATCCCAAGGCCTCTTGTCTTCAGACCTCAACCTCCATGGCTCTGTCTTTGAAGAAATTATTACTTCAATTTGTTCCTTGTCTGTCCCCTCCAGTCCAGGCTAGCAGTGGCTCTGTGTATAGAGATCTTACAAAAATTCTGTTGGCTTTGCATGAAGCACACAGTGTTCATAGTTGTCAGACAATAGAACTTTCCACAAATCCTTTCTGGATAACTCCATTTCCAATCTTGGCTTGTACCCCTGTGTTTTCTTCAAAGTGTCCCTTTTGGCTGTAGCTCCTCTTCAAACGTTCACTCTCAGCTGCACTGACTTCCCTCTGTCCATCAGCTCATTTATATGGCTCCAGTGACTCAACTTATCCCCACCCTGAATGGGTGAAGCAACACCTCCATGGAAATTATCCAATCAGAATCATCACCCACAGCTGGGTGGGGCACATCTCCAAAGAAACACTCAAAGAAATCTAATCAACATAGATAACATCTGCCCACACAAGATTACATCAAAGATAATGGCATTTGGTGGATACAATACATTCAAACTGGCACACACCTTTGGTGTTGTTGCTGCACATCATGATTTGAATCATCTTAGCAAAATGTGTTTCATTAAACATTAGTCTAACCAATTTGAATAGCAGCCATGCTAGGATCTCCCAATTGGGAGGTGCACATCTTCCCATCCCTTAGCATCACAGCAGAGGTTATGGGCTGCACAGAGGGCAGGGGAACCCTGAAGAACCAACTCTTTCATCAACCCCATATTCCATGCACACTATTTCCCAATATAAAAAGTTAATACTTGAAGAACAATCACGTTTTCTGAGCAGACACCCTGCATCCTTGTGGTATAATATATTTATCATTGAGAATCTGCAATCCTCCCTGCTACCTAGGCTTGTGTTATCTGATGAAAACAGGGATCAGATTTTTCTACCCCTGATACGTTTCAATACTTCCCATTAAAGGTACACATAGACAAACATCCCAAGTGACAAAGGAGGGCCTCAAACTCAAGTTTCCTCTATGATACTTGGGTAAGACCTGGAGCTTTCTGAAAGTTGAAGTGAATGATGCAAAAAAGTTGTCTCCAAAACTGGCTTACTGTGGGCAACTCAGAAAGTGATGGGTTTGCTTCTTATCCACTACTCAGTTGCCCTCCTTTGTACCACAGCCCTTTCACAGGCTTATGAGCAAATTAGTGTTATCTACAACAAAGAGAAGAAATTGCTCAGATTATAGTTTTTACCATGTAGCAGATGAAGTCTGGGTGATAAACTGTGCTCTCTGTTTAGAAAATTAACATAAATTCTACATTAAATATTCAAATTTTTCTCTTAATCAATCACTGAATACAAAATTACACAGCTCTTCTTTGGGAGAAAATTGAATCCAAGATAAACACCCAACAGCCAAATTCATATTGTGTATTGTAATGTGACATGTTGCCTGCTCAGGTGGCTGAATTTCCCCATGGATTACTTTGAATTTTTAATGCTTTATAGATGATAACAATGATAATGATGATGATGATTAACAAGTTTATTGAGATACATTCACACACCATAAAACTCATGCAAAGTATATAATGAATGGCTCACAGCATTATTGCATAGTTGTGCATTCATTACAAGAATTTCAGAATATTTTCATTATTCCCACAAATTCCATAACGCTTTTTCCCCTTATTATTAACCCTTAGCATTGGTATGGTACATTTTTCACTGCTGGTGATAGAATATTAAAATATTACTGTTTGCAAAAGTTCACAATAGATGCATTTTCCCCCACATACCACCCTATTATTAACTCCCTGTGATAGTGATGTTCATTTGTTTTAGTTCATGAAAGAACATTTTTATATTTGTGCTATTAATCACAGTCATCATCAACCACAGGGATCACTGTATTATACAGTACCATGTTTTATCCTCTACTTTTCCTTCTAGTGACATACATGACTCTAAACTTCCCCTTTCAATGACAATCACACACATTATTCAGTGTTATTAATTACTCTCACCATAATGGGCTAACAAACATTTAAATTCAACATAGTTAAAAATTTTGCCCACATTATGCATCTGCTTCCCATTCTATAGATTCATTATATCTCCTGGTAACTTTTTTCTGGATTTTAACTCTGTGAGTTTACTTACTATAGTAAGTTCATATTAGTGAGATCATACAATATTCATCCTTTTGTATCTGACTTATTTCACTCACCTTAACATTGTCAAGGTTGATCCATGTTGCATGCTTCAGGTCTACATTCCTTCTAACTGCAGAATAATATTAATAACATATTTTTTATCCATCCATTGTTTGATGGGCACTTGGGTTGCTTCCCTGTTTTGGCAATTGTGAATAATTCCACTATGAACATCAATGTGCAAATGTCTGTTCATATACTTGCTTTCAGTTCTCTTACATTTTACATTCCAAACAATAATGAATGTGTTCCTATTTCTTCACATCCTCTCCAAAACTTGCAGTTTTCTATTTGTTTAATGGTGACCATTCTGGTAGTTGTGAAATGATATCTCAATTTGGTTTTGATTTGCATTTTCCTAAAAGCTAGCAATGTTCAGCACCCTTCTATAGACAGAATAGGTTTTTCATATGTTTCTAGAAAATTGCACGTTTCACCAAATTTGAGTATTGTTGGCATCTAATTGTTTATAGTATCTTCTTATGATCATTTTTATTTCTCTGGGTTTTGTGTTAATGACCCACTTTCATTTCTGATTTTAATCATTTGCACCATTTTTCTTTGTGAGACTAATAGTTTGTCAACTTTATTGATCTCAAAGGAAATTTTTTTTTAATTCTACTCTCTGTTTTGTTTTCTCAATTTTCTTTACTCTGCTATGTTATTTCTTTCTTCTGCTTGTTTTGAGATTAGTTTGCTTCTTTTTCTTGTTCCTCCAGTTGTGCTACTAGATCTTTGATTTTAGTGATTTCTTCCTTTTTTTGATGTTTAGAGCTATAAATATCCATCTGAGCATTGCCTTCATTCCATGCCACAAGTTTTGATATGCTTTGTTCTCATTTTCATATTAACTTAAGATATTTACTAATTTTCTTGCAATTTCTTCTTTCCATTGACTGTTCAAAGTGTGTTTCTTAATCTCCATATGTTTGTGGGTTTTCCCATTTTCCACCTCATTAATTTCCAGCTTCATTCCATTGTGATAATAGAAATACATTGTATAATTTCAAATTTTTAAATGTATTGAGACTTGTTTCTTTGTCCAACACTTGTTCTATTCTGCAGAATGACCCATGGCCTCTTGAGAAGAATGAATACCCTGCCGTTTAGGGGTGTAATGAACTATAAATGTTATATCTAGTTCATTTATCATGTTCTTCAATTTATCCCTTTCCTTATGATGCTCTCTCTAGATGTTCTATTGACGAGTGTAGTGTGTTGAAGTCTCCAACATTATTAAAGAGACATGTATTTTTCCCTTCAATTTTGCCAGTGTTTGTCTCTTACATCTTGGGACACCTTTGCTAGGTGCATAAATATTTATGATTGTTTTTACTTTTGGTGGATTGCCCCTTGTATTGTTGTCTCATAAAATTTTTCTACTTAAAATCTATTTTGTCCAATATTGTATAGCTACCCCAGCTATTTTTTTTTTGGGGGGGGGTTACTATTTGCATGGAATATCATTTTCTAGCCTTTCTCTTTCAACCTATTTGTATCATTGGGTCTAAGGTAAGTCTCTTATAGACAGCATATACATGGATCTTTTTTATCCCTTCTACCAAATGTGTCTTTTGATTGGAGAGTTTAATACACTGACATTCAATGTTCTTACTGTAAAGGCAGTACTTTCTTCAACCATTTTATCCTTTGGCTTTAACATGTCATATTTTATTTATGTCTCTCTTTTGATCCTCTCAGGTACACTTACTGAAAATCTTCATATCTACACTCTCTTCTGAGTCTCTGTTCTGTCTTTTATATTCAGCTGATATAACTTCCTTTAATATTTGTTGCAGGGCAGGGGTCTTGTTAATGAACTCTCCCAGCTTCTGTCAGTGAATATTTTAAACTCTCTCTCATTTTTGAAGAACAGTTTTGCCAGATAAAGAATTTGGGGCTGGCAGGTTTTTGCTTTCAGTAGCTTAAATATATTATACCATTGCCCTCTTGCCTCCATGGCTTCTGAAGAGAAATTGGCAATTAACCTTATTGCAGTTTACATTGTAGGTGATGAATTGCTTTTCTTTTGATGCTTTCAAAATCCTCCATTTATCTGTGACAGTTGATATTCTGAGAAATATGTCTCAGAGAAATTACACTGCATTTATTGGACTTGGATCTTTATGCCATTCAAAATAGTTGGGAATTTTTTTGCCATTACTTCCTTCAAAATTCTTTCTGCCTCTTTTTCCTTCTCTACCTTGTGTGACACCCATGATATGTATGTTTGTGAACTCCATGTTATCATTCAATTTCCTGAGACTCTGCTCAGATTTTTCCATCCTAATTACTATATGCTCTGTTTTAGCTTAATTTCAGATGTCCTGTCTTCTAAGATGCTATCATCTGCTGTGGTTTGTCTTTAGCATATTTTTAATCTCATCAATTGTGCATTTCTATGTCTTTTCTTTGTGTGCTTTCAGTTTCTTCTTTATGATCACCCAGTGTCTTCTAAATATCTTTATGCACATTTTTCTTCTTCTCCTTGAATTGGTTTAGGAGATTTGTTTGACTATTTTTGAGTTGCTCCAACTTCTGTATCTCTGACTTTCTAATTTTTTCCTTTTGCTGGTCACATTATTTTATCTTAGCATGGATTGTAATTTTTTGCTTGTTAACTGGGCCTCTGATAATGTTGACAAGATTATGTATTCACTCTCTTGTCTAAGGTTTTGTTGTTGATAGAGTTCCTGTTAAAGCTCTTCTTTGACACTGGTGTTGTGTTTCTGACCCAAAATATGGCCAGGGTTCCAAGCAGAGGGTGCAGAACAGCTCTAATGGGACCTGGGAAAGTAGGAAACATTTTCCCAAGATGGCACTCTGGCAATATACTCCTCATTGGCCATACAAAGGCAAGTTATTTTTAGCCCTCAGTCTATTCTGCTGCTGAGGCAAGTGGAAACAATAGCATTGCAGGCACCTGTCTGGAAAGGGTGAGAGACCTAGAAATACAATTTTGCCAGAAAACACATGGAAAACACTGCTGCATCCATGTCTGTTCCTGGAGGGGAGGGCTTTCCAGACTCTTCCAGTCTGCAGCAGCCCACTAGGAAGAAACTGGGCCTATCAGTTGCTGTTGGTCTCCAGGGTGATGGATGGGCACCATGAGCCATGACTGAATCATTCATGGCAGTTTCTCCATCTGTGGAAACAATGGTACTGCAGGAACCATGTGTTGCCTGTCTGTAAAGGGCCAAGTCTTTAGGATATAGATGTCCAATTTTTCAGGGCAGCAGTTGGATCAGAACTGTGTCATGTCCCCCTTTTCCCAGGAGCAAGGGCCTTCCTGACTCCCAGTCCATGGCAGTCTGCTGTGCAGGAACTGGGCTGACCAGAAGCTGCTAGACTCAAGGTCGTGGGATAAGGTGCCATCAGTTATTCTCTCTTCATCCAGCATGTTACACCCCTGGTCTCTTGAGCCCCAGAACAGTTGCTGTGGACAGTTTCTGCCTGTCCCCTAGGCTTTTTTGATGGAGTGAACTCTTCAACTCACTCCTTATTCTTTTAGAGATTTTTAGTGCAAATTTATGGGAGCACCATCAGTTGATATAACTTTCAGCTTACATGATTCTGTATAATTGTCTCTGCCTGAAAAATTCTTTATATGCCTATACCTATACAGACTTCCCCATGTCAGTGTGGTCTGACCCCATGCTCCTCATGACAAGACTCAAAATGAGAACTAACTGCTTGACACAAGATTAAGTATTGACTTGCCTGAAGAAGCTCTTGATATTACAAAGCACAACACAGATCTAGGCATATTACCTGCTGCCAAAGATCTGATTCTTGGCATTCCATTCCAAACACTGTGTCTGCCCACCACTGTACTACTCTGTCTGAAACTATATCTTTTTCTTTGACTTAAATTTTCCTTCTCCCTATAAAAGGACATCATTTTATGACTTTTCATATGATGTAAATTCAATCAAGGAATGTCTTAGGATTGGTATGGAAGGAGTGTGGAGCAAATGAAAAGTAACCCCTAATATCAATCCAAGATAATTTGAATGATATTCAGCATGACTTCACAGTGTCCTTAAAATAAAAAAAACAAAATATTTTCTGTTAATTCTAATAATTGAATAAACTAAACTGCCAATACAAAATATGCAATCTGAGATTCAGCATATATGAGTATTTCCTTTCATTACATTTTGTACTTCCTTAGTGGAAAGAGACTTGTGAATGATTAAGGAGAAAAACAGCAGAATTAGAAAATAAGGAGAGATTTGATGACTAATTGGATAGACTATTCATTTCATATACATTTTAATTGAAATTTATGTATTTTCATGTTTCCTAAAAGCATGGTGTACATTTTGACAGAAAGTAGCAGAGTAAGATTGATTATGAGGAATTTTAGTGTTCTATAAAGTTGGATGTGGACAATGATATAGATTTTGTTAGGATATGTCTCCCCTTCCCCAGATTTTCCATTTCATTATAATGGGAAAAGAATTTTTGTATGTTTGTTGAGAAACCTGGAGAAAGTTCACCCAGTCATCAGCCCCAGAGTTGGTGTGGGTGGATTTCAGTTCCCTCCTGATGGGATGCACTGAGGAGAGGACAGTCTGTTTTCCTTGGAATGCAGGCCTTAGTCTGTTCAGGAGGAGGCAGAGGGAAGATTCGATTGTAGTCATCTAAGCTGGCCAAATCTGTCAGGGACATGAGGGAATTCTCAGGAACAGTTCCCATTTGAAGGAGCATGGCCTGAAACAGATAAGGAAACATTTTTCCACTGTAGAGACAATTGGAAAACTTTGAAAATGATCTGTGGATTGGATCATAATATGGAAACTGTGTTGTTTCCTGATTTAGGTTTGTGTGACTACATAGGGGAGTGTTCCTGTTTTAAGGAAACATACACTGGAGTATTTTGGGTTAAAGGATAAATGTGATGAAGCTATAACCATTGGGAATCTGAAGGAATCAGGAGTTCTTTATATTGTTACTGAAATTTTTATATATAAGATTTATATGTTCTAAAATTATTTCAAAAATATGTTTTAAATTACCATGTTAATACCATGCCATTAAGGGGGAACAAGATTAAATCCTATTATAGAGACTAAACTGTACATTAATCCATGTCAAAATAGTGAAACTACCCCTCTCTTAGGTTTGAGTTTAATTAAAGGAGCAATGTTTGAATATTTTACTGACAGCCAATATGCCTTTGATGTATTATGGATGAGTTTATGATGCTTCGGAAACAGCAGTATGTTTGGATTCCATTTTTGCAAATGAGCTCCTTCTTCACCTGGGCACTCTGAAGAACTGACTGTCCATTACCCAAGGTTGAATCCTGTGGAGAAGGGCATATACTTGTGTAGCCACCTCCACAATCTAATTTTGTGACCCTCTATATTCTCTGCTTCATTTCTTTCTCTGTGATTTCCAAAGGCTGCTTAGGTCTTGCTTCTGTTTTCTGTCTTTCACTACACTTTGAGTCAAATCTGTGCATGTGATATTCAGTGTTCAGGTAAGGAGATGCTTGGACAGAATCTAGTGACCCCTCACTTACTCTTCTCCACTAGGTTCCTGTTGGAGGTTTTAGTCTTTATGACAGCAGAAGGCATTGACTTATCAACTGCCATGTACCAGCTGACAATGCACTTGCAGGTTATCAGATGCATTTCCCTCTATGTGTCAAGAGAACAGAACCTAGTGTGTGGTCTTGTGTTTGGAGCATCCTTCAGAATTGGCTTAGAAAAGGGTGTGGGGTGGTCACAGGGTGAACTTGCCTTTCCTCTAACCTATTTCAAAGAAGAAATGTGAGAGTGGGCATGGGGAGCCCTGAAATTCATTTCTTCATAATGGGGTGTAAGGTCCTTGGGGAGAGGGCAGGGCAGGCAGGTGAATTGGGTTTGATGAGTTCAGGATAACTGGGCCACACAAAGAACTTGAGGACAAATGCAGAGGGAAACACATCTGAGAAAATGGATAAAGGAGAGGGGAGCAGCACTGATCAGAGGGAAGATCCTGAGTACTCAGAAACCAAAAGGAGTCAGAGGGAGGAGAAGCCAGGGGAGGCAGAGAGAAGAGGGGCTGGTAATGCCTACCCTGGGGATTGGGAGTGGTTGGAAGGCACTTACATGTCCTGATGGGTTCCCAAGTTGACGGCTTGGGAGGGTGAACATGGACTGTAGGAAAGTAAAGAGTTGGGGTAAAATGAGGGGTGGAGTGTAGTGTGCATTGAGGCATGGAAAAGGGAAACATGCCATTAAGGGGGAACAAGATTAAACCCTATTATAGAGACTAAACTGTACATTAATCTATTTCAAAATTGTGAAACTACCCTTCTCTTAGGTTTGAGTTTAATTAAAGAAGCAATGTTTGAATATTATGCTGATGGCCAGTATGCCTTTGGTTTTATGAATAAGTTTTCATTGCAGGAAGATGAGAGGTCTAATAGTCTTCTACAGTGAAATGAGCCTGTTAGAGTGCATAACTTGGTTGAAATGATGTCTGGGGATCTGAGGCCAATTTGGGGAGGGAGAATAGGCAAAAGAGAAACCCCATGAGGAAAGGGGACTCTTGCCTTTGTTGCAAGGGAAGGGATCCAGAGACCTATGGTGGAGCTGGGAAAGATCAGTAGCTCAAGGGCAGATGAGCTGAATGAGGCAAGAGTGGAAAAGTGAGAAGGCCTATGAGGATAAGGTGATTAATGTGGGGGTGGGGAGCTGACTGAGGTGAAGTGAATAGGGATCTAATGGCACAGTCAAGACCATGGAGGAGAGAACATCCCACAGTGGGTGAACTGAGGTAGGAGAGGAGGGTCCTAGGACAGGAGAAGGGATGGAGTGATGCTGAAGGAGAGAAACTAAGGGAAGCAGCATAAGCTTAGGGGAACCTAAGGGATGGATCTGAGGTAAGGGTTGCTTGAAAGGCAGAGGGACTGAGATGAGCCTTATTGGGTAGGAGGGACCAGTGAGAGAAATAGGGGCAAAACAAGTTACTTGGGGTGAACTGAGGCAAGTGTTGAGGAAGGGTGCAAGGAGAGAGTGGATGGCAGGGTTATGAAGAGAGGCCATGATTTGGGCAATTTCAGCACACAATATCTTAGGTCAGCCATGTTAATGGATGTGAAGAGGCCAAGAGAGAAGCAGAGAGTGGAGCCTGGTCCAGGAAACATGAAACAACTAAGTATAACTAACATTCCAAAAGTATAGAGATCATTTTATTTCTCTTTTAATTTATGAAGAGATATTTGTGGCATATTGCATATAAATAGCCATGTAATATTCCTACTAATATTCCTTCATATTTATATTCCTATTAGATAAGGTTGAGGTTCATTTTTAGCAAATCTGTCCAAAAATATTACCACAGCTTTCATTGATCTTTATTTTTTCCATAAAGATGTGATTTTTACAATAACATTGTGCCTCCCAACAATATACTAAAAATTTAGTAAGTTAGTTGTCATTAAGATTGCATATGAAGTAATCCATTATGAACTTTAGCAGTTAAGTAGATCTAAGAGGTTATAAAAATAAATATTTAGCCAAAAATTTAGAAAGTAAACATCAATTGTAAAAGCTACAAATGTATACCATTTAAGCTTATTATTAGGCATTAAGTTTAACTTTCAGAATGATTCAGATCAATGAATCTATTTTTCACTTCAATATGACTGGATTTCAAAGAATACTCAGTTCTAAAAAGAATATCTGTGAATGAAGGCTTTAGTTGGGTGGAGAGTAGGCAAAATAACAGCCCCCACAATATGTCTATGCCTGAATCCCCAGCACCTGTGAATATATTACTTTATATGCCAAAAGGAATTTCATAGATATGATTAAAAGTGTAGACTCTGAGATGGGGAGATGTAGCTCGGTAATCTGAATTTTCTGTGTGGGCCAAATTGAAGCACATAAGTTCTTAAAGCTTAGAACACTTTCTGGATGAGAAATGAGACAAAAGAATGAGAAGAAATTTGAAGAGTGAAACGGATTTGATAGTTAATGGCCTTGTACATGGAGGAAGGTGCCATAAGCCAGGGCATATGGCTGATCTTTAGAATCTAGGGATGGCTCTCAGCTGACATCCAGCAAGTAAACAGATGTCTTGGTCCAGAAATGAAAGGGAACTCAATTCTGCCAATAAACTGAATGAGCTTTAACATCAGGTAATTTACATGGTCTTCCATTTCTAAACAAATTTCTAATAGTAGCTAAATAATAAAAATTCATTTAAATTTCACTTGAAAGTTACAGGAATAAATATAAGCCTGAATGAATTAATAGTTATAATTCACATCTCTTTAGGAGAGTCTGCATCTCAAAAATTCTCTTTCTCTTTATCTAATCAAAATTAAAAAAAAAAAATCAATCAACAGAAATAGAGTGAACCTGTCACAAGTTCAGATTATATGGAAAGTAAAACAATGTGGAGAGAGTCTCAGGTCTGCCACCTTTCCACATGACACACAAATACACCCTGTGCTTAGTAGGTGTGCCATTCTGGATCCTGACACATAATGATAATATTGAGCTCACTTCTTTCTCAGGAGTGACTGGAGATAAAAGACATTCCCTAGAAGGTGGAGGCCTGCTAAACCTTTCTTCCCCCTTTGCCAAAGCATTGTGCATTCACTGGAAACTGCTTTGCCAAGTATGCACATTATTTTATAACACATGTACCAACCATGTGGATACTTGTGTTCCTGATGGGAAAGGAACTAGGTCTCTCACATATAGTATGTGGATCATCTCACTTCTTCAGCTGTGGAGTAGGGGGACTAGCCATGGGAGACCAAATCCCACAAGTGAAGCTGACATTGCTTTTTCTTTCCTGTTTGTGAGTAAATGTTGTTACTTCCAATACCTGTGAAAGTTGAGTGTTTTCTTGGTGACCCTATCACCTACATGGATGATTTGCTATCTTCAATGAGGTAAGACTCCTTTCTTACACATGATAGGTACCATATCCCAACAATTTCTGTGCCAACAAAGTACTCTATGGCATAGTGGAGGCATGAGGTTTCATCTGTTCAGTCATCCAAGAGTACTGGGGAGTACTGGGCTGAGGTGCTTCCCTCCCTTTAGCCACATAAGTACAGTGATATACAATCTCCATATGAAGTGGCAAAATGGTGTGGTGGATTGGGGCAGAGAGGTAGGAGTGTATCTGAGGAAGAATAGGAAACATGTACCCTGGATGCTGGCCACCTGCACACCACCATACTACCTGCCAACCTCCAGTGTTTCAAGGGTTTCAAATGATTCACAATAGGAATTTGGGACCCTGTGCAGTGGGCCCCACTGAGTCACCACTGGTTTTCAGGTCAAAAATTAGACTTACTCAACACAGAACCACCCCAACATTGCTTAATATGGAATTTCTGAATTTGGATATTTTTCCTGAATATGAAATGCATTCATACAAAAACAGATATGGGCAAAAGACAAAGGAGTTTCACATGGCTTATTAGTAAATTTGTTTGATGATAGGGAATTGCAGACTAATGTCTCCCAGGGAAGCTTACCATTGACTCCCTGTTGCAATGTATTTTTGCCTGCAAGGAGTAAGACAAACAAGACAGAGAAAGAGATACCCATGCCAGTTTAATCTGTGAAACTAGGACCATGACAGTGATATTCCAAACTGTGGGGGACTTCCCAAAAAGTAAAATCACCTAGAAGACTATCCAGGAGGTCATAACTGCCCTCCAGGTAAAGGAAATACACTTGGCTGCATCAACCCATGCCTGGTTAGTACAAGAGGCAGTCCTGCCTTGGACAGCTTTACAGACATTAATGAAATGAGGGCCTGCCCAGGATAAAACCCCTGTATCCTCCCTAGTCTCCTCAGGATGTAATGTGTGAAGTGGTAGAAAACACCCACCACAATGTCCTGCTTTGGGGTGGAAATCAACAGCACTGCATTACCTGCTTTCACTGATGTATCCCAGAAGGATAGAAGCCCACCAATTAGAAGCCATGCCAGATGGGTCATAAACTAGAAAAAAAACAAACAAGGAAACACAAAAAGAGGGCACAAACCACCCAAAGAACAATGTGCCTATGGTTACCAAATCAGGGGAAAGATAAAGCAGAAAAGGAAAGGATCCTTACAGAAAAACTGACAATGTTTATGGGATAGAAGTTATTTCCTGTAAGAAAGTGATTAAACTCCTATTAGAAGCCAGAATGGAGCAGGAGGAAAAAGGCTCAAAGACATGGGAATATTTAGAAATCTGCATTGGCCCAATGAGAAACAGATACAGTCCAGGAAAGAGGAAATGTGGATTGCCAAGGCTTCCTTGTGTATGGACCAGGATGGTGGGGACAATTCTGACTGTGAACATGCTGAATCAGGTAGGATGCTCCTTATTGCCTGTAACCTGACCTTACTCTTTTTAAAAAGAATGTTTAGGGATCAAGGATTCTGGGTGTCCCCAGGGATCAGAAATCCCCATTAAGATGGATGGGGAAAGAGGAGACACAAACCCTCATGGGCCTGTTGAATACAATTGCTCAAGTGGCATATATCCAAAGCCACTAAAGAGAAATCAATACAGTGGATAACAAGGAATTCCTGCTGATGGTATGGCTTGGTTCATGGAGGAAACTGCAAAAGTCAATAGAGATGAGTTTTGCAATGCAATTTTATTGAGATATATTCATATACCGTAAAATCCATCCAAAGTATAAAATCAATGGCTCACAGTGTCATCATATAGTTCTGCAGTCATCACAATTATAGAATATTTTCATTTTCATTACTCAAAATAAAGAAAAAAAAGAACACCAAAACAATATCTCACAATCATATCCCCCTACTGTTATATATACATTTGCCTTATATATGTCATTATTTTATTATTCAACTGCCCATATACTGCATCCAGCAGTGTTGATCAGAATGTATTCACAATCACATGATCACACGATAAAAGTTGTATAGTTATACAATCATCAAGTCAATGAATTAAGAGTTCAACAGATTCAGATTCTTTCCTTCTAGCTATTCTAATACACTAGAAGATAAAAAGGGATACCTATATAATGCATAAAAATTATTTCCAGAATGACCTCTCAACTCTATTTGAAATCTCTTAACCACTGAAACTTTGTTTTATTTCTTTTCCTCCTTTTGGTCAAGAAGACATTCTCAATCCCACAATGCCAGAGCCAGGCTCATTCCAGGAATGACTTATACCCCTAGGAGACATGCCCCATGTAGGGGGAAGGGTAGTGAGATGAGTTTTGTCATAGACAAAAGACTTTGTAGGTATATACTATGGGTAAAAGGCAGTAATTCTCATGCATGATATGGCAGATGAAACCACTGTTGTAGCTGTGGAGAAACACCTGTGCAAAGTGTTCAGCTATCCAAGTAGACACCAATCAGTTCTTTGTACTTCATTTACAGCACAAGTGACCCAAAAAAGGGCACACTCCCATCCAACAGAGTTGAGATGAGAGGATACTAGAGTGGACAACTCAAATAACAGCTACAAAAATTCCATCAGGAAGAACTTACTGTGTGATGACTCCACCTAAAGGTATTTCAGCACTAAATATTGCAGTGTAAGGAAAACAAGGCACTGGAACACATGACAGGAAATATTGGACTTTCAGGGAGTGGAGGAACAGGGAGCCCCCTATTTAGGCCACAAGTTCAAAATTCTAATCTCAATATACCTGTTCTATTTTCTCACTGGAATGTATTCACCATGGGTAGGCTGCAGTGGCATTACCAGAAAGGCACCCTGATTCCAAATTGGAGGTGATGCAGATGTCTCCCTTCAGAAAATTAGACACTCTGATTATTGGCATTCTGTAAACTGAACACTCCCTATGACTATAAAATACATTCTTTTCCATGTTTGGTGTGATTTCTGTGTTGTTGGCAAAAGCCTTTCTGCAATAAAATACTAATGTATGGAATGACACTGACAGGTTCTGAACTTGGGAATTTTCTGGCCAATGAAACCACAAGTCCCCATGACATGTTTTGTGTTAGTTAAATAGCATTGTTTTTAATTTCTTACTAAATTATGAAAACATTAAGTATTTTAAAAGCAGAGTATTTACATATCATAAAACCCTATTGTCTGGTTTGCTAAATCTGATGTTATGCAAAATAACAGAAATGGATTAGCTTTTATAAGTGGTATTTATTAGGTTACAAGTTTAGTGTTCTAAGGCCATAAAAGTGTCCAAACTAAGGCATCAACAAGAGGACACCATCACTGAAGAAAGGCCTGGGAAATAGAACACCTGTCAGCTGGATAGGCATTTGGTTGCTGATCCTTTGCTCTGGGGTTCTGGTTTCAAAGTGGATTTCTCCAAAATGTCTCTGGGCTTGTCTCTCTTAACTTCTCTCTCTCAGCTCCTGTGCATCCATGCTTATTCTCTCAGGGCATTTCTAAGCGTCTGGTCTTCTTAGCTTCTTGAGGCAAACTCTAGGCTTCATCTCTTAGCTTAGCATCTCCAAAACACTTTCCGTCTGCATCTCCAAGTGTCTGACATCTGTGCCTGCTTCTTAGGTCTCATAAGAAACCCAGTAAACTAATCAAGACCCACCTTTAATGGGCAGTGTCACAACTCAGTGGAAAAATCCTAATCAACAGTTCTCACCCAGAAGTCTCCCCCAAGAATACATTACAAACATGACTTTTTATGGGGTGCATAAGAGACTCAAACCAGCACACTCTAGTTGTAAGGTGATTTTATTTATTAATGTTTGCATTCATCCTTGTCATGAATATATATATTATAACACTAAGACACTAGTAAATAACAATAACATTGTGTTCTAGACTGTTGAGTTATCATTGCAAGTTACTTTCTGATTGATTCAAATCTTTGTGACTGAAACTGCATAAAAGGAAATTAGAATATGGCAAATATTAGATTTTCAGCAACAATATTGGTTTATATATACATAAGAACTGATCAATGAATTAACCTCACTTCACAATACTTTTTACAAATTCAAAACTCAGTATACTCATTTCACTTCACACCCTGTACTGTTATCCTACATAACATCAACAGTAAGTCTGTTCAAAACCTTGAGTCTCTGCTGAATTTTGTGCTAATGGGCAACATAAAGTATTTCTGTTCCCACTATGAATTTTCTGATGTGAAATCAAGTTGCAGATGTTTCTAAATGGATTTCAGTATTTTTCTTTCCTCTGCATATGAAAATTAATGCTAAAGGGATGAGTGATCACTGATTTCATGCCTGCATGCATGACACTCATAAGAGATTTACATAGTGTGACTTCTCAATTGCCCTACAAGTGTGGGTGTACAAATAAAGAATTTTGTGATTTTTCATGAATAACATCTCCAGCATGAAGTACCTGGAAATTCCTCAAGAAGCTCCTTCATCTGATAAAGATTTGTCTATTAATAGGAGCAGAGGATGAAGACCATCAAACTTTCGTTAAATGTATAACATGAGTTCTCTGACACTGTATATTATCAGGCCTTCTTACTAAATTCTTTGTCACAAAGATGACATGATATTGAATCTCTCCTGTATGAAATGGCTTATATTGATGTAGAAAGAATGATTTAAAGCTCTACCAGATTGATTACAATGTTTCCTCAGTGTGTGAGTTGTCTGGTATGTTTGAAGGATAACTGAAAGGCTGAAATCTCAATATTCAAATCATTTATACTATGAGTTCTCTCACATAATCTAATAAGTGAACATTGGCTGAAGCCTTTCACATATAACATTCATAAGGTTTCATTCAATTCAAGGTCCCTCATGTTGTCTAAGTTTACAAAAATAAACTAAGCTTCCCAAGTAGATAATATTCTTATGGTATCTTTCCCCTGGATATTTTGTCATGTTTTCTAAAACCAGAAGAGTGGGTGAAGGTTTTCCAACATTGATGAGATTCATAAGTTTTCTCTACAGTGTCAGTTCTTTCATGTTGTCTCAGATGAACATAGTGTGACAGGTTTCCCACACAGAAGACATTCATAGTGTTTCTCTCATGTGTGAGTGTTATCATGTACTCTAATGCTAGAATAACAGTTGAAGACCTTCTCACATAGATGAAATTCATAAGGTTTCCCTCCAGTGAGTTCTCTCATGTCTTCTAAGGGAAGAATAGAGAGTGAAGATTTTCCCACATAGATGGCACTCATAGTTTCTCTGCAGTGTGAGTTCTCCCATGTCGTCTCAAGCTAGAGAAATGACTGAAGGCTTTCCCACATAGATGACATTCATAAGGTTTCTCTCCAGTGTGAGTTCTTTCATGTTGTGTCAGGTTACCATATTGAGTGAAGGCTTTCCCACATTGAAGACATCCATATGGTTTCTCACCAGTGTGAGTCTTCTCATGTTCTCTAAGATTGCAACAACGGGTGAAGACTTTCCCACATAGATGGCATTCATATGGTTTCTCTCCAGTATGAATTCTCTCATGACGTTTCAGGGAAGAGAGATAAGTAAAGGCTTTCCCACACTGATGACAATCATGTTTCTTTCCAGTGTGAGTTCTCTCATGAGCTCTAAGGATGAAATATCGAGTGAAAGCTTTCCGACAGAGATGACATTCATAAGGTTTCTCTCCAGTGTGAGTTCTCTCATGAACTCTAAGGGAAGAACAATGAGTGAAGGCTTTCTCACATAGGTGGCATTCATATGGTTTCTCTCCAGTATGAGATCTTTCATGTCGTTTCAGGGAAGAGAGATAAGTAAAGGCTTTCCCACACAGATGACAATCATGTTTCTCTCCAGTGTGAGTTCTCTCATGAGCTCTAAGGATGAAATATCGAGTGAAGGCTTTCCCACAGAGATGACATTCATAAGGTTTCTCTCCAGTGTGAGTTCTCTCATGAACTCTAAGGGCAGAACATCGAGTGAAGGCTTTCCCACATAGATGGCATTCGTATGGCTTCTTTCCAGTGTTAGCTCTCTCATGTTGTCTCAAGGTAGACAAATGAGTTAAGGCTTTCTCATGTAGGTGATATTCATAAGGTTTCTCTCCAGTATGAGGTCTCTCATGTACTCTGATGCCAGAATTATGAGTGGAGGCTTTCTCACACTGATGATATTCATATGGTTTCTCTCCAATGTAAGTTCCATTGTAATGTGTAAGGACAGAGCTTTCAAGAAAGGATTTACCAATTAGAAGACATTCATATGATTTATTTCTAGTGTGAAAGTGCTTCTGTTGATTAAAAGATGACTGGTCATTGAGGGGTTTTCCAAATAGACTGCTGAAGTAGGTTTTCTTTCCTTTGTGATTTAACACAGGTTGAGTAAAATCTTCTGGCAATTCACTACACATAATTCCATTCTCTTGAGCATTAGAATTTGACTTCTGGGAAGTAGAAGAGAGATTATAAAAGGTTTGTTTATAAAAATCAATTCATATACATTATGAATTCTAGAACAATCATCCAGTGCCCATCTCCAATTAATATCTTTCCTATATTAGTTACATACCATGCTATTCTCCTGCATGCAGAGGTCTTCTCTTTTGTAGCATCTAAACTGCACTCTTCATCAGTTTTGAAGACATTACAGTGTTTCAAAGATTTGGTATATGAGCATGCTTATACAATTATATTTTTATTAAAACCCAGGTTATCCTTTTTCATTGAAATTAATTTTCCCTAAATTCAAACTATCACAGACTTTTTCTGGATTAGCACTTAAACCAACCATTAAGTGATTGCATTGAATTACTAATTTATTCCACTTCCAGGTATCTATTTGGAAGACCAGGGATCACCACCATGATGCTTACCAATGATATGATTGTAAATGTGTCTTTCCTGCAGATATGTTGCATGGAAAACATTTCTTGATTTTTAAAGCCACCTTCACTGTCTGAAACAATTGAAAAGAGAATTAAATGCTATACTAGCATTAGGGAAATGAAAATGCTGAAAAGACCCACATGACCCTATAATTGTTTCAAATATGACACTGATCTGGGAAAGAACTTCAAATTAAGTATTATTTTAGGTGGTAGAAAACTTCATGTGAAATTGACAATTAGAAGAGATGTTCAAGATGGAAGCATAAGAAAAATTACTTTTAAAATAGTATGTGGGTAGCTAAAGGGAGGGAGAAACACTGAAGTACCAGGAAAAGGGCCATTAAGTGAAAGTTTAAATTCAATAGTACATATACATCCATTTCCCCAAAGCCACAGACACTTGAATGCAGATTATTAAATAAGCCAAAAAATGACTACACCTGTGGAAAATTTCCCCCATATCATCATCTACATTTCAGAATATGTAGTTTACTTAAGAAAATCTGCAGGTGATATGTCAAGAACCTACTCAGTCACTGACAAGGCTCTACCTTCTTATGAAGGACAGGTTCCTAGAGCTCACCTGAATTCTGGCTTTGGAAAAATCCAATTCCTTCTTTCATCAGTTTCTCTACCTGATCAAACTTGGAGGCTACATCAGATTTGCAGATGTGATTTCCTGGTTTTGGGAAAAAATAAATGGAATTCTGAGTTCTGTGCACTTAGTGTATTATCATCAAGTCCAGGAAAGATGTTTGTTCTAGTTTCCTATGCTTCTCAGGCAAATACTATGAAAGTTGTTAAACAATGGAAATTTATTAGCTTATGGTTTTGAGGTCAGAAAAATGGCCAAATCAAGGCATAATCGAGACAATGCTTTCTCCACAACACTGTGGCATTCTTGGGCTGGAAGCTGGTGATCCTGGATCCTGAGCCTGCCATATGGGAGGACACATGGCAGCATCTCCTAGTCTCTTGCTTCTCTTCTGGGTTTCATTGATTTCAGCTTCTTACTTCTGATGGGTTTCTGTGCATTTGAATTTTATTCTCTTATAAAGGAAACCAATAACTGGATTAAAACCCACACTGATTTAGGTGGGACACACCTTAACCAAAGGATCCTTATCCAAAGGTCATACATACAGTCAGTATACAAAGGAATGGATTAGAGTTAAGAAAATGTTTTTCAGGGGTACATACAGCTTCAAACCATACACCAACCTCTGGACCCATAAAAGACCTGTTCTTTCTACAGGCAAAATGCATTCAATCCATCATATCTCAAAAGACTTAAGTCATTTCAGAAACAAAGCTTAGTACAAAGACTAAAATCAGTTATGTGTGTGGTCTGTCCTGGAGCACAATTCTCCTCTTTGGACATGTGAAATATAAAGAAGTTATCTGCTTCCAATGTACAATGGAGGGACAGGTATAGAATAAACATTTCCACTCCAATAGGAAGAAATTGAAAGGAAAACAAAGTTCATGGTTCCAAACCCTGCAAGTCATACTTCATTACATTTGAAGGTCTGACAGTCACATATGGAATGATATCTTGCCCTCTGAAACTGATGAAATGGCAGTCTGTTCTGGTTTGCTAATGCTATTTTGCAAAACACCAGAAATGAGCTGGCTTTTATAAAAGGGGTTTATTGGGTTACAAAATGTCCAAGCAAAGGCATCAACAACAGGGTACCTTCACATAATGGCCAATAGCATTTCAAACACCCCTGTTGTCTGGGAAGTCTCTTGGCTGGCATCTTCTTCCTTTGTTCCCAGTTTGTCTTTCAAAATGCTTTCTCCCAGGACATTTCTCTCTAGGCATCTGGGGGTATTCTCTTTGTTTCTCTCAGGAAAGCTCTGGAGTAGAAGTCTGCTTTCAATGGCAATCTCCAAAATGTCTATCTCAGCTACAGCAGCACTGAGTTCCTTCTGTTTGTCAGCCCTTTTATATAGCTCCAGTTATTTAATTAAGACCCATAATGAATGGATGAGGTAACATCTCCGTGGAAATTATCCAATCAAAGATCTTGCCCACAGTTGATTCAGTCACATCTCCATGGAAACAATCAATTTCCAACCTAATCAACACTAATACACTGCTCCCACCAGATTGCATAAAAGAACATGAAGTTTTTCTGGGGGACTTAATATATCCAAACTGGCACACAGTCCTACCCCTTTCAAGTTCTTGTGCAGGATCCAGGCTCTCTGTAAACAACAGGGTGAAATCTCCATCCTATTAGAACAGTGGGGTGGCAGCCAGATGCTGCACTCACACAGGTACAGATGCTAACCTCTGAAAACAATGGGGTCACAGCAATCTTCCTTAACAATAGGTTGAAAGGCCAAACCACCCCAAGCCCTGGAGAAGACACACGCATTCCACTCACATCGGTGGGACCACTTTCTTGCCTGAGAAGGTGTCTTCAGTCCAGGCCTCAGCTTTCCATGGTTCTGACCTTTTTCCTACAATCTGCCCCTTCTCTATCCCTTTTAATCCAGACTGGCAGTGGTTCCATTCATGCTGATCTTGCAAAAAAATCTGTCAGTTGTGCATGTAGAATACAGAAGTCAAAACCATGCGACAGATGAACATGTCACAGACTGCTTCTGGATAACTGCACCTCCAATTCTTATTTGAACAGAAATTGCTGACTGGCTCCATGTTTAATTAAACACACACATAGAGCACTATTCTCTGGGGACTGGCTTTCCAGAAGCTCAGAATTTTCCTAAACATCAATTTCAGGTCTCTTTATGCCCAGGATTTCTGTTTTCAGCTTATCCCAATTCTGTTGTATTTTACTATTAGCTGCAGGGAGAAATTAGTCTGCACATTCCACACTTACTTTGGAAACTGCCTCAAATATTGAAGTCTATCACTGAAGTTCTTCCTTTCATCCAACATAAGAAATCAATTTTGCTAAGTTTTCTATCATTTATAAAACAAGAATTGCTTTTCCTCCTGTTTCCAATAATACATTATTTCCTTCTAAGGCCTTACTGGAAGTACCTTTAAAATTCATATTTCTACAGCCTCTTCAAAGCAATCTAGACCTTTCTTATAAAGCACCTCACAATTATTCCAGCTTCAACTAAATTATCCCATTCCAAGGCAAATTCCACATCTTTGATATATGCAACAGAATAACCCCAGTCACCTGTTTCCAAATTTGTTTTAGTTTCTGAGGCTGCTTAACAAATAGCATGAAATACATTGGTGGAAACAATGGAAATTTATTAGCTTATGGGTTTTCATTGAGAGAGTACATTTATTGAATCAAAATCACTAATTTCTTTTTAATATCTACAAGCCAACACTAAATTACTTTATTCAAGAATGAACACAATGTACAAAAAAGTATGCTTATATTATAAAAATATGTCAATTTTTTCTTCCAGGCACTGAGCAGACATCATTTTAAACAAAATCAAGGCAAACTTGCTCTCTATAATGACACTTTTATAATTTAATAAAAAAGTGAAAGCTAATATACTCACAAAATATATTTAAAAGCCCACTGATAATGCTGCTTTATGCTCTTTGGCACCACTTCATGCTTGCATCATGGAAAAGTACCTCTTTTATAGAATACAGATCACTGTTTTAACAGAATACATGTGATTAGTTAAATCTTTAGGTTTTCTGACTTAACAGTTGTTAACAAGTAGTTCAGCAAAGTATTAGTACCTTAATGAATTTTGAGAAGCAAAATCCTTTTTATATAATAAGCTTTCATTTAAAAAGAAGATATATTGCTTTGGTGAAAAATGACCTCCCAAGATTTATAAACCAATTTATGAATGGGGGAAAGCTGCATCCTCCTCTACCATTTCACACTCAAATATCCTCAATCCTCCCTAAAAATATATGCCCAAGTTTATATTGTCTATTTTTTTGTTGTCATTTTCTTTTTTCTTGCACTCACTGGCACTTTCCCAGGAGCCCTTAACAGGTGCTTTGTATACAGTGTGGCTGCTGTGCCTTACAGTTAGTGGCAGCTGCAGAACAGTTATAGGCTGAAGAGTCCAGCCTTTGGCTTAGTATGGAGATAACACTCCAAAGCTCATGGGAATATCTGGTCCTTGGAGAAACAGAAAAGATAGCAGAATGAAAATAATAAAATAAAACCATGAGTTAGGGAAAAGAGACCATTGTTGCTCCAGGAGTTATATGACAAGTTCAAAAAATTGTACTAATTTAAAAAATCAAAATAGAAATAAATCAAATAGCATCAACACTGACAATGCCAACAAAATGAAGCCTGTCCTTTTAAGAGCTTATACACAGCATTGTCACTGACAGGAAATAATTCTGACTGGGCAGAATGACCCAAGTACTCAGGCAAATCCCAGAGTACAATGGTCACACAGTGAATTAGTGACAACAAATGAATCCAAATTCAGGAGTTATTGAACAAACTACAAAATGCCTGTTTTGATTATTAAGTATGTGACTCCTAAGATCCAAAAGTTTTTTCTAGACCAATTCTCTCTGTGCTTGATTCTGACACCTCTGAAGGCTTAAAATTGCAGAAATACAAGGAAAGAGTAATCTGGAACCCTGCTATACTGGGTAAGTTAATTTCAAAAGAACTGCAGGAGAAATGCTTTCATGTTTTGCCTACATAAAAATTAACATTTGTTCAGTTACCTTTTTCACAATATCCTGGCACTAAGCTGAAGAGAATAGGATAAAAGAAAGTAGAAGAGAAAATGACTGCTGTTTCTTTAGTCAATTACCTAATTCCTTACAGCTTTCTAAGTTCTCAACTAAGCCCACTTTGCACATGAAATATTAATCCTGTCAAATGTAGTTAGATATGGCTGAATTTCACATACAATCTAAGCTGACTTAAGCAATTTAATGAGAACACAATTACTGGCTGTGTTTATAGGGAAGGAGGAACACTTGCAGAATTATTTGAATTGGTATAATATTAAGAGACAGCACAATTTGTGAAAGGATGAACATATTTTGGAACCTGAGCAAAGGCTTCTTACTGATACCATAAAAAGTGACCATCCAGGTTGTTTACAGTGGCAATGATTCAGCCAGATCAGTGTGTTGTTCTTGGCAACTTCCATGGCCCCCAAAATATTTAGGACACAGAAAGTCCAACACTTCTGGAGGTCTACAGTTAGTAACAGAGGCCTCAAGTTCAACACTGCCACTGCAAACAACTGGATACCATAATATTAAATGAAAATAAAAAGAATGAGTACACAAAGAAACTAAACAGCTAATAATATGATGCTATTCAGAATCAGACTGGATGAGAGGATTACCACACCTGTCCACAATCACAGGTCCTTGCCCTCAAAATAAATATAAAGAACATTTACAACAGAATGAAGCTTTATGAATGCAAGTTTCTCTTTTATTACAATTCTAATCAAACAGACCAAAAATCATACTTCTAAAGTAATTAAACTAGTTATCTTTTTCTGTAAAACTGATGTGACTTGGTACCACAATTAACTTTCTCTAATAGCAGCAGTATCATCAGCCCATGGCAGCAAAGAAATTTTAATTTCTAGCCCCCCATGGGCTCCCATACAAAGCAACTTCATAAAGCATGCAGATGTCTACTCTGCTGAAGTTTCAAATAAAAAAATGATCATTGTGCTTGTGGGTCTCACACCTTCCAAAATATACATAAATGGTGACAAGTTAACAAATAGACCCTTGCTTACCAATGAAATCATATAAGATGAATGGTGGGTGGTAGACAGAGAAATGTTTAAAATGAAAAAAATATTTCAAATGATTCTAGCATTCACAAAAAGAGGTCATGCTAAGATCAAATCCATATTGACTCAAAAACTAAAAATTAAGCCCTAATCCAAAGAACTCTGCCCATGAGTCCAAATGCATGCATGCCAGCTGAAGAAAATGCAGTATTCATGTGACAATAGCTTCTTCAGAGCAGAAGAGTAATGTCTCACTGGAGTAATCACAAGAGGGTGAATAAGATGCCATCACACTTCTTTTTTGTCATTTAAAAAAAGAGAAAAAAGGAAAACAATCACAAGACAAAAAAATTAAAAAGAAAATTCACAATAACTGGAGGAGGCTATCCCTGGGGCTATCCTGCCTTAGTGTCCACAAGCTGCATCTGCACGTTGGCAGACATCCTGCCTCCATAGCCTCCCTTGGAATGCATTTGGTTCTGAATGGAGCTAACTGAATTCATTCCATTGAACAGCTCTCCTGATCCTATGTGAGCTGTGTGTATGAAGTTTGTTGGCTCCCCAATCATACTTCAGTCAATCTGCCATTGCCTTTTCACTCCTTGTCAACACAGCAACCCATTCAGCTATCTGTGGGCTGAGAACATTCTGTATTATGCATACAGATAACTCTGCAGATTCACTGTTGTAGAAATTGTCCCTTGAAGGTTTCATTTCATTTGGGTTGGAGGTTTCACTCAAAAATCCACACACTTGTAACTGGTGCTATCATTACCTTTGTCTCCACCGCCTGCTCTGGCTGCAGCCACTCTCAGCACCTGCTCCATGGCTCTTGGCACCCTCACACCAACAACTGCACTTCCCAATGTGCATGCCACTTCCTGGCATCCTCCTTCCCCACCATGAGAGCTAGCTTACGGTTTTGAGGTTGGGAAAAGGTCCAAATGTAGGCATTATCAAGATGACACTTTCTTCCCAAGACTGTGGCATTCAGGGGCTTGGAGCTGGCAACCTTGCTCCTTAGCTTGCCATGTGGCAAGGCACATAATGGTGTATCCTGGTCTCTTCTCTTCCTGGTTTCACTGATTTCAGCTTATTGCCTATGGCTTTAACTCCCTCTTTTCTCTTAATTTTGTTCTTTAAAAAGCACTCCCATATTAGGATGAAGCCCCATCCTGATTGAGGTGCAATACACCCAAACTGAAGTAACCACATTAAAATTTCCAATGTAAAATGGTTTAAAATGTGCAGGAATAGATTAGCTTTAAGAACATGTTCATTCTGTTGTATATATAGCTTCAAACCACTACAGTTATCAAAGAAGAATAAAGTATATACATTGAAAATCAGCCAATGAAAAAGTACCTGGAACACAGAATAGTAACATTTTTTCACCATCAAAGGGTCATCTTGACCTTGGGCCCAAATACAGTAAGAAACTTTGGTTTCTGATGTCCAAGTTCAAAGACAGACTGCAGAACCCTCTGTATTTCCATACAAGAAGAAATTATGTTTCCACAATAATTCATTATCTTGAAAAGAATCCAATACCAAGGTTGTCCAGAACAGTCTAAGTTTATATGCAAAAGGATAAGTCTATTGTTTTTATGACTAAAGTCTGAATCCACAGCCAGTCTCTAGGGTGCAATAACTATTTAGGACACTTTTAATCCATTGTTTATCCTTTCAGAAAATACTTATTGGATTCCCAGAACCGCTCTGAGTGCTAGACATTAAGTAAAATAAAAACATAAAATTTGTGTTCATGAAGATTAAATTCTAGTTGGGTGAAAAACTAGATGGAAGTAGTAACTACAGAAAGAAATTTCTTTTAGGTAGTTTTTCATGTTATGTAATAAAATACATATATAATGTATAAAAATAAAATATCAAACAATATAGATAAGTTGTTCTAGACACTTCTTGAGAGGATTAGATAGGTAAGTTTGGGAAACTCACCCACTGAAAGCAGATGACTGATATTCTCCACCATCACATCTCTGAACAGCATTTTCTGGAATGCATCCAGCAGAGCCCACTCTTCCTGGTTGAAGTCTATAACTACATCTTTCAAGTTCACTAACTCCTAAAAGCATGAGAGACATTGAAGTTCAGAAAGGACCATCTGTCAATGTCCAACACAGAATGTTTGAGAGGACAGCAGTGAGGAAGTGCTTATTGCCAGAAACCTCAAATTGCATTTGAGTTTTATGTCAGATGATTCTCAGTGCTGAACAGTCATCTGCCTTTCACACACATGGACATATATTCATATATGCACTGATTATTTAAGACTCCATTATAAAAGAATTTCAAAAAACATGGGGTATAATATAACCTGAACATTTCCTAATAAACTGATCATTATGACTTACAGATGGTGATGTACAGTTTGTACTTAAGCATTCATAAATATAACACCCCTTTCCACCAATTTAAAGTAAATTAACAGACTCATGACAGGACAATGAAATCCATGATTTGCCACTTTTATGTCACAGCTATACTAAGATTATTGCCCCAGGTGACTTCAGTTTCCTCTCATCCATGATTTTGTTTTACAAGTTGTTACAAAAGTTGAAAGATATAATAAGGTTATGTGTTAAGTACTTCCTATCTGAACATAATATATAGGTATATTACTCATTAGAATGTCAGAGAATCTTGCAGCAAAATACAGCATTCTGCAGAACTTAACAGATAACATGGATAACTTGGATCACTACATGCTGCCTGGCTCAACTCTCCATAATTCTGGTGTTCATCATAAGATACAAGTACAGACCATTCACAAGTATATACAACAGCCCCTGAGACTGCTGTAATGAAGGATGATCCCTGGCTGGCCAATCCAGGGATATGAGATCTTCCAACTTCAACTTTCCTTGGGACCTGCAAAACCCATGTTCATCATCTCTCTTGTATTTTCACCTCCTCTGTATGTTCAAGAGCATAAGTCTCTTGATCCATTCTGGTCTCTCCAATTATTCAAACATTTTTACAAGCCATAAATTTTATTTTACCCACTATACTCCATCTCATGAAGGCACACTAAAATTAAACAACACTTCTTTTCATTACTAACATCTATAAAATTTGAATAAAGATTATTAATAACAAGGGAAATTGGGCAATAAGAACAAAAGGAGAGAAAGAAATTTAGTATCTTTTTCAAATTTTTAAAATGTACCAATATAAAATATTGATATTTTAAGAAATTAGGGAAGATGGCAATAAGGTGAGGCATGGCAAAAAAAGCACCTCTGTGAAAAATGTTAGATAAAATACAGAAAGTGACCCAAAACAGCATTTCCAGTGATGCACCAGCTGGAAAATTTCTGCTAAATCCATAGGGACCATGCACTTGGTGAAACTGGGAGTGTGTGTTCTGAAATGAGTGCATGAGTTCACTAGATAACTGGCAGCTATGAGGCAGTCTGTGGAAAACAGGGGTTGACATTTGGAGATGGACTAGTTTTAAAAACCCAAAATATGCTGTGGATATGGCAGCAAGAACCACAGAGTGAAGTGTGGTGGGAATTGCATTCCCACAACCTGTGGGCATGCCTCAATATCTGGCATGGATGACAGCCTTTCATGTACCTGCTGCTGTCTCAAAGCTAGGAAGGCAGAGTTGAGCAAAAAGGTGAAAATTACCAAGCCCCATACAGCCATCTTCCTGGTGGGCTGGAAATGCTCCTGCCCAGCACTGGCACCACAGCCGAGAGCTGTGCCAAACAACCTGGCATAATGGATAGTGTCTCCAGCAACACATGCACACACAATATCTGGCATGGATGGTAGCCTTTCATGTACCTATAGCTAATTGTCCTGGAGCTAGGAAGGCATAGGTGTGCAAAACTGGGGAAATTTACATGCCCGATAAAGCCATCCTTTCAGCTGTCTGGGAACACCCCTACACTGCCCTGTGGCCCAAAGGGCATGGCTTGGAAGAGGGACACACTTGGAAGTCCCAGGCACCATATGCCAAAACCAAGGACTTGTGGGTCAGTGGCAGAGAAAAACTGTGGTAAGACTGAACTGAAGGCTTAGACTTTGGCAACAGCTTTAAATCTCCAGGAAAACCTGATGGGCTTATTAAAGCTGTCCTTCTTCCCTAACCACTGACATATGCCCCACATTCAGGGCAGGAAGCATGAACTAAACATGCAAATATGTTCCCCCAATTGGACACCCACAAGACTCAGACCCACACTCACCACAAACACAAAGTTGGGGAGAACTGGCTTGAGAGAAATAGGTGGCTTGTGGATGTCACATGCTGGAAAGAGAAAGGGTACACCACAAAGCTGTAGATCTGACAAATTAGAGGTAAGTGTTTGAATCAACCTAAACATCCTAAAAGAACCTTATCAAGTTAAACAAATGCCAACAGGCCAAAAAACCCAGAAAATTGTAAAGCATATGAAGAAACCAGACAATATGGATAACCCACACCCTAACACCCAAATCAATAGATCAGAGAAGACACAGTATTTGAAGCAAATAATCAAAGAACTAAAGAAAAACAACAAGAGCATGGCACAGGATATAAAGGACATGAAGAAGACCCTAGAAGAGCATAAAGAAGAAACTGCAAGAGTAAATAAAAAAATAGATGATCTTATGGAAAGTAGAAGAAAAGAAATAACAAGGATTAAAGCAAAAATAAGTGACATAGAGAACAAAAAAATAGAATAAAAACACCAAAAGTAGGTTCTTTGAGAAGATCAAGATTGACAAGCCTCTAGCTAGACTGACAAAATCAAAAAGAGAGAAGACCCATGTAAAAAAAATAATGAATGAGAAGGTTGACATTATTGTGGATCCTGAAGAAATTTAAAAAATTCTAAGAGGATACTATGAACAATTTTATGCCAACAAACTGGATAATGTAGAGGAAATGGACAATTTCCTGGAAACATATGAACAACCTAGACTGACCACAGAGGAAATAGAAGACCTCAACCAACACATCACAAGCAGAGATCCAATCTGTCATCAAAAAACTTTCCACAAAAAAAGCCCAGGGTCAGATGGCTTCACAGGGGAATTCTTCCCAACTTTCCAAAAAGAACAGACACCAATCTTATTAAAAATCCTTCAAAACCCTGAAGAAAATGGAACACTACCTAACACATTTTATGAAGTGAACATCAATATAATACCAAAACCAGGCAAAGATGCTACAAAAAAGGAAAACTACAGGCCAGTCTCCCTAATAAATATAGATAGAAAAATTCTCAACAAAATACTTGCAAGTCAAATCCAAAGGCTTTTTGTAAGACTAATGTCTTACAAAAACACACTATGACCAAGTGGGTTTCATTCCAGGCATGCAAGGATTGTTCAACATAAAATCAATCAATGTATTAGAACACATTAACAAATCAAAAGAGAAAAATTGAATTATCATCTCAATAGATGCTGAAAAAGCATTTGACAAAATCCAGCATCCCTTTTTGATAAAAACATGTCAAAAGGCAGGAATTGTAGAAAACTTCCTCAATATGATAAACAGCATATATGAAAAACCCACAGCCAGAAGAATACTCAACAGTGAGAGACTGAATGCCTTCCCTCTAAGATCAGGAATGAGACAAGGATGCCCACCATCACCACTATTATTCAACATTGTGCTTAAAGTGCTATCCAGGGCAATCTGGCAAGACAAGAAAAAAAAGGCATACAAATTGGAAAGGAAGAAGTAAAACTGTCATTATTTGCAGATGATATGATATATCTGGAAAACCCTGAGAAACTGATGAAACAGCTACTAGAACTATAAACAAATTTAGCAAAGTAGCAGGATACAAGATTAATGCACATAAATCAGTAATGTTTCTATACACTACAAATGAATGAGGTGAAGAGAAATTCAAGAAAAAGAAACCATTTTCAATAGCAACTAAAACAACCAAGCACCTTGGAATAAACTTAACCAAAGGTGTTAAAGACCTATACAAAGAAAACTACATAATACTACTAAAAGAAATAGAAAGGGACCTTAAAAGATGGAAAAATATTTCATGTTCATGGATAGGAAAGCTAAATGTCATTAAGATGTCAATTCTACCCAAACTCATCTACAGATTCAATGAAATCCCAACGAAAATTCCAACCTACTTTGCAGACTTGGAAAAGCTGGTTCTCAAATTTATTTACAAAGGGACGATGCCTGAAATTGCTAAAAACACCCTAAAAAAGTAAAACAAAGTGGGAGGACTTACACTCCCTGAAGTTATTAGAAAGCCACAGTAGTCAAAACAGCATGGTACTGGCACAAAGATAAATATATTGATCAATGGAATTGAATTGAGGATTCAGAGATAGACCACCAGATCTATGGTCAACAAATCTTTGATAAGGCCCCCAAAGCCACTGAACTGGGAAATAACAGTGTTTTCAACAAACGGTCTGGAAGAGTTGGATATCCAAATACAAAAGAATGAAAGAGGACCCCACCTCAACACCCTACACAAAAATTAACTCAAAATGCATCAAAGACCTCAATATAAAAGACAGTACTCTAAAACTCCTAGAAGATAGTGTAGGGAAACATCTTCAAGACCTTGTATTAGGCAGTCAATTCCTAGACCTTCCATCCAAAGCACAAGAAACAAAAGAAAAAAATAGATAAATGGGAACTCCTCAAACTTAAAAGTTTCTGTACTTCAAAGGAATTTGTCAAAAAGGTGAAGAGGTAGCCAACTCAATGAGAAAAATTTTTGGAAACCATGCATCTGACAAAAGACTAATATCTTACATATATAAAAAAATTCTACAACTCTATGACAATAGTACAGACAGCCCAATTATAAAATGGGGAAAAGATATGAAAAGACAGTTTTCTGAAGAGGAAAAACCAATGGCCAAAAAGCACATGAAAAAATGTTCAGCTTCACTAGCTATTAGGGAGATGCAAATTCAGATCACAATGAGATACCATCTCACACCAATTACAAGGGCTGCCATTAAACAAACAGGAAACTACAAATGCTTGAGATGATGTGGAGAAATGGAAACTCTTATTCACTGTTGGTGGGACTATATAATGGTTCAGACACTCTGGAAGACAATCTGGCAGTTCCTTAGAAAACTAGATATAGATTTACCCTTTGATCCAGCAATTGAACTTCTTGGTATATACCCTGAAGATCTAAAAGCAGTGACATGAACAGATATCTGCATGCTAATGTTCATAGCAGCATTATTCACAATTGTCAAGAGATGGAAACAACCCAAATGTCCTTTAACAGATGAGTGGATAAATAAAATGTGGAATACATACATGATGGAATACTACATGGCAGTAAGAAGGAATGATGTTGTGAAACATATGACAACATGGATGAACCCTGAAGACATAATGCTGAGCAAAAGACTGGCACAAAAAGAGAAATACTCTATGCTACCACTAATGTGAATATTGAAAAATGTAAAATGAATTGTTTATAATGTAGAATGTAGGGGACCTAGTGATACAGAGCAATTAGTGAAGGGGGAATGATAATGTAATAAGAACAGATAAGCTATCATGGGTGAATTTAGCATTCTGGGAATGCCCAGGAATGACTATGGTTTGTTAATTTCTGGTGAGTATGGTAGGAACAAGTTCACAGAAATGTTGCTACATTAGGTTATTTTCTTGGGATAGAGTAGAAATATGTTGGATTTAAAATACTTATTTTAGGTTAGTAAGCTTTTTTTTATTCCCCTGTTTTGTTTTGTTTGAAATGTTTTTATTGTATTTTTTTAAAAAATTTTGATATAATCATTACTTTAATAAAAAAAAAATGAAAAAATATGCAGAGCCCCTCTGAGGAGCTGGGGGAGAATGCAGGGGTATTGTGCAAATATAGTCCCCCAAATCCCCTACATCAAAAAGTATCAGAAATGCATGGGTGGTAATGCCTCACAATCCCCATGGGTTCAGGAGGCTTATATAATGTAGATGAAAGGATTTGGAAGAAAACCCATTTTGTGAATCTGATATTTTAGCAAAATGGCAGCTGAAATCTTAGGCTATATTAATCCTTTTCAGCTATAGCATCCTTTAATTTCATAAATTATTTATGCAGAAGGTCTTCTGTATTCTAAATTCTCCTCTAAAACATTGTTTATAATTACATAATAACTTCATGAACAAATGACATTGTCAGAAGAGGTCACATTAATTTACCCATTTGTACCTCAGTCCACATAAACAACATTTTAAATGTCCTTGGAGAATGACATTTATTTAATCCTCGAATTAACCTTACTTATTAGGGCTAATTTACCTATCTAACAAATGAAATGAACAGAGATGCAGAAATCTTTAGTAACTTTAGAAAATTACATGGGTAGAAAAGACAGCCAGAATCTGGATTTTTTCTCCCTGCCTCACCAGTTAAAATTCCTTAAGCCTTACACTTAAGTTTTGCCTGGAATGTCACCTCTCATTTCAATAATCAGAGTTGGCACCTTATTGTGAAAATCTCCTTTTCATATGGTTTGTTCAAACAATTATTCCCCTTGCCCAGGTTCTCTTACCACATGGGAACCTTCATAGTATTGAATCCTGTACTCAAATACCAACCACTGGTTCATTTGATGTTTCATGTACATCATAATCCATACTTACTCATATTACCAAATACTTACTGAGAACAATATTTCTCTTGCCTTGCCTGCTCCATGACTCCACAGAGAACATGACTAAGATGTTGAGCCAGGTCTAAACACATATTTCCTTTCATCAGATCACTCATAAAATTTTTCATTATACATTTGTTTGTGTTCCCTACTGGTCAAACTGTATAAAACTATTCCTTCAATGATTTTAGGCAAGTTTCCCTGTGAAAAGTGCTAATGAATTAGTTTGGTAGAGCCAACAGGTTTTCTGGACACCATTGGCCATCCTCCAGTGAAGGTACCTGATTGTTGACTTACCTTGGACACTTTATGGCCTTAAGACTGTAACTTTGTAACCAAATAAACCCCCTTCATAAAAGCCAATCCATTTCTGGTGTTTTGCATTCCAGCAGCATTAGTAAACTGGAAAAGGTTTTCATACCAGAGAAGTACAGTGCTGGTGCTGCTGTGTTTACAAATACCAAACATGTTGGAATGGCTTTTTAAATGGATAAGGGGAAGATTCATGAAGAATTGTGAGGAGCTTGATAGAAAAGGCCTAAACTGCTTTGAGGAAACTGGATATATGGACTCTAAAGATACTTCTGATGAGGCCTTGAGCAGAAATGATGAATGTGTTGTTGCCAACTGGAAGAAAGGTGATCCTTGTTTTAAAGTGGCACAGAATTTGGCAAAATTGAATCCTGGTATTGGATGGAAGGAAGAATTTGAAAGCAATGAGCTGGGATATTTGGGTGATGAGATTTTGAAACTATAAGTTGTGGATATTGCATGGCTTCTCCTTGCAGATTATAGTAAAATGTGAGAAGAGAAATAAAATCAGAACTGAACCCTTGGGTTCAAAGAAACCAGAAACTGGTGGTTTGGAAAATTCTGGGCTTTCAGTGGGTGGAA
>KN192072.1:0-13792 GCA_000164785.2 Choloepus hoffmanni
ATTTTCTAATTTAAATTTTTGAGAATCCCCAGGAGGGGTTCCACTGTTAAATACTAAAAAAAAAAAAAAGCTCTTCATTTTTTTCAGCAAGGTTAGGAAATATGGAGATACATAAAGTAAAGCCATGCCCTCCACCCAGCTTAGAACTTTGAAAACTGAAAATTTTATCTGAGGCAAAATTTTGCATATAACTTTAGGTCACACCATTAACAAGTTCATTGCAACAGAATCCACCTTGTCTAAGAAAACCAAGGCGTTCTTAATCCATCTCTCCCTCACCTTCCCTCATATTCAGTCAATTGGGAAATTCTGTTGATTATACCCCCCAGATTTTCGCTTGAATCTTTCCTCTTCTCTCCATCTCCTCCACCTCCACCACCCCAGTTCAAGCTACTGTCACCTTTCTGGGGCTCTAAACTCTTCACTTAAGAACCAGAGAGATTTTTCAAAACACAGTGTTAACTTTGTCACTCCCAGCTTAAACCACTTCAAAAGCTTCCCATTGTCTTAGACAAAATCATTGAACTA
Source organism: Choloepus hoffmanni (assembly GCA_000164785.2). Taxonomy (NCBI): domain Eukaryota; kingdom Metazoa; phylum Chordata; class Mammalia; order Pilosa; family Megalonychidae; genus Choloepus; species Choloepus hoffmanni. The sequence continues at coordinate 529 of KN192072.1, forward strand.
CCAAGCCCTGTAAATAGTCAGGATCCTTGCCCACCTCTCCACCTCACACCACATTCCACCTTGCACTCTCGGGTCCAGCCACACTTGCCTCTTCCAATACCTACTGCTTGTCACCTTCCTCCCTCCACAGAGTATATGCATATGCTTTGTTCTGTGCCTGGAAAGCTATTCCAACCCCTGTAACTAAGAAGTTAGGATTTTGGAGATGATTATGATCACTGGATCATTATACAGATATTCCTTTTTACTTTCTGGTATATTAGAGAAGACAGAGGGAAATACCTGAAATCTCTGCACTGTGATCCAGCCACCTTGATCTCCGATAATGATTGCATAACAATATAGCCTTTATCTTGTGATCCTGTGATTGTAAAAACCTTGTGACTGACCCTCACTATGCACCTTTTATCTGGTTTTTCAACATTACGGTCATATGATCACTAAACACAGCCCCTAATATTTACTAATGAAAGGCCTTGAGTCAGCCCAGAACTAACCCACCCCAATTCCAAGGTTATCTTGATAGAAGAAGCTGGATCTAAACAAAATGGGCCCACCTAACATGTGCAGTAGCTTAAACATTAACCTATAAGTGATGTATTTCTCATTATAATACTAAAAATCACACCCATCATCATATGTTGTCTATTAGGTCTCAAGAATTGTCATTTTAGTGCATTGGGCAGAGAACCCACTGCTTTTGATCCGTATATCCTCATCTTTCTGACCTCAGCTCTGGTCTACCAGTCCAAAAAGACCCTTTGACCTCTCTACCTTAGACCCATTCTCCTACCACATTGCACTGAAAATGTAATGATATGCTTATTTTGGTGAATTTTTGTCTCCCGCACTAGACTAACAACTCTATGAGGCCAGGAGCTGGTTTTGCTTGGTTTAAGGCTGTTGTCACCATATTCATTAAAGATACATTTGTTCAATCACTGAGAAACATAGAATGCTAGACTTTGAACTAGATGAGACTTAAAGGTTACCTAAGTCACAAAAAGATAACTAGAATAATTTGACATTTGAAATCATGGTCTAAAGAATAACTCCAGTTATTTTTAAACTAACTGTGGATTGTTTTAACTGGGTTGTCACAAAATTCTTTGGGGAACCTTTAAAATCTGAGTTCTCAAACACCTGTATAAACCCTTGTAACTTATAATGATAATCATGATAGCTATGAGATGGGCCTACATGAAGCTAATAACATTTGTTGCTTCAGGGGAGGAAGATGGGGTGACTGAAGAACAGGGGTAGGAAGGTGACTTTTTTACTGCATATCTTTCTGTACCTTCCTAATTTCAAAGCATGTGATTATATTACCTATTCAAAAATAAATAAGTGATACAAAAGAGTGCATACTGTATAATTCATTTATTTGAAATTGTAGAAGAGGCAGAAAAAAAAAAACTCTAGAAAAGGTGAAAAAATTCACAACAGTGGTTGCCTCTGGCAGGGGATTGACTGGTAAGGAAAATGAGAGAAATTTCTGGGTGATAAAAATATTCTATACATTGATGTGAGTTATACAGGTGTATTCACTTGTTCAAGAAATGTATCATTAACATCTGGGCATTTCAATGAATATAAATTTTGCCTAAAAATGTATAAAAATAAATGGCATTTAAAAAATAATAGCTAATATATAGTTAAGACTCACTGTGTGCAAGGATTGGCCTTTTAAGGGCTTTACTTAATCCTCATACTATCCTCATAAAGTAGATATTGTTATCATAACCCCTTGCATATGAATAAACTAAGACTTAGTAAATACTAAGTAACTTGCTTTCATTTATAAGAAAGTCGTGGAGCAGGGCTTTGAACACAGTCTAATGCCAGAAGTGGTTAAATACAGGCCCTATATCACCTCTCTGAAATTGAAAATTTTTTAGTTTATGTATATGTCTCACCTACTAAATTAAGAGCTTCATGATAAGAGATTATATGTTGTCTTAGACTCTTCAGTTAACACCAGCACTTGGCATAGTAGCTGCTCAGTGTATTTTGAACGATAAGGAACAAATCTGTGGTTCATTTTATTGGTACAAATTATGGTAGATGATAGATAGATAGATATAGATAGATAGATAGATAGATAGATAGATAGATCTAATGATCTATCTACGTGCTTACATGCCAAATGAGGTCACAGGCCTTTATCTTGTGATCCTGTGATTTAAAAACCTAATGAAGCAGGTACCATTAGCTCTGACCGTCCATCACTATCCTCAGATTACCCCATTCCATCACTTACCCTGAATACTTTTCTGGTAAAAGCACTTACACTTTAACTTTTCACTGAATAGCTCATTCTAACAGAGAGCAGACTGTCGCCCTCCTTCCAAACCTTTCACAAGTGCATAAGTGAAATTCCACTGTGTGAATTCCACACCAACACCACCCCTGCTCCAGCTCTCTGCCACTCTGCTATTCACACTTAGGAACCCACATGTGGAATAGAAGATGAAGGAAGCACGGGGGGCAGTGGGCAGTGGCACCCTTCTCAGTAAATTCAGTTACCAATTCAAAGTTTTCTATGTTGTGATGCTGCACACCCTTGTGTCACTGTCCAGGGAGGCAAAGAAAGGGAGGGTATGAGCTCTATGCCCTCTAAACCTGTTAAGGATTAAATCCCAGAACATCATACTGTCAACTGCCAAAGGTGTTTAAGCCAGCCCTGTGAACCCTATTGCTCACAGAAAGGAAAAGCAAAGGAGACATTTCCCTAAGAGGCAAAAAATAACAAACCCACTGGTGAAAACACCTCATTCTCACCCTAAGCAGCTGGCATTTGGGGCTTCCTTAGAGAACCAGGCCATCTCAGTTACATCCTAGAGCTATGCTGCCTAATATAGAACCCACAAGCTACGTGTGGCTATTTACATTTAAACTTACATTACCTTAAATTAAATTAAAACCTCAGTTCCTCAGTTACACTAGCACATTTCAAGTGTTCAGTAATAGCCACACGTTGCTAGTGGCTACCATCTTGGACAGCACAGGTATAGGACATTTCCGTCTGTCAGAAAGTTCTATTGGCTTTGCTATTCCAGAAAAAGGAGAAACAATACTCTATTGCACCATTGAACGAATGTTCAGAAGCTTTTTACTATGGAAAAATGAAGGCTCACAATGAAAACCTTGTTGCTTTCCACAATACTAATCCAAATGGCACTCAAACACAAAAGCTGTGGCCTCCATTGATTGTGTACTTTGGATGGATTGTGTGGTGTGTGAATGACCATATCTCAATAAAATTGCATTAAAAAAAAAAAAACTATGGCCTCTCCATGTATCCTATTGGGGTGACAAGAATGGCTTTAATCTCACCACTTCAGCTCCTCCACATCCCATTGTTTGCAAGACATTGACATTATCTTAGGAAAGAAAATTGTTGAGAGTCACACAATTCTATTGCCATCTTTTGGCACTTGTGCACCAGTAGAGAATAGATGTGGTAAAGAACAAGCCATCTGGCTCTAGAACTTAGACATCATTTCTATGCATGATATTATACACTCACACCATTAACCCAACGACATCTTCTGAAACTGCACCCACAAAAATGGGACATCAATAGAAACAATTCTGAGAAATGATTTCATTCAAGTGCCGACTTCCACTCCACCACCAAAAAAGAAGTCCATTCATTTCTGAATGTTCTGAAATAATTGTTTCAAAGCAAGATAAAATTTGGTGAAACTAGAGTAGTAATTCCACTAAAACTATCCATCTGTGTTGCTACTAAGAGGAACTAGTAACCTCTACATACTGCACATGACTAGACCGTAACTTAAACTACAAGTGTGCTTGCCAAAAGTGTGCTTAACCTCTTTTAAGCCCATCTTCTTCTCCTCTATAAATGATAATATTACCCAGTTAGGTGTTGAAAAGATGATTAAATGAAATAATATAAGTATTCAATAAATTACAGCTATTATAATTATTATCCATAACCACAAAGCATCAACATGCAAAAATAGATAAATAAGATTCTGACATCAGAAAAATTAGAAAAAGCCTGACTCCACCAACTCTATTTGACCTTTAACCTCTGTTTCTTTATCAGGCAAATAAGAATACGAGTCCCCAATAATGGATGTATCATGAGATTTGTTATTTCAAGTGAAAATGTTCTAATAAGAGTAAAGCTAAGTACAAACTTTAGCTAATATTAAATTAGTACTCACCTCCACCCCAAGCCAAAAAGATGAGGAAACTACATAGGCAAGTCTTGCTTTACAGTAAAATTGATTTAACTTTTGTTACAAACTGTGCTCCTAAACACTATTGGGAAGCAACAACTCCTTAAGTCATCACCAAACAGCCACATAACACTGCCGCCAAGCAGTGGTAACTACTCACTTTCCTTAGGTAATCTTTTACTCCAGATGAGAAATTTGAAGCCCAAACAGAAACACCAGGCCTCCACTGTGAATTTATATCCAAAAAAGATAACCAGTAGCCAATTACACTGAGAGAAATGGTGTTGAACTACAAAAAGCCAATTACTAAAATACCTTTCTTACAGGTGTGGAATTAAACCTAACGCTCCATAAATTTTTGTTCATCACTCAAATAGCCGCAAGATAACATTCTTAAAATAAAACTGAAGAAAATTTTCAAAGCTGTTCCTCTGTTTTGAAGATTAAGCCAAGTACACAAATTCTAATTCAATACCAAAATATTTCCTGTTGCAGCTATTACATTTGTATAAGCTTTCCTCTCAAATCAAACATCATTTCAGATATTTACCCATTTCCCATTAGGGTTTCTAAAGACAGCAGTCATTTTAGTGGTAACCATCATAAGCAGAGCAGACAAGACTAGGGATTTGAATTAAATTTATAGCTGACTCATAGGGAGTGTTTACAACAACACTGCTACTGGGATCCACCCATTTAACACCCTTTCAGTTCCACCCTATATATTTGTTAAGTAGTACATTTAGGGAATCTGGGAATGTGGAGGGCTCGGAATGTTGACGCCAAATCCTTTTGGTCATATGACTGCTAATTAATTTTGTTTTTTCTTCCTTCCTCTCTCTTTCTCACTTTTAAGTTTTATCATGGTAACATATGCATAAAACATAATCTTTTTCTTTCTTCAATGACTTAATTTGTCTGAGCATGACCTTAAACCTGTCATTGCGTTTCGGGTACCGATTCTGAGCACCGTCTAGAGACCAGTTTTAGGTGGGTTCAGCTCTTGGAATTTGACACAGGACAAAATTATTCATTTTGTAGTTCTCCAGGATCCCTGCTAGAGGACTCTCCTTTTTGGTTATTTATTTGTTTGTTTGTTTATTTATTTATTTATTACTCTTTAGCCAAGGTTTTGGAATACTGCAGGCTATTTTGTTCTATTAATGGATATGGCAATTGTGTTTCTAGGAATTATTATTTTGAGAGTTTATCTTTGAAATACAAAGCAAGTGAGATGCTTTGTGAGAAGTGTATAAATAGAGAGAAAGCCACTTCTTCTATCCTCTGTTGGTTTTAAAGGACCACCACTCTAAAAAGTGACAGCTGTTTTTAGAGCACTTGCATAAGCCAGACACTGTATAAGCCTATTATCTCATTTAATCATCATCATAATCATAATGTTATCCTCATTTACAGGTGAACTCCAAGCAAGTCACTAAGAATGCTTCATTTACTTATTAACTCATCCATTCGCAAATATTTATTAAGGCATACAATTATTTCCTGCATTTGACTAAGAGGAAAGACATTAATAACATTTTTAGCCTGTACAATGTGTTAGCAATAACAGGCCATGGTTAGGCCCATTTAAAAGACGAAGAAGCTAAGGTTGGTCCAAAGTCACAGTGATAGTAAAAGGAAAAGCAAAAATGTAAGTATAGGTTTCTTTTGACTATACAGCCCATGCTGTTAAGGGTATAAAAACATGGTCCTGTATTTGGACTTTAGTGTAAGAACTTATAGTATGGTGTAGAAGACAGACATGTGAACAAATAAATGAGCAACCATATGATATATTCTATTATATGTGGGAACATACAAAAAAGGGAGTACTTAACCTAACTGAGGGAGTTGGATTATTTTTGACTGTCTACATGCCCTTCTGTCTTCTTCTATCAACAGGTATAGGTATCTGACTCAAGCTAAGCCAATCACACTACCTTAACCTCTTGGCCATACTGACTGATTCCAGGAGGTAGGCCTGCCAGAGTCATACCCTGGAGTTTTTTCAAAAAAAGAGCTGGAAAAGCAAGGCCCTTTCCCCTCTTATTATAAAGCTGAAAGAATATGAGCCCAGAGATCCTGGCTATACCTAGGGATCCTGGCAACACCCAGAGAGGCAGAGAGGAGATGCAGAGCATCCAGGGATTATTAGAATTTCTGGTTCCAGTCAATCCTGCCTTTCCTAAGGCTTTGTTTTCTGATCTTTCTTTACTTCTGTGACTTCATCAATAACCTCAAGTGACTCATTCACTCATTAAATATTTTTTGAATATATATTTATTATACCAGGCACTATTCTATGCCCTGAGGATAGATACATAGATACATATGGTAGCTACACTCCAAATTGATCTCCAATGATACTTGCCCTTGGGGGCTGTGCTTTTGGATAGTCCCTCCCACACTGAATCAGGGCTGGTCTGTGTGACCAATAAAATATGGCAAAAGTGACAGGGTATCACCTCTGAGGTTAAGTCTTTATGACATTGCATCTTTTGCCTTATTCTCTTAGAATGTACATTTTAGGGGAAGCCAGCACCACATGTGAGCAGCCCTGTGAAGAAAAACCTATGGCCCCCCCATCAACATCCAGTACGAACTTGACCACCATGTGAATGAGCCATCTTGGAAGTGAATCCTTCACTTCCAGACAAGCCTTGGCCCATATTTGACTGAATCTTATGAGAAACCCCAAGCCAGGAACAGTTAGCAAGCTACTCCCAGATTCCTGTCATGAGACTATAAAAGATAATAAAATTGCATTGTTGTTTTGAGGGACTAAATTTTGGGGTTATTTTCTTGCAATAGCAATAGATAATAAGAATAGCAGTAGATAATTTAATACAACATATCAGTGACAAAAACAGACATAAACCCTTGCCCAGATGGAGCTTAAATTTTAGTGGGAGAAAAGAGACAATAAACAAATTATAGTATAAGTAAAAAATATAGTATATGAGATGGTATAAGTATATGGAGAAAACTGAAGCTCAGAAGGGGAAAAGGGAGTGTGGAGAGGGGTTATTACAATTTTAAATACGATAGTCAGGGAGATCTCACAAAGAAGGTAGTGAGCAAGTAAACCATGGATATTAGGAAAAGAGCATTCCACACAGCAGGAACAGCAAGTACAAAGGCTTCCAGGTAGGAACATGCCTCATACATTCAAGGAACAGCAAGGAGACTAGTGGTGTGGTTAGAGCAGAATAAAAAGTTAGAAATGGCTAGGCTATGAAATCAGGAAGAAAATGTGACCAGATCACATTGAGGGCCTTACTGACCATTTTGAGGACTTGACTTTTACTCTGAGTAGGTTGGATAAGCAGAGGAGTGTCATAATCTGACTCATGTTTTATGTTTGAAAGCATCATCTGGCTGCTTTGCGGTGAATTGACTCTAGAGGGCAAGGGCAGAAACGGGAAGACTAGTGTAAAGCTGTTGAGAAATGACAAAGTGCTTGGATTACTGAGGGAAGTGCAAGTGTTGAGAAATGATCAAATTTTGGATATATTTTCAGCCAAACACAATTTTCCTTCAGAACGGCTATAGGATAAAAGAGAGAGCAATCAAGGGTATCTCCAAAATTTTTGACATGAGCAACTAGAAGGATGGAGTTGCCATTTACAGAAGAGGGATAGGTTGAAGGGTGGTGGGAAATTAGTTCAAGTTGAGTCTGCTTTATGCAATCAAGAAAGTCCTGACTAATACTGGGGTGGTCAGAGAATCATGCTCAAAGTAAGTGATATTTGAGGCAGATCTTGATGAACAAGAATTCCATTCTTTCTGTCCAGGAATAAAGAGTGTATGGATGCATTTAGTCAATACTTATTGAACTCATCTTTTTGAGATTCTCATCTTTTGAGTTACATTCTATATATGTATGTTCTATTTGCTGTATCAAAAAGCCCCCAAATCTTAGCAACTTGCACCAACAAATGTTTATTTCTCACATTTCTTTCCTTGGTAGGTTGCCTGTGGCTCTGTTCTATACCAGCTTTATTTTGGAACTAAGGCTAAAGCAAGAACCCCTATGTTGGACATACTGATCTTACAGCAGAGGGAAAAAAAGAAATGGGGAACAGCATGATGATTCCTAAAGCTTTTGCCCATTGGTGGCAGATGTCCTTTCTACTCAGTCGCATGGCCCAGCCTGAGGTCAATGGGGTGAAAAGTATAATCTTCCTTCGAGGATGGGCCCAGAAAAGGAAGAGCTGCCAATATTTTGAAAATAATGCAATCTATCACATACACTTTTTGTATTTTTCAGATGGTGACAGTTAATACTCGGGAAATTTTTGAGTATGGCACCACTGTGTACACTCATTCATTCAGCAAACATTTATTGAACACCTGTTCCATGCCAGCAAGTTTCTAAGTATTTGGATAATAACGGTGAACAAAAGACACAAGTTCCCCAATCTCCTGAACTTATATTGACAATGAAATATTAAAAACATACAAAACCATCAGAATGAGAATTACCATATTCATGAATATAGCCATAAAAGATTTAATTACCTCTTTTAAATTAGACCAATATCAAAATTATGAGAACTAAAATGTACTCAATTTGTAGATTTATCTTTATTTTTAGTTGGTACACAAAAAACCCTGATATTGGCTTACCCCCCTGACACTATTAATTCTATAATAACTGGAGAGATGGGAAGGGTCAAAAGACCATTTTGTCCTTGTTCATGATTCAGTATGAGTTCTGGGCCAACACTCTGCTGATTAATCCTTGAGGCTGACCTTTGCTCTTTTCAGCATTTAAGATTTTGATTTTTTGATGCAGAACTGAAACCATGGTAGAGATTTCTGATATCTCTATCATCAGACACTTAAAAAAACTTAACTCCCATTTAGTTATGATCCATAAAGTTTTTCCCGATAATGAAGTGTTAAAGGGCCAAAACTGTAGCCTTGTGAAGTTCCTCTTGTAAAGACTCAAAGAAATACCTTATTCAAATAAAAAATAACATCCAGCAATAATTCTGAAAAAACACCATGTAATTCACTTATCCATTTTGCTGAATAACTATTTCTTCTAGATTTTTATTTTAGCTCCTGCCAAATCTATACCACAAGAAATAATCAGGATCTATCCAAACCCAGAATCATCATGGTAAATCTGAAGAACATCCAATATCTCAAAAGCAGCCAGAGAGAAATGAGTGACAATTAGATTGACAGTAGACCTAAGAGCAAATAAAGCAAGAAGACAGTGAAATAAGATCTTTAAAAGGCTAGGAAGGAGTATAGAATGATCAACAAGATGGATTGTATAGATCCAGAAATGTATAGCATAATACTGTATGATGGTAGCACAAATATTGTTAAGTTCACTGAACAAAGGTGTCTAAGATTAAAGCTGGAAGAGGAGGACTAAGGGCATATATGACACCAAAAGAAAAGATAGACGATAAAGACTGGGACTGTGTAACTTACTAAAACCTAGAGTGGTCAATGATTGTGACTAAATGTACAAATATAAAAATGTTTTTGCATGTGGGAGAAAAATTGAATGTCAACCTTGCAAGGTGTTGAAAAAGGGATGGTATTGGGGGAAAAATGTAATCAAAGCAAACTAGAGTCTATGGTTAACAATAACATTGTAATATGCTTCCATTAAATGTAACAAAGGCAATATGCCAAAGCTAAATGTCTGTGAGAAGGGGATATACGGGAGGGATATGGGATTCTTGGTAGTGGTGTTGTTACTGACCTTATTATTATATTGTATTGTATGATTTTTTAAAAACTTTTTTATTATTCTTTAAAAAATATTTTTGTAGCGATGAATATGTTCAAGTACTGAATGTGATAACTATATGATGTGCACAACTATATGATGATACTGTGAACAACTGCTCGTACACTGTAGATTACTGTATGGTATGTGAATATATCTCTATAAAATTGCAGAGAAAAATATAAATAGGGATACATGGAGAGAGGGATGTACCTATTTACTGTTGGTGGGGAAGTAGAATGGTATAGCCTATTTGGAGGACAGTGTGTTAGTTCCACAAGAAGCTAAGTATGTGGGTGCCATAAGGTCCTGCAACCTCATTATGGTATATACTTGGAAGATCTGAGAGCAGGGACATAAATGGACATTTGCACACTGGTGTTCATGGATGCAGTATTCACAATTTGCAATGAATAGAGGTGGCCTAACAATACATGGACTGATGAACAGAATGGTGAACTATGGTGTATGCATACAATGGAATATTGAACAACTGCAAAAACAAGTGAAGTTGTGAGAAACCCAATGAGGTGAATGGATCTTGTGGACAGCATTTTGAGTGAAGTACACCAGAAACAAGAGGACAAACATTATAATGCCTCACCAATATGGACTAACTACAATATGTAAACTCTGAGAATTCAGTCTTAGAGCACAGTTTATCTGGGGAATGCTTATTGTTTTTTTTTAATTTATATTTTGAAATAAATTCAAACTTACAGAAACAGTTGCAAAAACAATACAAGCCCCATACACAGAACTCCAGCACACCCAGATCCCCCTCCCCTGATACCCCAATCCACCAACTTTAACATCCTGTCACACCATTTCTTTCTTTCCCTCCCTGCCTCCCTATCTAACATCCATCATCTATTGCTCTGTCTTCTGAACACATGAGAGCAAGCTGTACACATCCTTGAACAAACACTATAATTCACGTATACATTTCCCATGAACAAGGACATTCTTTCATGTGCAGCGAAGAAGTTCAAAAAATTCAACATTGGTACAAAACTTACATTCTATATTTCTTTTTTTCTTATGTCCCATCTGTGTCCCTTTGAGCCTCCTCTCCTCCACCCTCAGATCCCATCCAGGATCATCCTTGGCATTTAATTGTCATCTATTTAGACTCTCTCTTTTTTTTTTTTTCAATTGTGGAAACATATATACAGCCTAAATCTTCCCATTCCACCCTCTCCCTAGCATTCCATTAGTGGAATTAATCACATTTAGAATGTTGCAATGCTATCACCTTCCCACCATCCATTACTAGAAGTTTCCCTTCACCCCAAACAGAAACCTTACACTCATTTCTTAACTCCCCATTGCCCCTTCCCTCACTTCTCATAACCCATACTCTACTTTTCATCTCTATGGTCATATTCTCTCATACTTTCTTTGTGTTTCCTGTGGGGCTTAAATTTAACCTCTTAAATCTATAACAATCTTGTTTTTCTTTGATACCAACTTAACTTCAATAGGACACATAAACTATGTTCCTATACTCCTCCATTCCGCCACCTTTATATAGTTCTTGTCAAAAATTACATATTTTCCATTGAGTCAAAAACCACTGTTCTAGTTTGCTAATGCTGCAGAATGCAAAACACCAGAGATGGATTGGCTTTTATAAAAAGGGGGTTTATTTGGCTACACAGTTACAGTCTTAAGGCCATAAAGTGTCCAAGGTAACACATCAGTAATCGGGTACCTTCACTGGAGGATGGCCAATGGCGTCCGGAGAACCTGTTAGCTGGGAAGGCACATGGCTGGCATCTGCTCCAAAGTTCTGGTTTCAAAATGGCTTTCCCCCAGGACATTCCTCTCTCGCAAGCTTGCTTCTCTTCAAAACGTCACTCACAGCTGCACTGAGTTCCTTCTCTTTGAGTCAGCTCATTTATGCGGCTCCACTGATCCAGGCCCACCCTGAATGGGTGAGGCCATGCCTCCATGGGAATAGCTCATCAGGGTCATCATCCACAGCTGGGTGGGGCACATTCCAAGCAAATCTAATCAGCACCAAAACGTTTGCCCCACAAGATTACATCAAAGATAATGGTGTTTGGGGGACACAATACATTCAAACTGGCACAACCACTGATTTATCATTACAGTTTATGTATTTTTGATCCTGTAGGAAGTAAATAGTGGAGTTACAAATCAAAAATACAGTAGTATTGGTATTTCTATTTACCATGTGATCTTTACTGGAAATCTTTATTTCTTCATGTAGTTTCAGTCAATTGTTTAGTGTCCCTTCCTTTCAGCCTGCTCAACTCCCTTTAGCATTTCTTATAGGACTGATTACTGGTGATGAAGTCCCTCAGCTTTTGATTTTCTGGGAATGTTTCAATCTCCCCCAGGTGTTCTTGAATTCTCCAAGTCTCTGATGGTTATTGACTTCTATTTGTATTCCATTGTGGTCAGAGATTTTAAAATTTATTGAGGCTTGTTTTATGTCCCATCATATGGTCCATGCTGGAGAAAGATCTGTGATCACTAGAGAAGAATGTTTGTCCCGGTGACCTGGGATGTAATGTTCCATATATGTCTGTTAAATTTCTCTATATCTCTCACTCCTTTCTTTGTTTCTCTGTCGGTAGGGCTCCCTTTAGAATCTGAAGTAGGGCAGGTCTTTTATTAGCAAAATCTCTCAGCATTTGTTTGTCTGTGAAAATTTAAGCTCTCCCTCAAATTTGAAGGAGAGTTTTGCAGGATAAAGTATTCTTGGTTGGAAATTTTTCTCACTCAGAATTTTAAATATGTCATGCCACTGCCTTCTCGCCTCCATGGTGGCCGCTGAGTAGTCTCTACTTAGACTTATGTTGTTTCCTTTGTATGTGGTGAATTGCTTTTCTCTTGCTGCTTTCAGAACTTGCTCCTTCTCTTCAGTATTTGACAGTCTGATCAGAATATGTCTTGGAGTGGGTTTATTTGGATTTATTCTATTTGGAGTTCACTGGTCATTTATGCTTTGTGTATTTACATTGCGTAGAAGGTTTGGGAAGTTTTCCCCAACAATTTCTTTGAATACTCTTTCTAGACCTTTACCCTTCTCTACCCCTTCTGGGACACCAATGAGTCTTAAATTTGGATGTTTTATCTATCATATCCCTGAGATCCATTTCAATTTTTTCAATTTTTTCCCCATTCTTTCTTTTGTTCATTCATTTTCTGTTCTGTGGTCCTTGAGGATGCTGAGTCATGTTCAACTTCCTCTAATCTTGTATTATGAGTATCCAGAGTCTTTTTAATTTGGCCAACAGTTTCTTTTATTTCCATAAGATCTTCTATT
>KN192072.1:23810-37491 GCA_000164785.2 Choloepus hoffmanni
CCTCGATGCGGCCGTCAGGTACGGCTCCTTGTGGGCTGTCTCCCCGAGCTCTGCCCGGGAACTTTCTTATAAACCTTACGTATATCCAATGGGCTAACGCCACGCACACAAGCATGATTGGTGAATACAGCGGGTGGTTACATACATCGAGAGGCGGAAGCAGGATGTGGGCGCCATCTTGACACCACTCGATGGGCGGGGGGAACTCAAGGGCAGGCTGCAGCTTAACAACTAGGCCAAATCCGGAAGGTGGCTGCTCACACTTTAGTTAATGCATTATTGTAACATGTGCTGGTTTGAATGTATTATGTCCCCCAAAACACCACTATCTTTGATGCAGTCTTGTGTGGGCAGGAAATGTATTGGTGTTGATTGGGTTGGAGACTTTTGATTGGATGTTTCCGTGGAGATGTGATCACTCAATTGAGGGTGAGATCTTTCATTGGATAATTTCCATGGAGGTGTGGTCCTGCCCATTCAGCATGGGCCTTGATTAGTTTAATGGAGCACTATATAAGCTCAGACTGAAAGAGTGAGCTTGCTACAGCCAAAAGAGACACTTTGAAGAATCCATAGGAGCTGAGAGAGGAGATGCAGATGAGAGACAGCTTGAAGATGGTCATTTGAAAGCAGACTTTTGTTCCAGAGAAGCTAAGAGACGAAAAACGCCCCAAGAGCAACTAAGAGTGACATTTTGGAGGAACTGCAGCCTAGAGGGAAATGTCCTGGGAGAAAGCTGGAGCAGACGCCAGCCATGTGCCTTCCCAGCTAACAGAGGTTTTCCAGACACCATTGGCCATCCTCCAGTGAAGGTACCTGATTGTTGACATGTTACCTTGGACACTTTATGGCCTTAAGACTGTAACTTTGTAACTAAATAAACCCATGTGCTGGTTTGAATGTATTATGTCCCCCAAAATGCCATTATCTTTGATGTAATCTTGTGTGGACAGACATACCAGTGTTGATTAGATTGTAATTCTTTGATTGAGTGTTTCCTTGGAGATGTGACCCACCCAACTATAGGTGATAACTTTGGATAGTTTCCATGGAGGTGTGGCCCCACGCATTCAGGGTGGGTCTTGATTGATTTACTGGAGTACTTCAAAAAGAGCCACACAGGCCCAGAGCTTGCTTCAGCCAAGAGGCTCACTTTGAAGAATGCACAGGAGCTGAAAGAGGAACTGAAGTTTACAAAGACATTTTGGAGATGGCCTTTGCAAGCAAACTTTTACTCCAGAGAAGCTAAGACAGGACAAACACCCCAAGAGCAACTGAGAGTGACATTTTGAAGAGGAGCTGTGGTCTAGAGAGGAACTTCCTGGGAGAAAGCCATTTTGAAACCAGAGCTATGGAGCAGATGCCAGCCACATGCCTTCCCAGTTAACAGAGGTTTCCTGGACACCATCGGCCATCCTCCAGTGAAGGTACCCAATTGCTGACGTATTACCTTGGACACTTTATGGCCTTAAGACTGTAACTGTGTAACCAAATAAACCCCATTTTATAAGAGCCAATCCATCTTTGGTGTTTTGCATTCTGGCAGCATTAGCAAACTAGAACAGATTTTGATACCAGAGAAGTGGGGTGCTGGTGCTGCTGTGTTTGCAAATACCAAACATGTTGGAATAGCCTTTTAAATGGATAAGGAGAAGATTCTGGAAGATTGTGAGGAGCTTGATAGAAAAAGCCTAAACTGCTTTGAAGAGACTGTTTGTGGAAATATGGACTCTAAAGATACTTCTGACAAGGCCTTGAACAGAAATGATGAATGTGTTGTTGCAAACTGGAAGGAAGGTGATCCTTGTTTTAAAGTAGCAGAGAATTTGGCAAAATTGAGTCCTGGTGTTGGAAGGAAGGCAGAATTTGAAAGCAATGACCCGGAATATTTAGCTGATGAGATCTCCAAGCAAAATATAGAAGAAGTAGCCTGGCTTTTACTTGCAGCTTATAGTAAAATGCGAGAGGACAGAGATAAGCTGAGAAATGAACTCTTGGTTTCAAAGAAACCAGAAATTGGTGGCCTGAAAAACTTGGAGCTTCCAGGGGGTGAAACTCCAGAAGCTACAGCCCAATGTGAGGATGTAACCAAACATGGAACCCAGTCACCATTTCAGTACAAGCCAAGATTGGAGAAGGAGTTAAGCAGAAAGAATGTGTGGAAAGTCCTATTGTCTGATGGCTTTGAACCCTGTGTGCTTTGTGTGAAGACAACAGAATTTTTGTGAGCTCTTTACAGACAAAGCCACTGCCAGTCAGGACTGGAGGAGACAGATAAGGAACAAATTGAAGGAAAAATTTTTTCAAAGACAGAGCCATGGAGATTGAGGTCTGGAGTCAAGAAGTCTCAGGCTGGGAGAGCGGAGTGGCCCATATGCATGGAAAGGGTGAGTTTGTCCCAGAGGTCGCGGGTGGGCCTTCCGCCTCAATGTTCAGGAAAAGTGTTGCTGCCTCAGGCCTTAAAGAGGGTGGAGCACATTCCCAGGGGACTGGGGAGAGGCTGGCTGCCACCTCACTGTTCTGAAAGGGTTGAGCATGTGCCCTGGAGATGGAAGGGAATCTGGGTGCTGCCCCAATGTTTGAGGAGGGTGGGGCCAAGAATGTGGTCTCCCCTATGTGTGGATATGTTGGAGAACTCGCCCCAGTGTTTGGAGAGGAAAGGGCTGCCACAAAGGCCCTTAGGAAGGGTTAGACTCCCGCTCTCTCAAGCCCCAAGGATATAATGTCGTTCTGCAAATGACTCTCAGACTTTGAAATCTAATGGAGTTTGCTCTGCAAGTTTTAGGAACTGTTTTGGTTCCTTAAACCCTGCTTTCCTTACTGTTTCTCCTTATGGCAATGGGAATGTTTATCCTAAGATTGTCCCTCCTTTGTATATTGGAAGCAGGTAACTTGTTCTAAGTTTCACAGGTCCACAGCCAAAGGGTAATTTTGCTTTTGGACAGACCATGCTTGTAACTGATTTTGATGGGATATTGTACTTACCTATTGTTACTGAAATGATTTAAGTTTTTGTGATACTGTGATGGGATGAATCTATTTTGTATTGGAAAGATCATATTTTTGTGGAGCCCAGGGAGTGGAATGTACTGGTTTGTATATATTATGTCCCCCAGAAAAAGCCATGTTTTTTGATGCAATCTTGTTGGGGCAGACATATTAGTGTTGCTTAAGCTGGAACATTTGGATTAGGTTGTTTCCGTGGAGATGCGCCCCACACAACTGTGGGTGATAACTCTGATTGGATAATTTCCATGGAGGTGTGGCCCTGCCCATTCAGTGTGGGCCTTGATTAGTTTACCAGAGCACTATATAAGCTCAGACAGAAGGAGCGAGCTTGCTACAGCCAAGACGGACACTTTGAAGAATACACAGGAGTTGACAGAGGGACTGCAGTTTACAGAGACATTTTGGAGATGGCCTTTGAAAGCAGACTTTTGTTCAAGAGAAGCTAAGAGAGGACAAATGCCCCAAGAGCATCTAAGAGTGGCATTTTGGAGAGAAGCTGAAGCCTAGAGAGGAATGCCCTGGGAGAAAGCCATTTTGAAACCAGAACTCCAGAGCAGATGCCAGCCACATGCCTTCCCAGCTAACAGAGGTTTTCCGGACACCATTGGCCATCCTCCAGTGAAGGTACCCGATTGCTGATGTGTTACCTTGGACACTTTATGGTCTTAAGACTGTAACTGTGTAACCAAATAAACCCCCTTTTATAAAAGCCAATCCATCTCTGGTGTTTTGCATTCCAGCAGCATTGGCAAACTAGAACACCATGCCAGGCATGTTCTTTGGTTTGGGGGCAAATCTGGGTTGGAACATATGGATATACTACATTTTGTTTATCCATTCATCTGTCAATGATGGACACTTGGGCTGTTTCCACCTTTTGGTTATTGTGAATATTTATCTTTCTATCTTGAAGACAGAAATTGATTTTAATTCACATGGTCTCAACATGTGAAAACAAACTTTTAATAATTTCTGTTTCCCAACAACAACTCTACACTATGGAAGTGTATAAACAGCTAACAATCTATGCCATATAGATGGGAACTGCAAGGTAAAATGTTCTTCTTACTTGGGTTGCAGTGAAAAAAGGCATGAAAACCATTGTCCTAGAAACTTTCCCATACATGTGTATATAAGGAGATGTGTTCAAAGAAAGTTTGTAGCTGCATTGTTAGTCAGAGAAAAAAAGTAAAAAACAATCCGAATATCCCTTAGCAGGAGAATGCATATATCGTGGTATATTCACACAATGGGATATTATGTAACAGTGAAAATGAATGAACTACCTCTCCACATAATATGGATAAATCTTAGAAACAGCCTTGAGTTGTAAAAGTGACTACTGAAGCAAGTTGGAGAAGATATCATAATATATAAGATTATTTTTAGGAAGCTCTATTTATATATGCAGGATACCAGTGTCTTATCAGATATATGGTTTCCAAATGGTTTCTCCCATTGAATTGATTGCCTTTCCCCTTTTTGACAAAGACTTTTGAGGAACAGAAGATTCTGATTTTGAGGAGTTCCCATTTATCTGTTTTTTCTTTTGTTGCTTGTGCTTTGGGTATAAGGTCCAAGAAACTACCTCCTATTACTGGGTCTGGAAGATGTTTCCCTGCATTATATTCTAAGAGTTTTATTGTGCTATCTCTTATATTGAGGAAGAAGATCTTAGTAATAGTGAAGTGAAAGTTCTCCAGAGAAATCAGCCCCCAGATTTCTGTAGCCAGTTCGGGTTGTACACTAGTTATGGGACTCCCACCTCCTTTGGAAGTTCTAATAGGTCTGGAGGCTCCTATTTTCATCAGACCCTCACTTGCTCTCTCTCCCTATGTCTACTGTCTCCACTGGATTTTCTAAGATTCTTGGGTTGATCTATGCCCAAAGTATACCCCACATAAAAATAATTATAAAACAACTATACTTTATTCAACATTTACTATGTGCCAAGTACAATGCTAGACATTTCACATAAACTATATTATTTAATACGCACAACAACCCCTTGAAGTAAGTAACATTATTATTCCCATTTTCCAGCGTGAAAAAAAAGGCAGATTTTGAGCAGTTAAGCAATTTGCTTAAAGTCACATACTGAATAAGCCATTGAATCAGGACTCAAACAAGCATAAGGCTGTTTAACTCCTGAAAAGTCCATGTTCTAGAGAATTCTTTTGGTCTCCAATGGATGTCAGAGCTTGGTCTCCAGGGAAATCACTGAAACATTCTTTTTCTCCTTTATGCCCTTGATACTGATTTTCTAGGGGCCACTGCCCACATCCCCTCAGCTCTGCTCCCGCAAGCCCTGTGCCCAGCCAGACCCTGGGAGGTCCTCTGTACAGCCCATGATGGGAATTGCCAGCAGCCTTCTGTCCCAGGTAGGGACTGGCTCAGTTTAAAAGACAGCCTCTGAGGGAGCCAGGTCTAGACTGGGACTTGGATGCCCTCCTGGGCATCAATTCTGCTGACACTTTGGCTTAAAATAGATCAAGTACTGGGCAAGCCATCATCTCAAGCCTCAGGTGGCCCATCTGCACAGTGGGGAGGGTAGGAGGGTGGATTTGGCGTGTGGTTCAGTCATTGCTCAGTCGTACAAGTCATGCTGGTCCATAGAGATTGCCTCCCAATTCCCGTTGATTAAATTTTAGTGCCTGAGTTGCAAAAAAAGGGTAGCCAGTAGGCTCACTGGGATTCTCAGCTCTAACTCACAGTCTCCAAGACCACTTGAGCTTCCAGATAAGTTATCCAGGACGAATTCAACAGTGCTGTTAAGCAACTGTAAGACTGAGAGGCAGGTAGACAAGCCTAATGACTCACTCTAGTTTTGAAGGCAACACCCACAGACTGGTTTCCACTCTCCACGTTGACTTGTCTAACATGGCCCAGATTCACAATCTGCTACAGTGTCAAATTTAGCAGAGTGCTTCCTCTATGTTTCTCTGTTTTAAATTTAGAATTTTTTATATTATAGAAGTTGTAGGTTTACAGAAAAATCATGCAGAAAGTACAGAATTCCCATATATCCCCCTTCACACACAGTTTTCCCTATTATTAACACTTTGCTCTTATGTGGTACATTAGTTACAATTAATGAAACAATATTATTACAATTATACTATTAAGTGTAGTCCATAGTTTACCTTAGGGTTCACTGTGTTATAGAGGTTTTTTTAATTCTTATTTTGTTAACACAACCTAGAATTTCCCCCTTTTAACCACCTTCAGATATGTAATTCAGTAGTGTTAATTAACATTCACTAAGTTGTGCTGCCGTCACCACCATCCATTACCAAACTTTTCCATCATCCCAAGCAGAAACTCTGTTTTGAGTAAGCATTCACTCCCCATCCCCTACCACCACCCTAGCCCCTGGTAGCCTGTATTCTAGTTTCTGACTCTATAAATTTGCATATTCTAGTCATTTCATACAAGTGAAATCACACAATATATGTCCTTTTGTGTCTTGCTTATTTCATTTAACATGATCAGCCAGGTTCTCTTAATCTAATTAACATCTTAATCACTAAATCCTTCAAGTGTGTCTTTGGGACCAGCCTCTTCTCAATTATCTGATTTTTTTCCCCCTCTTATCATTATCAGAAGCTCATTGCCCCATACTTTCTCCTTCCTACTCTCATTGGAAACCCCTCTTCTAAGGAAAAGAATGCTTAAAATTATCCAGCCCAAGGTGTGGTTTAAAATAATTATCCTTTCTAGCAGTATCTGCATTTACCTTTAAGTACAACCTTTATTTAAATGACTAAATTTCTGATCATGGAATATTGGGCATTAGTCAACAGCTGGGGAGGCATTTGGCAGTTGTGAAGCCTTCTGACTGTTTGAAAATATCCACTGCTATAGCTTTCCTGCCTTTTTTATATCTAGCCCTATTTAGGAGAAACTCCCTTTGTATTCAAGCCCTGACAGTTTCCCTCATATCTAACTTAACATATGTTCTAGTTTGCTAATGCTGCCAGAATGCAAAACACCAGATATGGATTGGCTTTTACAAAAAGGGGTTTATTTGGCTACACAGTTACACTCTTAAAGCCATAAAGTGTCCAAGGTAAGGCATCAGCAATCGGGTACCTTCACTGGAGGATGGCCAATGATGTCCAGAAAACCTCTGTTAGCTGGGAAGGCACATGGCTGGCGTCTGCTCCAAAGTTCTGGTTTCAAAATGACTTTCTCCCAGGACATTCCTCTCCAGGCTGCATTTCCTCAAAGATGTCACTCTTAGTTGCACTTGGGATATGTGTCCTCTCTCAGCTTCTCTGGAGCAAGAGTCTGCTTTCAACAGCCATCTTCAAACTGTCTCTCATCTGCAGCTCCTGTGCTTTCTTCAAAGTGTCCCTCTTGGCTGTAGCTCCTCTTCAAAATGTCACTCACACCTGCACTGAGTTCCCACTGCCCATCTGCTCATTTATATGGCTCCAGTAACTCAACTTAGATCCACCCCAAATGAACGGAGCAACACCTCCATGGAAATTATCCGATCAGAGTCATCACCCACAGCTGGGTGGGGCACATCTCCACAGAAACACTCAAAGAATTACAATCTAATCAACACTGATAGGTCTGCCCACACAAGATTACATCAAAGATAATGGTGTTTGGGGGACACAATATATTCAAATTGGCACAACATATAAAACTGAAAATGAAGATTATAAAATATCCATGTAGGAATTAGCCTGATATGTATCCCATCTGAACATTAAGTACTTACTTAACCTGGAAAGTAAGTACTATTAATATTGCCAGTTTCCAGATAGAGAATCTGGGACTCAGAGACACAGTAAGTAGTGGAGCATGCTCAAAGCTAGAAACTGCTCACTCTAAAACCCAGATTAACATATAAAGTTTAGCATCCAGCCCAGAGAAACAGGGTACAAAGGAATAGAGCATGAAAGTGAAGTAAGTCAGCTCTGCAGAGATTGAATAGACAATTTATCAAAGTTGACTCTTTAGTATGTCAAAATTCTGCACTTTTTTTTCTGACAATTAACTATTTTAAAATGAGATATATATTTCTACAAAATTCTGGGAGTCACTACCCTCCCCTCTCATGTGGGACATGACACCCAGGGGTGTAAATCCCCCTGGCAATGCAGGAAATGACTCCTGGGGATGAGCCTCAACCCAACACTGTGGGATTGAGAGGATCTTCTTGACCAAGAGGAGGAAGAAAGACGAACAAAATAACTTTCCAGTGGCTGAGAGATTTCAAATGGAGTTGAGAGGTCATTCTGGAGGATATTCTTATGTGCTATGTAGATATCACCTTTTAGTTTTTAGTGTGGTGGAATGGCTAGAGGGAAATACCTGAAGCTGTTCAACTGCAACACAGTGACCTTTCCTGAAGATGATTATATAACTTTGTAGCTTGCACAGTGTGACTGTGTGATTGTGAAAACCTTGTGGTTCCCACTCCTTTTGTCCAGTGTACAGACAGAAGAGTGGACAAAAATTAGATGGAGGGGATGGAAAGATCTAGGTGTTCTTTTTTCCTTTATTTTTATTTTGAAGTAAGGAAAAGTTTCAAAAATTGATTCTGGTGATGAACGCACAAATGTCTGATGGTACTGTGAATAATCGACTGTATACTGTGGATGACTGTAGGGTGTGTGAATATATCTCAATAAAACTGTATTTAAAAAAAGTAAATGAAAAATGGGGAGGGGAAAGGGATGTTTGGGATATTCTTTTTATTTTAATTTTTATTTAATTTTTTGGAGTAATGAAAATGTTCAAAGATTATGGCAATGAATGCACAACTGTATGACAATACTGTGATCAATTGATTGTTCACGTTGAATGATTGTATGTTATGTGAATATATCTAAATAAATTGCATAAAAAAATTCTGGGAGTCAGAGAGGGAGTTTTAAAAAGCATGATGAGTATATTCTTTAAGTTAATACAAAAAAATTCTTACTATATGGATTTGAAATTATAAAGTTGGGCAGAGAACAGTAGTTATCCTCCCTTTTAACATGAACTGTCAGGCTTCAGGATGTGTGATAGTCAGTGCTTTACCTTCCTACAAGAATTCTCTTTGAGGATTATTTCAGGTGTGTCAGCCTGAGAACCCCCTTGTCCCTCAGAGAGCTACTGAAATTCAGCTTAATCACCCACTTTCCGAGATCTTTAAAATCCAGTGCCTTAGACCAGGATTGATGCTAATTCCCAGTGGTTTATAATTCCATGGTCATCCCTGCCTTTGGCTCATGTATTGGGGCTTGTGTCTTTGCACCTCTTGCATTAATGCCAAACCAGAACTCAGCCCTTCATGTGTTTTCACAAGAAATTCACTTCCACCACCATTTTGTGAATTTTAATAGACTTCATAGAAGATACATGGGGTCATGAGGAAGGGTCATAGAAACTCAATTTAACGGCTTTACTCTCTCTCTCCTTTTCCCTCTTTCTTTCATCCATCCTGTTCACTTTCAGAAGTAAAGCAAATTCTGTACCTGGGTTTCTAAATAGCAGCTTAACCAAGATGACGCTTGAGCATGCCCTTGAGGTCTTGTCCTTCACACTAGCACCTCATCCATGTATTTCCCCCAGCAAATACTGTGCTCTCCCAGAGATAAATTCTGTGGTGGAAAATCAAATGTATCTACCCTATTAGAGAGGAAAACCCTACTTTGTTCTGGGAAAGAAGGTTTGTTTTATGATTCTTTAATAAATGTGTCAAGTAATAATGGTAACAGAAAAAAAAAGGTCTATCAAGAAAGTCACTTTGGTTTTATACTTTTGGTGGATGAAGAACTATTATAAATTAGGTGGTTATAAAGCAAGTCATTTAAAGAGGCATTCTAGAAATTTTCTTGCCTGGGTCTTTATTTCTTTTATGATCAGGATGACACCATGTTTTAATGATTTCTTCAGTGATAAAGTGACCAAAGAAAGTACACAAGATGAATTAAAGGCAAACATTCCATTTTGTTTAAACTACACCTACTTGTCCTCATACTAATGCTGATCAGAACCTGTTATTCCAATGTAAACATTGTACCTACACTGGTTATATGAGACTTGAAGCTGGGCAAAGTTCAAGGGATCTCAATTGCACCTACTCAAAAACTGAAGATAATAAGACTATAACAATGAGGCAAGAAGTCAAATGTTGTGGGTCACTGTAGATAAGCCAGGAGTAATGGCTTTAGGAGTTCTTTAGAGCAGGGGTCTAATGTAGCTTTTTATGTGGGGAGGTAGAGTGAGGGACAGCTCTTGAAGCTTCATTTACGTAGTACTTTATAGAAATCAAGAAAACACCAATTGTTGTATGTCAATGAATGGAGGTGCTGATGAAGATTATGTGCATTCTAAATCCATCCTCTTCTTTCCATGCTACTCCTGGCCCTGGGGCCTGAAATAGTCTGGAATCTTTCTGCCTTGTTGATTTCAAACTTGAAGCCATCCCAGAATTTATTCAGTCCCTTAAGATCTTCAGAATATACAAATCGACTACTATTATCAGCCTCAGTATCCTTGTAAGGGGATCTCACCCTCTGTCAGTCTGTGCCTCAACCAAAGACTAGCACATGTTGTATGTGTTAAAATAAACGCAAAAAATTAGGAGCGAGTGAGGCTAGGAAGTATAATCAGTTCCATGGCTGAAGGGAGACTGTCCAGCTGTGTTTTATAGAAAACAGAAATATAAAAGACAGTGATACACATATACTGTGCCCCATGTTTTGGGGTCAAACTCAGAGGTGCACAGGAATATGATCTGTGTAATATCCATGAAGTCCTGTGCTTATGTCCTGGTTTTAG
Source organism: Choloepus hoffmanni (assembly GCA_000164785.2). NCBI lineage: Eukaryota > Metazoa > Chordata > Mammalia > Pilosa > Megalonychidae > Choloepus > Choloepus hoffmanni. The sequence continues at coordinate 34,608 of KN192072.1, forward strand.
GAAGACACTTTGAATTGTGAGGTTACTTACTGACACCTACTGATTCTGCCATTAACCTTCTTACCCTGAGGCATGCCCTCAAGTCCTCTGAAACACACACACACACACACACACACACACACACACTCAAACCGACACTGCTCCAGTTCCTCCCAGTTCCTCTATTACTGGAAATAGAGGAATCTTGGCAAACTTATCCCAGCCTTTCACCTGTATACTTCTCCCCTACTTCTCAGTGTTTTTCGCTAGTAGCTGCAACCTTTTTCAGGTACACTTGGATGAAGAGGAGTAGATCACTGGTTCATTTCCCTATTTTTCTTCTGCCTCTGGGGACACACCTTTATTTTCCTGCAGCTTTGTTACGGCACGCCTACTTCCAGTGCACAGCGGCACTACAAGCAATAGCAACAGAAAACTTATGTATGCCAAAATAAATAAATAAATAAAATTGAAAGATGAAAAATAAACTAGGGGAAAACAGTTAATGTTCTTAACACATAAAGAAGACCTCAAATAAATAGGGAAAAAGAGCAACAAACCAGTAGAAAAATTGGCAAAGATTTAATTAACTCACAAAGGAAGAAACACAAATAACCAACAAATATAGAAAAATTTTCAATTATTGATAATAAATACCTGTAAATTAAAAGATCAGAAGAAGTTATTTTTGGTCTATCTGGCTGGCAAGGATTTTAAGAACATCTTAACAATACTGAAGTATTTATGGATGGAATTACATGATTTCTAGGATCCTCTAAATTTAAGCCTTGAAATTTGGGATATATTTTATACACCAATTAATAAATGGAACAATTAGAATAAATGATCAGAGATTACAGTATTCCTGCCATAATATTCCATTCATTTCATTTCTTCATTCGATTTATTTCATCCCGAGCTCTATTCTGCATGCCGGGGATACAGCAATTATGCAACAAATAACATCCTCTCCTGAATTTATGGAAGGTTTGTCGTTGGGAGAGCAGGCAGACTATAAACAAATTAACAAAGAAATTTACAATTGCAAGGTGGTGATAAATGCTGTGGAGAAAAAGTGGGACATGGAGAGTAGAGAGTGACGGGGTGTGCTGTTTTAGACAGAATGGTTTCAGATGACCTTTCTGAAAAGGAGGCAATGAGTAGAGACCGGAAAGAAGTAAAGCAGCACAGCAAATGAAGATCTGGAGGCTGAGCAGTCAAGGTGGAGGGAGCAGCTAGTGCAAAGGTCTGAGACAATTGTGTGCATGGGGGCAACTGTGTTGTTGCAGGATAACCAAAGGATGGAACGAGAAGAGATAGGGTCAGAGAAACATGGTGGGAGCCAGAGAATGTAGGACTTCATATGCTGGGGTGAGGACTTTGGCTTTTACTCTGAGTAGTATAGAAACTATTGAGGATAGTGAGCACAGGAATGACATGATCTGGCTTATGTTTTAAAAGGATTACTCTGGGGAGAGTAGACTGTAGGATGGCAAGGGTAGAAGCAGAGAGACTTGTCAAGAGGCAAATGCAAGAAACCAGGCAATAGATGATGGTAGCTTGGATCAGTACAGTACAGTGAGTAGGTGGGAAGCAGTTGGATATTATGTATATATTTTAAAAAGCAGAAACCAGGATATAAATGTGGGATTTGAGAACAAGTGAGTATAATTCTAAAGCTTTTGGAATAATTTGCTTGATAGCAAGTACATTTTACATACTTGTCTCCTCCATCAGAGCTTCTGGAGCTGTTCTGTGTATTCAAAAACTCATCTGATGCCAGTAACAAGTGCCTTTCAAGATGACTCCTTTTAAGCACTGACTCTCCAAGATGCTGACCCCAGATGGAAATGCATTATGACCATCAATTTGAAGTTGTCTGTAACAAATATAATTACACTTTTTGTTTGCAATATTTCCTTGAAGAAGTTGGCCCAGGAGACAGGGAAAATCCAAAAGTTGGCTTTACTGTTATGTACTAAGGGGAGAGTCAGGCACAAAAATTTATGTGTATCTCCCAAAGAAACTGGTTGGCTTTCCTGTATATTTCTTGGTTCCTCCCTATATGCTCAAAGTAACTGAAGAGGGAGACAGGTATCATTAATGTCATTTAACAAGTAGAATCTCAAAAGTATTTATGCAGCTTGTCACTAGTCATATATTTTAAGCCTTGAATAACTGGCAATATAAGGCTATTGTCACTCTTGATGATTCAAGGAAAGATGTAGTCACATAATTTTAATTTCCAGGTAGGCTTCTTACCACCTAACACACTCCCAGTCACCTACTTCTTTCCTCCTCTTTCATACTCCCTCTAGTCTAATGGCAATAAGAGATTTTTTTTAGACAAGCAGGATGAATGACAATTGCCCTTAAAGCAGCACTGGCTTCTAAAGTTTAGCAATTCCCAGACTTTTCTAATTTTTTCTTGATGACTTGCTATAAACCTACCCTCCCCCAAACCATCTAAATATTACTGAATCATTTAAATATTTTGACTTTCATTTATTAACTAACTGTGCTGGTTTGAATATATTGTGTCCCCCAGAAAAAGCCATACTCTTTGATGCAATCTTGTGGGGCAGACATATTAGTGGGGATTAAGTTGGAACCTTTAGATTAGGTTGTTTGCATGGAAATGTGCCCCACCCAACTGTAGGTGATAACTCTGATGAGATATTTCCATGAAAGTGTGGCCCCACCCATTCTGGGTGGGCCTTGATCAGTGGAGCCTTATAAATGGGCTGACAAACACAAGGAACTCAGTGCAGCTGCAGCTGTGAGTGATGTTTTGAAGAGGAGCTACAGCCAAGAGGGACACTTTGAAGAAAGCACAGGAGCTGCAGATTAGAGACAGTTTGAAGACGGCTGCTGAAAGCAGACTCTTGCTCTGGAGAAGCTAAGA
>KN192072.1:37686-74809 GCA_000164785.2 Choloepus hoffmanni
GCAGCCTTAAGACTGTAACTGTGTAACCAAATAAACCCCCTTTTATAAAAGCCAATCCATCTCTGGTGTTTTGCATTCCAGCAGCATTAGCAAACTAGAATACTAACCATCTTATAAAGTGGTACTGAACTTCACAATTTGTCCTGAGAGGCTTCAAGGACTTCCCTCCTATTTCTAGTAATATGGGCTTTATCTGGTGATCAAGATTATATCCACTAGTTTATACCAATCAGAGTTTTTTAAGTCTTCATGTTCTGGAAGTTTGTAATGCTTCTGGGTCAGCCTGATGATGATCTAGGAGATAACAGGCAGTTTATTATGTGCAGTTTCACCTTTATTTTTAAATGGAGCTAATAGTAGTTAGTCTAAGCCAAAGAATCTTCACATCTTAGTCAAACAAAAATATATTATGGAATCTGTTCCAAAGCCAAATATACACACTGAATTTTTCAAAGTACCAGGTCTCTCTTTTAGCAGTTTTAAGGCAGACTCGGATCTGAAAACTACGCTGATGATAGCCACCTTTGCTCCACTGTAATAGGCTAAGGCCTCTATTTCTTCATCAGCAAAACAAGAATATAATACTTATCTACTAAGGTAATTCTGAGGATTAAATGAGATAATGCAATAAATGTTTGGCTTGAGCCCGGCACATAGGAAATTCTCAACAAATGTTTGCCATTATTAATATATAGAAATCCTGGAGCCCTTCTTTTCTCCTCCATGCATCCCATCCGACTTTCCTCTAAATCATGTCTGAGTCATTGAGACTCACAACAGATCAGTGAAAGCCTGCTAATGTCTGAGTTCATCAGAGCAGTCCATGAGGTGGGGCTCAGGCATTTCAGGTTCCGTGCTCTTTGGTGAGCCCGAAGTTTCCAGGCAATACCTTCTTTTGACCCAGGCAAGAGGGGCTGTTATCCTGGTCCTGTGCTTTAGAACACCTTGTATATCACCAATATACAGAAAAATAAATTTCTTAAAGAACACATGGCTGCCTCTGTCACTTGGGACTTGGCACTCAGGACCGACCCGAAACTCGAAGCATTTGCCCTAGTAACCAACACCTTCCAGACCTCAGGGGAAAGCTACTCTGCATTTTTCCTGCTGTGTCCTCAAAACAAAAGGCAACTGTCTCTGAATGCCTTAAAGTTTCTGGGGACATGCTGCTGTTGATGCTTGAAAAGGATACTGCTTTGGAGTGTAGAGAGGATTTAAAGACAGAAATTTTTTTTCAGATAAGAGAAAAATAAACATTAACTTAGCAAATCCTTTCTTTCTGATAGTGTGAATGCTAAAGATTCTTGAATAATGAAGTATCATTTCTAGGTAAGAGCCAAGCATCCATTTTCTTGCTTGACTTTCTGTTCCAATTCATGGTTATCCAGGGATTCATTGTATTAAGACAGATTTAATTTACACAAGATATGAGATACTGTAGAAGAGTTACGTGAAACAACAGAAAATGCTCACACAAAGAGTAAATCAGAGCCTTTGGTAGAAACAAATGTTGAATTTGTGCTATCCATTGCTATTTGATATGTAGTGTTGCTTGCTTTCAATAATGTTAGTTCGAGTGTTCAAAAACCCAAACGGATACACATTTTAAAAGAATTAAAGTTTTAGAGAAAACTTTCTTCTAAATTGAATGAAACTGCATGAGGAATATTTAACAAAAATGACATTCTAATAAAATATAATTAAATTAGAATAAGGAAACAAAAAAGTTTAAATGACTGTGATGAAGAAAGCTCATGTACAAATAAACCTAAAACTAATTTCTATTGAGATTATTTTCTGACCATAATAGTTCAAACATAGTCTGACTGAAAAGAGATGTGAACAAATTGAGCAACATACTGTTTTTGTTTTTCTTTATCAGCTCCTACTGCAATATTGGAAAAAAGAAGAATTTAACACAATCTGTCTGGATGGAGATATCATTATCAGGGACATTGAAAATTGCAATAGAAGTGACTGGTGTATGATATGAAAATATCTCGTAATAGTTTCTGAGAAAATGATAATTTTTCAGATGACACCATTACATTTCTTGAATGTGATACGTGAAAATCATGGTTCATCTCCAAATATAAGCATTGCTTAAGAATTTTATTAAAAACTCCAGTTGCTCTTTCTTCAGCAGAGCAAAATTTCTCCAACTGAAATTAATAAAAACTATTTAAGAGCCACAATAACCCAAAAAAGTTTGCCTAATTTGGTATTATTATCTGTAGATGTGATGTCTTGACAATAACATAGAAACTTGCTGAAATGAAGACAAGTAAAGGAAATTTTATTGAATAAATATAATACAATGTATAAATTCTACATTCAAACATCACTAGCCTATCAACAGAACACCCAGACATGCACAACCATAATTACATTTGACTTTGATATTTTGCTTTCAGTCCCATAAAAACCATAGCTTTACTCGTTTCTTATGTATATATATATAACAAACTATTCTATCATGGCTATTTTTTTTGGACATAAAAGCACAGATTTAAAATGTTTAAACATTTTCCAAAGAATTGTTATCTATAAAGAGGATCCAATCATAATGTAGTTCACCTTATTTATGACTCTTCAGTGTATAACCATAAACACAGATAAAGTAAATACCCATAACAAAGAAAAAATATTTTGAAAAAAATTTAAGGTGCTTTTTATAATTGTAATTGCAAAGGTTGTTGTTTTCAACACAGAAGCAGCTGATTTGGGAATTAAGCAAGCAGCTCAAAATCATCACATATGGGTAACATCATAGAAATCTTTTCTTGTATTGGTGTTAAATCATCAATACCAGAACTCAAGTTTGCTTATTTATGCTCTATTTGTTATATCTGTTTGACATGCTTGATAAAACTGAGTGCACTTTCATTTCAAATAATAAAAGGAAGATTTGTTTTGTTGTTTTTATTTTTTATTTTAAAATAATTTGAAAATCACTGGTATGTTGAAAGTACAAAGAACTTCCATTGTTAATATTTTAATACCTTTTCTTTATCATTCTTTATCTATCTATATACTTACTTTTTTCCTGAACCATTTGAGAGTAAGTTATAGAAATAATGCCCATTACCCCCAAATAGTTTAGTGTGTATTTCTTAAAATTAGAAGACTTTCCTACATGACCACAGTGGTAACTGTGAAAATCAGAAAATTACCATCTAATCCACAAACTCCATTCAAATTTCATTTATTGTCCCAACAACCTTCTTTGTATAAAAAAAAAATTTTTTTTCCTTTCTCCCTTTTTCCTTTATGTCCAGGATGCATTTAGTTGTCAAGTTACTTAGGCCTTTTAAAATCTGAAACAGTTCTTTAGTCTTTCCTTACCTCTTACTGAGGCAGGCTAGCATTGGGGACCTCGGGCCTGTGGAAACAGGGGCAGGGGACTAAGATTGCAAATGAGCCAATCCTGAACCGCCCTTAATGGACCAATCAAAACTGTCCCAGTGCAAGCCTTAATTTACATACCAACCACCCTATCAGAACAGGTTAGCTTACAAAACCTGTATTTGCATGGACATCCGCCAATCCAGAGGCACCAAGTTATCTGGTCCTGCTTCCCTCTGGGTCAATAAAAGCTCCCAAAGGAACTCACTGGGTTCAACTCTGTTAAGTTTATTTTTTTGCTTGTGATATTGTGAGCTGTAGCACTAAGCTGTAACTCTGCCTTAGCTGTTAAAAGTGGTCTCTTTACTCTGAGGCTACAGCCTTTTGGCGCCCTCAGAAACCCCAAACCTAAAGGAAGATCTTGCTTTGGTAGAAGCTCAGGCCTCATCCAGTGAGCTGGTAATAGGTATGTTGGCAAGCCAGCCAGGAGGGTTTACCTTTTCTCCAGAGCCCTGATGCTCCAGGAACCTCACTTTGCAGTAAGCCTTCAGCTAAAGGGACCAACACCATGTGAGTCTTACCCTGGATAACAGGTTTCGATTTACCTCTTCGTTTTGATCCTCTTGGCAGCTGAAGATTTCCTGCCTACTGCTCCAGCTAAATAACTATTATGTTTCCTCTGCCTGCTTCTCTCTCATCTTTTCCTTCCCTCACATACATTCTTTTTTCTTTTTCTCCTTCCATTGTTTCCAACCACTGGGATCTGCTATTTGTTCTTAAGGCTTCTTCGATGTGCTTCCAGCATCATGCAAGACCATTGTTGGGTCTGTAAGAAAGTTTTCTCTCAGAAACATCCCTGTGGTGTGTAAGTAGAAGGCTTTCCAGGGGGCTACCCCTACAGGTCATACCAGGTTGTTCACCACTGGCTGTGTTATCTCCTTTTACCTTTCCTCTCCCTGGAATAGATACTCCAGGGTATTCTGATCTGCCTTCTTCTTTGTAAATGGCTTCTTTATGAATCTCACAAGAACCACTGTTTCTTTGACACCATAAAGCTTCTCTTCCCCAAGGACTAGACAAACTCTAGGTCTAGTCATGGGGGCCGCTATCTCTCCAAGATCTCCATTTATGGTGGTACATAAACCAAATTATGACCCAACACCCTGGTGGGGGTTAGGAGGGAGGGTAGAAAGTCAGCTGGGAACAACATGGGCTCACTAGTTCTTTGGGTCTGGTTTGGGAGACAAGGGGCAAAACCAGACAGCCCATCTCCTAAGTTTGTTTTCTCCCCTATGGGGACTACCCAGGGGCAAAAAGGTATTTTTAGGGTACTACTCACCTGCCAGGACTACAGAATACCAAGCCTGGGTGAGTATTTCCCTCTATCCTCTCTCCTTTCAGAATATGAGCAGTGTGTCAAGCATCTTTTCTGACAGCCCCCTAAATGTATTTCAGAAACTAGAAATGAGTTACAACTACCGAAATGAGAAAACTAATCTTTTACTGTAATGTTGCATGGCCCCAAACATAAGTTGAGAGGCAGGGAAGAGTGACCTCAAATGGCATTCTGAGATTTTATGCCATTCTCCAACTAGACCTCTTTTGTAAAAGGAGAGGGAAGTGGTCTGAAATTTGTTGAGGTCCTCTATTTCTACCTGGGTCAGTCTAGGTTGTTCATGTGTTTCCAGAAAATTGTCCATTTCCTCTAAATTGTCTTGCTTGTTGGCATGCAGCTGTTCATAATATCCTCTTATGATTTTTTTTTTTTTATTTCTTTGGGATCTGTAATAACATTCCCTTCTCATTTCTGATTCTGTTTATTTGGGTTTTTTCTCTTTTTGACTGTCAGTCTAGCTAAGGGTCTGCCAATCTTGTTGATCTTCTCAAAGAACCAACTTTTGGTCTTATTTAATCTCTCTATTGTTTTTTTGTTCTCCAGCTCATTTATTTCTGCTTTAATCTTTATTTCTTCTTTTCTACTTGCTTTAGGGTTAGTGCCTCCTCAGTCGTTCAGTTAGGTCTTTGGCTTTAGCTTTTTCTTCCCTTTCTTTTTCCAAATGCAATTTTATTGAGATATATTCACATACCATACAATCATCCAAAGTGTACAATCAATTGTTACATAGTAGTGCATTCATCACCACAATCAATTTTTGAACATTTTCATTACTCTAAATAATAAGAATAAAAATAAAAAAGAATACCCAAAAAATCTCATACTCCTTTCCCCCCTATTATTTATTTACTTTTTGTTCTCCTTTTGTGTATTCATTCGTCCATACACTCAATAAAGGGAGTGTGAGCCACAAGATTTTCACAGTCACACTGTATAAGCTATAAGTAAGTATACGATCCTCTTCAAGAATCAAGGATACTGGATTGCAGTTCAACAGCTTCAGGTATTTCCTTCTAGTTATTTTTGTACGCTAAAAACTAAAAAGGGATGTCTACATAATGTGTAAGAATAACCTCCAGAATGACCTCTCGACTCCATGTGAGCTCTCTCAGCCACTGAAACTTTATTTTGTTTAATTTCTCTTCCCATCTTTGGTCAGGAAGGCTTTCTCAATCCCATGATGCTGGGTCCAGGCTCATCCCCGGGAGTCATGTCCCATGTTGCTAGGGAGATTTACACCCCTGGGAGTCATGTCCCACATAGAGGGGAGAGAAGGGAGTTTACCTAATGAGTCGGCTTAGGGAGAGACAGGCCATATCTGAGCAAGAAAAGAGGTTCTCTGGGGGTGACTTTTAGGCAACAGTATAAGTAGGCTTAGCCTCTCCTTTGCAGTAACAAGCTTCATAAAAGGCAAGCCCCAAGATTTAGGGCTTTGCCTACTACAGTGGTAGTCCCCAATGCTTTTGAGAACATCAGGAATTCCCCAGGTAGGGAAGGTTAATGTTTCCTCTCATTTCCCCAGGCTCTCAAGGGGGCTTTGCGAATACTTTTTATTCTCTCCCCAAATTACTCTGGGATGTGTCAGAGTTTTACGCCACCCTATACAAACCAACCAGATCTCTGTGGAGACACGGAAGGCCCCCTGGCTTAACAAACTATAGAGCACGGCCTTCCCAAAGCTCTGGATGTCTGAAAGCGGACACTGGGCTAGGAAAAGGCCAAAAGCCTTGCATGTCTGAAAGCGGACTGCAATTTAGATGAGGGAATAATCTCTGGGCTCCTGCTGGGCTTCTTCTGTGCTCCTGTCTCCAGCCCCCACTGTTTCCTGTCTAACCCCTAAAGAAATTGTCCCTTAAGACTAAAGATATGTAAATACACCTCATGGCTTTAGAAAAAATGTACCCTCCCGGAAATACCTGTAAACAGTCACGTAGAAAACTACCTTGTATGCTATAAAGACCTGTAGAAATGAGTAGAATAAAACTTTTCTTTTGCATGAACACTGAAGACGGAGTGTGCTCCCCTTCTTTCACAGATCTCAGCCCTTATTCAAGTTTCCATGTAATTAGGTTGTTTGAATAAACTGACCATACAAGTTAAATTATACAGCATGCTATAGAAAGCATAGATTTTGTACCAAATAAATGTATTTTCCTTTGGTCTCACACAGAAGTTGAGGTTTTAAAACAGTCAATATCATCCTTTACCTTTAGTCTGGTTTACCGTAGTTCTAATCATGTCCATTTCATTCATATCTGTAATTGAATTCTGATCTCTTTCAGCTTTTTAAACATTTGCTATTTGGGGTAATGCTGACATTCATAGCTGCCAAACTCTGGCTCTGAGTCTCAGGTGTCGCACAGATACCCAAAGTTACAGGGACTGACCAGGTTACACAAACAGCTCAACATCTCAGAATTTGGAGATAACCACTACAACTCATGAATAGATATGACTGCTGTAAGAGCTTACAATCTAGGAACCTTTAGCATAAGCCTTTGCCTGATAACCTATGCTCTCAGATTCAGTTCTCAGAGTTTACGCAAAGTAGTCCATATGAGTGAGGCATTTTAATAGTTGTCTTTTAAGTTCTGGCTTATTTCACTCAACATACTGTTCTCAAGGTCCATTCACCTAGGTGTATACCTCACAATTTCATTTCTTCTTACCACTGCTCAGTATTCCATTGTATGTATACACCACAGTTCACATTCTGTTTGTTATTCAGTGTACCCTTAGGCCACTTCCATCCATTGTGAATTGTGAATATGGCTGCCATAAACACCAGTATGCAACACCCACTCATGTACCTACTCTCAGTTTTTCAAATGTATACCCCATAAAGGGGTTGCGGGACCATATGGCAAACCCATAGTTAGCTTCCTGTAGTACCACCACACTGCCTTCCAGCTGGGCTGCTCCATTCTACTTCCCTACAAACAGAGAATAGGTACATCCCTCTCTCCAAATTTTGTCCAGTACTTGTATCCCTTTGTTTATTTTAAGTTTTATTCACACACTGTACAAACCACCCTAAGTTAACAATGATTCCCTGCATAATCACATAATTATGCATTCACCACCACAATCCATTTGAAGACATTTCCATTTCTTCCCCAAAGAAAGAGGAAAAGGAGAAAAAGAATGAATAAAAATGCAAGAGTGAATAAATATAGAAATAAAATACAATGAAAAGGTCAGACATCACCACCACCAAGAATCCAATATCACTCCCTTAAATCATCCTCTTACAGACATTTAGCTTTGATATATTGCTTTTGTTACAATTAATAGAAGGATCTTCCAATGTTCTTGTTAACTGTAGACTCTAGTTTTAATAATGGATTGTATTTTTCCCCATACCATCCAATTTTCAACCCCTTGCAATGCTAACATTCATTTGTTCTCCCTAATTTAAAAACATTCTTATATTTGTACATTTAATTACCATCCATGACCACTGTAGGTTTCACTAAGTTATCAAATCCCACTTTTTATCTTCTATCTTCCTTTCTAGTGTCATACATGTCTTTAGCCTTCCTCTTTTAACCTTATTCACACTCATCTTTGTTCAGAGTACTTAAAATATTGTGTCACCATCACACAATATTTTGCTATGCATTCCATTTCTGGAGCTATTCAATCAATCCTATTGAACCTTCTGTACGCCATCAGCATCAAATGCCCAATCTCTAACCTCTTTCTATCTCCCATAACCTGTGTTCTCAACTCTCAAATTTCGCTCTTCAATGTTAGTTCATATTAGTGAGACCATACATTATCTGTCCTTTTGTTTCTGGCTAATTTCTCTCTAAGTAGTATCTACTGTCTACCATATTGTCTTTTGGATTTTATATGCCATATTTTATTTTATTTTTATTTTTTCTTCTCTTTTTTTACCCTTACTGATAGTCTTCATTTCTACACTCTTCTCCAAGCCTCTCTCTCGTGTCTTTTCCAATATTCCTGTAGAGCTCCCTTTAGTATTTCTTGTAGAACAGGTATCTTATTCACAAACTCTCTGTGTCTGTTTGTCTGAAAATATTTTAAATTCTTCCTCATTTTTGAAGGATAGTTTTCCAGGATATAAACTCTTGGTTGGCAGTTTTTCTTTCATTATTTTAAATATATCATACCATTGTCTTCTCGCCTCCATGGTTTCTACTGAGAAATCTGCACATAGTCTTATCTAGCTTCCCTTGTATGTGATGGATCGCTTTACTCTTGCTGCTTTCAAAATTCTCTTCGTCTTTGACATTTGATAACCTGATTATTAAGCGTCTTAGTGTTGATCTGCTCAGATCTATTCTGTTTGGGATATGCTGTGCTTCTTGGATCTGTAATTTTACATCTCATAACAGATGGGAAATTTGTAGAAATGAAGACTATCAGTAAGGGTAAAAAAGAGAAGAAAAATAAAAATAAAATAAAAATTTTCAGAAATTCCCACAATTTCTGCCAATTGTTTTTTCAAACTTTTGAGTTCTTCCTTATGTTTGCCCAATGTCTTCTTTATATCCTTCGTTTCTTTTGTCATATCTTCCCTCAACTCATTGATTTGATTTTTGAATTGATTTAGGAGATTTGCTTGATTAATCGACTGTTTCAATTCCTATATCTCAGTTGAAGTGAAAGTTTGTTTCTTTGACTGGTCCATATCTTCACTCTTCCTAGCGTGATCTGTAATTTTCTGTTGTCTAGACATCTGGTTTCCTTGATTATCCCAATCAGATTTTCTCAGAACAGATGGGCCCAGTTCTCAGGAGGAGGCTGTGTTCAGAATCAGGTTTCCCTGAGGGTAAGACAGTTCTATGCTGCAATCTCAGCTGTTCCACCTATTCCAGGCTGGTGCATGATGTTGTCTGGTCATGGTTGTCTCCCCATCAATTATTCCAGACTATTTCCTAGTTGTTCCTGGCTCTCTTGCTTTTTGATATATGCATTTAGAGCTTTGAATTTCCCTCTCAGCACTGCCTTCGCTGCATCCCACAGGTTTTGATATGTTGTGTTCTCATTTTCATTCAACTCTAGAAATTTACCAATTTCTTCTTTGACCCACGGGTTGCTTAGGAGTGTATTGTTTAGCCTCCATATATTTGTGAAAGATCTGGGTCTTTGATGGTTATCGATTTCTCGTTGCATTCCGTTATGGTCAGAGAATGTGCTTTGAATAATTTCAATCTTTTAAAGTTTATTCAGACTTGTTTTGTGTCCCAGCATATGATCTATCCTGGAGAATGCTCCATGTGCACTAGAGAAGAATGCATATCCTGGTTCTTTGTGATGTAAGAATCGATAATGGCAGTTAAGTCTAACTGATTTATCATATTGTTTAGGTTCTCAATTTCTTTATTGGTCCTCTATCTAGCTGTTCTATCTATAGAAGAGAGTGGTGTATTGAACTCTCTCCCCCTATTATTCTAGATGTGTCTATTGCTCCCTTTAGTTTAGCCAATGCTTGTCTCATATTTTGGAACTCCTTGATTGGGTGCATAAACATTCATAGTATTTCTTCTTGATGAATTTCCCCCTTTATTAATATATAGTGTCCTTCTTTTTCTCTTATGACATCTTTGCATTTAAAGTCTATTTTTATGGTAGGAACATGTTGGAAGCAAAGTAGTTATTTTAGCTTATTTGTTTTTCTTAATTCTTTCCTTTGTTTTGTCTGAAATGTTGTGGTGTTTTTTGGGGTTTTAGGGGTGGTGTTTGTTTGTTTGTTTATTTTTCAATAAAGTTAAAATTTTTTAAAAAGTCTATTTTGTCTGATATTAGTATAGCTATGGATTTCTTTTGATTGCAGTTTGCATAGAATATTTTTTTCAATCCTATCACTTCCAGTCTCTTTGTGTCACATGGTCTAAGATGAGTCTCTTATAAACAGCATATCAAAGGGCCATACTTTCTAATCCATTCTACCAGTCTGTATCTTTTAATTGGAGAGTTTAATCCATTCACATTCAAAGTTATTACTGTGAAGGGAGTTTATGAACCAGCAATCTTATCCTTTGATTTTTAGTTTAAATCTTTCCTCTCTCTCCCTCTCTCCCCCCCCCCTCTCACTCTCTCTCAGTTACCTTTACAATTACTCAGTTCTGTGCCCTTCTCCAGGACTCTTTCTCTTTCTTCTCAACAAGTAGAGCTCCCTTTAGTATTTCTTGCAGGGCAGGTCTCTTGTTAACAAGTTCTCTCAGCGTTTGTGAAAATTTTAAACTCTCTCTCAATTTTGAAGGAGAGCTTTGCTGGATAAAGAATTCTTGGCTGGCAATCCTTCTCCCCCAGAATCTCAAAGTCATACCACTGCCTTCTGGCCTCCATGGGCCCACTGAGTAGTTAGTACTTAGTCCTATGTTTCCCTTGTATGTGGTGAATCACTTCTCCATTGCTGCTTTCAGAACTTTCTCCTCTTCAGCATTTGACAATCTAATCAGTATGTCTCAGAGTAGGTTTATTTGAATTTATTCTATTTGTAGTTCATTGGACATCTTTCATTTGCATATTTGTCTTTTAGAAGAGTTGGGAAGTTGTTCCCAAATGTGTCTTGAAATTCTTCCTAGCCCTTTACCCTTCTCTTCTCCTTCTGGGACATAATGATTCTTATATTTGTTTGCTTCATGTTGTCCATCATTTCTCTGAGATCCATGTCAAATTTTTTTATTTTTCACCATTTGTTCTTTTGTGAATTCTCATTCAATTACTCTGTCTTTTAGTTCACCTTTTCTTTCCTTTGCCTCTTCAAATGTGCTGTTGTGTGTCTCTAGTATATTTTTAATCTGATCCACAATGTTTTATTTTCGTAAGGTCTGCTATTTTTTTATTTACTCATTCAACTTCTTTAGGCTCTCCTAGAGTCTTCTTGATGTCCTTTATGTGTTTAAGCCATCTTCTGGAAGTTGTTTTGGAGGTTTGCATGTAATTCTTTATGTGCTCCAAATTTTGTCTGTTTCGAAGGAGAAGGAGAAGAGAAGGCTTGTTTGTATCTTCTTGTTTCTTCAAGTGCTTTTTGATTTTCTGTTGTCTTAGGAGCATTAGCTTGTCTAGATAAGGTTATTTTGGGAAATTCAGGATTATTTGCACTTTTCATATACAAGGCACTCCTTTTCAATTGGTTCCAGGAGGTGTGAAGAATACCAAAAAAATGAGTGCCAAATTTTTCCTGTAAGGAATAATGTAAATGAATTTAATGTGTTCCCAAACCAAAGACAATGCACCTTTTAAAGGCAATATGTAAAATGATATGGTTGTATATCATTAATTTACATGAGAAATAAGCATAAAAATTAACACATACTTAGATTAAATATAAAAAAAGCTTCACTTTACCTGTTCCAAGAAAAGTCCATGGCCTAATGGGATGGTGAGAGGAAAGTGGAGGGGAGGAGAGGTTACATGGAGTGTTGCTTGGAAGGAGAGTCCCCCTACCTATAGAACATATAGGGCATTTGCACTTCAGGTGTTTCCTCTTTTCTGCCATTTTTCAACTTGCACCACAGGCTCTGACATTCTGTCACCTTCACTAAAAACTTATCCAGTGAGGACTGCTTCTGCGTTCTCAGAATTCCTTGAAAATGTGAAATCATTTGGTCATTCAATAATTCACATTTCTGCTTGTCAGAGCTTTGCCCAGATGGTACTTCTCCACAAAGTTTTGAACTTCCTCCAATTTTGCACACATTTCTTTTATCAAGGAACTGGGGCCATCCTCTCTTATCTCCTCCTCACTTGAAGGAATCTCTTCAGCTACCTGTTGTTGTTCTTCCTGTAGTCCCTGCAGCTCTTCAGTGCTGAGCTCTTCATGATGTTCCTCCACTAACTCAACATCAGCATCAGCCTCCAGGCCCAAAGATACAATTTCCTACACAACTGTACCCTCTTTACCTGCAAGCTTTAGGGTCAGCCTCAAACCCTTGGAAGTCTGAGTTATGGCTTCTGGCCACAAATTCTTCCATGCTGAATTTGATTTTTTTTTCCCATTTGTTCTTTTGTGGGCTTGCATTCAATTACTCTGTTGTCAAGTTCACTTACCCTTTCTTCTGCCTCTTCAATCTGGTATTGTGTGTCTCTAATATATTTTTAATTTGAGCCACAGTGTCTTTTATTTCCACAAGGTCTGCTATATTTTATTTAGTCTTTCAAATTCTTCTTTATGCTCTTGTAAAGTCTTCTTGGTTTCCTTTGTGTTTAGCCTTCCCATTGAAGTTGTTTTGGAGATTTGTTTGTACTTTAATTGCTCCAAATTTTTATGTCTTGAGGTTTTTAAATTTGTTCATTTGCCTTATCCATATCTTCCAGATCCTTCAAGTGCTTTGTAATTTTCTGTTGGCTTCAGGGCATTTTCTTGTCTTGATAGGATTATTTTGGTAAGTGCAGAATTATTTGAGCATGTATACATAATTTGGTTTGCTGGGTTGCAGTTTCCCAATGCTACCAGCAGGTGGCGGTCTTGAGGCACAGCTAGCTGGAGTGCAGTTTCTCTAATCTACCAGCAGGTGGCGCTCTCAAGTAGGTCTTCCCTGAACTTCTCTTGTGCGGTGGGCGGAGTCCAAACCGGGTGGGGAACCAATCAGTGCACCATATCTCCATGTGCTCTGGGGAATCCCGGTCCTGGGGCTGCGATTCTGGCCATGATAAGTAGGTAGGGAGTCTGATC
Organism: Choloepus hoffmanni; assembly: GCA_000164785.2. Classification (NCBI taxonomy): domain Eukaryota; kingdom Metazoa; phylum Chordata; class Mammalia; order Pilosa; family Megalonychidae; genus Choloepus; species Choloepus hoffmanni. The sequence goes on from KN192072.1 coordinate 51,078, forward strand.
AAGGGCACCCTACAGTTGGAACATGGGCCCTGCCTGCCAGTTCTCTGCCTGCCTTGAGCCTGCAAGTCTCTGGGGTGTGGGAGGGGCTCCTGATCGCTTGTATGGGGCCCCACCCTTCCCTGCTAATCACTGTTGCACCTTCCCCGACTTCCGTGGTGGGGAGAGCTAACACTGCCCACTGGCTTCCCTCACGGGAGCTCCCCGCTGTCTGACTGTGGAGGATCACCATTCAGCAAACTATCAAGGTATGTGCATGGAAGTGGAGAGCTGCTGCTCACTCACTTGCCCAGTGGTGGTTTTGCTGCTTTCAGCCTGGGGATGGAGGTCCAGAGGAGGAGCTAACGCACCATGTCCATCCAGCCACCATATCCCCTCTGTTTTTTGTTGGTTTCCTCTCTACTTACTGTGGAGGACCCTCTATGGCCAGTCACACCGTGAAACCATGGTCCCTGGTGTCCTCCAGCCCGTTTCTAGTTAGTTGCATGGAGAAGGAGAAGCCTATTCTGCCTCACCTACTCCACCATCTTTCCAGTCCTGCCAATTCATTGTCCTTTTAGAGACTTCATTCCAGGCCTATCAGTAAGGTTAAGGCAGTGCAGGATATTGAAATGCTCCTTCCAGAATTCTGTGATGCTCAACTGGGTGTCAGAGGTGATCTCAAAGCACCTCTGGAAAAGTGCCTTTGTGTACAACATTTTGAAATTCGAAATGACCTGGTCCATGGGCTGGATGAGAGGAGTAGTGTTGAGGGGCAGGAACCTTACGTGATGAAGCTGAACTCCTCCAGTTAAGTCATCCTCCAAGCTTGGAGGGTGGGCATCCACACTGTCCAAAAGCAAGAGAGCTTTCAGAGACAAATCTTTCTCCAGCAAATAATTTTTTCACTGAGGGACCAAAAACTTCATTTATCCACTAAGAGAAAAATTGCCTCATGACCCAAGCTTAGCTGTTTGCCCTTCACATAGGATGGAGTTTGCTTTTTATGACATTATGCTTCTTGCAAACTCATGGGTTTTCACATGATAGACTACTAGAGGCTTAAGTCCCCACTAGCATTCCCACACAATACAGTGAGCCTGTCCTTCATTGGTTTGTGGCCTGGTAATGCCTTCTTTTGTGAAGTAGGTTCTAGTTGGCATTTTTTTCCCAAAAAAGTCCAGTCTCATCATAGTTAAAAACTTGGTGGGGAATAAAGCCTTCAGCCTCTACATAGTGAATTTGGAATTCACTAATTCATCAGCAGTCTTTTTGTTAGCACTCTCTGCCTCGCCATGCTTCATGACACTATGGATGCCGGGCCTCCTTAAAATTATCAAACCGGCCGGCTCACCTTAAAAACTTAAATACTCCCATCATTCGGTCCTGGTTTGCTTTTCAAAAAATTGGCATGCAACACTTCCACTTTTTCAAGTATCATGACTTCCAGTACACTGTCATCTACTAACTGCTCTCCATTTACCCAAATTAATAACAGCTTTTCAACTTCCTAGAGTGTTTGAGAATGCTGCTTTGTTACTACTTTAACTCCTTTCACATCAGCCTTTTATATAACTTCTTTATTCTTAAGGATGGTGGAGACTGTTCTAGGCATATTGTATTTCCTAGCAAGATCAGTAATGCAAACACCACTCTCACTTGCCTTTTATTTCCTTTTTTGTTCAATGGTCATGCGAAGTAATTTTCTTGTCTGCTCGATGCTATCACTGTTCATTTTCTTAGGACCAATGATGAGAAAAACACAAAAATACACAAAATGACCACAGAAGCTAAGACAAGACTGCAAGAGGATGTGCACAGGGCAAGAGCTACCATGTGACTAATGTGTGACCCTTTGTTTCAGCTGGAAAGGAGAGTGAGTGTTCTAGTTTGCTAATGCTGCTGGAATGCAAAACACCAGAGAAGGATTGGCTTTTATAAAAGGGAGTTTATTTGGTCACACAGTTACAGTCTTAAGGCCATAAAGTGTCCAAGGTAACACATCAGTAATTGGGTACCTTCACTGGAGGATGGCCAATGGTGTCTGGAAAACCTCTGTTAGCTGGGAAGGCACGTGGCTGGCGTCTGGTCCAAAGTTCTGGCTTCAAAATGGCTTTCTCCCAGGATGTTCTTCTCTAGGCTGCAGTTCCTCAAAAATGTCACTCTTAGTTGCACTTGGGGTATTTGTTCTCTCAATTTCTCCAGAGCAAGAGTCTGCTTTCAATGGCCGTCTTCAAAATGTCTCTCATCTGCAGCTCCTATGCTTTCTTCAAAGTGTCCCTCTTGGCTGTAGCTCCTCTTCAAAAGTTCACTCTCAGCTGCACTGAGTTCCCTCTGCCCATCAGCTCATTTATATGGCTCCACTGATCAAGGCCCACCCTGAATGGGTGGAGCCACACCTCCATAGAAATATCTCATTAGAGTTATCACCTACAGTTGGGTGGGGTGCATCTCCATGCAAATCTAATCAGCACCAAAACGTCTGTCCCACATGACTGCATCAAAAATATGGCTTTTTCTGGGGGACATAATACATTCAAACTGGCACAGTGGGTAACGAGGCAACTGACACTGACAAGTTCCAGCTTGTGCATCAAGTACCAAATTTGATGAGTTTCAAAGCTGTCAAGTACCAAGCTGTGACTATAATTTGGGAGAGCTACAGCTTGCTAGAGTGCAGTTTTCTAATTGTACCAGCAGGTGGTGCTCTCAAGCCGGTCTTCCTTAAACTTCTCGGGGGCAGTGGGTGGAGTTCAAACCAGCTGGGGAACAAATCAGTGCACCGGTTCTCCCTGTGCTCTGGGGACTGCCTGCCTTGGGGTTGCCAATGTGGGCCTTGCAGTTAGGTGCTCAAGGGCACCCTGCAGATGGAATGTGCCCCACTCCGTGCGTGCTGTGTACCCGTGAGTCGTGAGTCTCTGCGGTGTGGGAGGGGCTCCGGATTGTCCGTATGGTGCCTTCTCCTTTACTTGCTTCTTGCTGGTTCACCTCCTGCCCCAGACCTCTGTGGGGACAGAGGAAATGCTGTCTCCCAGATTCCCTCCAGGGAGCTCCTGGCCATCTGGCTGTGGAGGATCACCTCCCAGCTACTTCCTGCCTGGTGGCAGTCTTGCTGCTGCCAGCCCAGTAGGTAGTCCCAAATGAAACAAACTCACCCTGTCCCTGCAGCTGCTGTGTCTATCGCATTTCTGTCGGTGTTCTCTCCACATACTGTGGGGGACCCTCTATAGTCAGTCACACCTCGAAACCGTGGTCCTGGGTGTTCTCCAGCCCCTCTCTAGTTACTTTCATGGAGGCCTGTTCTGCCTCCCCTATCCTGCCATCTTCTCAAGTCCTGGTCCATGCATATTTAACCTTGTCAAATTTGTCTCCGACAGGTTACAGTCACCAAACTACAGGCTGACCCATAGATAAGTTACCCCGCTCCAGACCAGGACCAGCCACCATGGACCCAACCAGGATAGAAAGAGAGTTCTACACCCTGGCAGGCAGATGATGACACCCTGAATAAGCAGGAACAAGCTCCAGAAGATGGACCTTCATCCCTCAATCTCCCCTTAGGATTAAAGGTGTTGAACTCTGTCAGGGAAGTTGAGGCAGGCTAGCATAATTGTAGCCCATCAGGAGTGGTCTCTGTGCTTAGAGGCTCCAGCCTGCTGGTGCCCCTGTAAAATCTCAAAGCCTTGCTGTCACTTTGCTGCTGGCCTGTCCCATCTGTGAATTCCTTCTCGACAGGCCCCCAAACCTGGAGGAAGATGTCACACCAGTAGGAGCCCAGCCCCGGCCTCATCCAGTGAGCCAGTAACATTATGATCTTGTCAGTTTCTGAAGAGTACACACCAGTTTGTAGAATTCCCCAATATGGGTTTGTCTTTTGTTTCATCATGATTAGATTTGTTATTTAAATTGGTAGGAGGTGATATTGTGCTCTTTTCACTGCCTGATAATGAGAGACACACAATGTTGATCTGTCCCATTATTGGTGATGTTTAACTTTTTTATTACTTGGATAAGATGGTGTCATCCAAGGGTGCTAGACAAGTTCCCCTTGACCCCTGGTGTCACCTCCTGTACTGATTGACCTAGCCATGCTAGCCTCAAACCAAGCATGCAGCCAAGCTGCAACCAAGCTGCAACCAAGTGGAATGGGTATGCATATTTTTAATTTTGTTTTTATAAAGATTTATAACATAGGAGGAAGGGGGATAAGGAGGATAAAAAAATTTATTCAACAAATTGTTCACTTGCTTCATAACTACTATATATTTAAATGAATGGTATGTAGACCTTCCTTTGTAGTCTTGCCATAAAATATGCAAAAGTTAGGGGTGGGCCTGTTTCCAGGTGGGCTTTCCTTCCCCTAGGGCTTTGTTGACATCAGCCAGAGTGGACTCAATGTGCATTTTGCCTGTTATATGAGTGTGGGAGCCCTTGGCCCCCAAGTGTCTTGAAGACTACACACAGCAGTTTGCTTGACCTAGGACAGTTAAGGTTTGACCTATTCTCCTTGTAATATCAGATGCTAAATGTAATCTATGCCTGAAACTACCTCCTCCCTGAGATACTGTTATCTACAAGATAATCTATAATTCTGTCCTCCTCCTTGTTGATTACAATCAATCCCTCCCTATGTTGCAGGAACCCTGCTCCCCAACTTATGCTCTCACACCCATTGGAATGTTGAGCCCTTATAACCAGCTCATTCAGCCTCCCCAAAGGGCAGAGTATTTACATGTTGAGCTCTGAACCTGCCACCATTCAGAGCAGCTCCTGAATCCAGGGCAATGTGACTCGACTTCCCACCCTGTCAGTAAACCCTATAATAAAGGCTCATGTCTCAGAACGTGTCTGGTGCTTTCTTTAGTCCTTTGGCTACAAAAGCCCTCTTGGGCCATGACAATTGGTGAGCCATCCAGGGGACTAAAGAAATCCCAGCCACTGATGACATGAACTTGGGGAAGGGAAAGGGGAAGTCCCTGGGTGGGATACTGGGGTAGCCTGCAACATCTATGTGGGGAGGGGTGGCTACCCTCCTAGATGAATGGGGTCTGCTGAGGTAGTATGGAGATGCATGTAACTCCCTGGCTGGGCTAATAGCCCTCCTGCAACAGGCTGCAGGACTAGTAGGATTTCATGAGAAAAAGGAAAGCTGCCAGGCAACTGCAGCAGTAGCCTGGCTGCTCTTGGAGGCTGTGTGTGAAACAACAGAAAGGACCTTAACAGCTGATGGAGCAGTTGCTGCTTGGGAGAAGAACTGAAGTTAGAAAGGGATATGCAGTTGAGCCAGGCAGAACTGAAAGACGCTCTGGGTAAAAGTTTAGAAATACTGGCATGCCAGCACACTAGAGTAAGAGGGCATAAGCTGCCCAAAGGGCAAGTTAGGCACATCCTAGCTTCCCCTGACTGGGACCCTAAATTGTGGTACCCTGTTGATTCCTTGTCAAAAGATAAGCCCCTGTCTGACTGGGAAATTAAAACTGAGGAAAGTAAACATGTACATTCTCTGGTCCAACAAAAGATGCCTTCCCACAGATGTACTGTGGCAATATATCAGTATAAATTACCAGGGTTATTTAATAGCCCTGTTTTGCCAATGAAAATAACTAATGGCACCTGGCAAATGACTATTTTATATCGAACTTAATTTAGTAACTCCTTTGTTGCAGCTGTGTTGAAAGTAGCTCCTTTGTTGCAGGATATTAGTACTCAGTTAAGCCAATTTCACTTCATGTTAAACCAAGCTAATATTTTATTTAGCATATCTTTAGATCCCTCTAGCCAACTTGCATCCACCTTCACATTGGAAAGAACAATGGAGATTTGCTGTGCTTCTACAAGGATACTTTCAAATGTGGAAACCTCCTTCAGAGCCTGACTACTCTTTTAAGTTCTTGGTTATTGTCTGGTTCAGTAAAACTAAGGCTATTCTTTCTGCTATTATTGGTAAGGTGCAGAATTACCCTATCTCATGTACTCCCAAGCAGTTAATGGCTTATTTAGGATTACTGGATTATTGGTGACCTGTCATACCTCACCTGACACAAATCCTCAAACCTTTGTTTTTGTTAGTTTGAAAGGGGAAAATGGAGTGTTCAAAATGTACTGTGGCACAAGCATAGGCTGTAAGGGGGGTGGACCCCAATGTGCCTTGTGAATTGGGTGTGGCCTGTACTGACATTGGTTTTGGGTGGGGTTCGTGGCAAAGACAACAGGCTAAACATGTACCTAATTATGGAAAGGAGCAGAACTCCTATATAGCCCATTAGAGAAGCAAGTAGTTTGTCCCACTAGCTGCTAGCCCTCCTGAAGTGGCTCCTCCACAAATGCCCACTGTCAACGGATAAGGGAATATACCTGCCTCTGCATGGTATAATGATGGGTCAACACATGGACAGCCAGTCACCTGGATGGCAGTGGCTTTCCAGCCTTGCAATGACACCATCTGGTGGGAGATGCAAAACAGTCAGTGGGACTAAGCTTCATGGATGGTAGTCATCCATGAACCGGGAGATGCTTTAACTGTTTGCATAGATAATTGGGCTATTTACTGAGACCTGGCAGTGTGGATGGCTATATGGAAGCAAGAACAATGGACAGTGGTCAGTCACCCCCTGTGGGGGAAGGAGATGTGGGAAGATATCTGGACCATGAGCCAAAAACATCAGGTAATTATTTATCATCTGTCAGCCCACAATGCTAATTTCCTGCCAGGTAACATATAAGTGGATGCTTTGGCAAAGATCTGCAGCTTAACACCAACAACTCATGAAGTGGCTGAATGGTTGCAGTGGAAGAATGGGCACTGAGAATTTCAAACCACATGGAAACTGGCACAGGAGTTCCAACTGCCCATCACCTGACAGGAGCTGAAAGAGGTGCTAGATGCCTGCCCTTCCTGCTCTCTGCGACAACTCTGGATGCTCCCTCACCAGGTTGGGCACATCAGCCAGAACCAGATCCCCATTACCTGGTGGCAAGCAGATTACATTCGGCCACTCCCTCTGACTGGGGGTGTGATATATGCCTTCACAGTTGTGGATATGGCCACGGGACTTTTGTTGGCATTTCCTATGGGGAAGGCCAACCAATGGGCCTCATTACATAGCCTAGAAAAATTAAGTGCCTTCTTTGGGGTTCCCGCACGTGTTGACAGTGACAGAGGAACTCCATTTACCAGACAGTTAACCCAGATTTGGGCCCTCGAACATGACACCTGCCTTATAACCCTACCATGGCAGGATTAATAGAAAGAATAAATAGCCTTTTGAAGGAGCATTTAAAGGATGACAAAAGCTCCTTATAACAGTGGACTTGGTGACTGTATCCAGCTCTGATCAACATCAACTCCAGGCCTAGGACGGTGGCTCCTGCCCCTGTAGATATGGTAACAGCTGGGCCTGTGCAGGCCTTACAAATTCAAATAAAGGGGCTGGCTGCAGCAGAGCAATGACAATAATTTACTTTTGCCTGTACCACAAACAGTAGAAACTGGGGAAAATAAGGTCGATTGGCCCTGGTCCTGGCCTATGCAGCCTCGTTGGCTGGGTGTCCTAAACCCATGGGTTTGCCCAGAACTTGAATATTTGACTGCAGTTTACCCCCCCAAAAAATGCCTAAAGTTGTATGTATTGTTAACCCTGGGTCCCTCATGCCCCAGGGGACTATATGTATTACCTTGTGGACACTCATTATGCCTAAGTTAACTTTGGATCTGGCTCCTGAAGGTTTTGCACAACCCCAACTGGAAAAGGTGTGGCATCTCAAACCCCCCATAATGCCCCACTACCTAGAACATTATTGTCTATGGACAGAAATGTAGCTTGTGTATTGTTAGATCACCAAGACTTGCCTCTTATTGTATCCCATAAACATCTTTCTTTTCATCCATAGCACTGTAGGAAATACATATCTACAGTGGGCCTTTGCCATAACCTCAGCCCACAACAGGTCTCAGTGCTGGGTATGCACTGAGTTGCCATTGTCTGGTGCCACCAGGCTTTCTGTGGGCCATTGTTCCTGCCAACCAAACAACCTGGGATGCCGTGCTAGTGTGGCAGCACAGCCACCACTGACAAACGTGGAAAGACTACTTCTCCTTCTTGGTCTTGCTGGACATCTTGCCCTCAAAGGCTGAGTCTTATGCATATATATATTCTTTAGTCTATGAACAGGTAAACAAGTCATAGCCTGTATTGGAGTATTCAGAATATGATGGTTTGGGATGGCTCACAGCTGAAACTGTGACCCTAAATAAGGTGGCTCCCATTAGCGTGGAGCACACCAAAGGATATAGAGACATGGAGTGGTTGCCATTAGAACTTTGTGGCCTAACCATCCACTTATAGAAAAGTAGCCTTTTTCAGTGGCAACATGTCAATATTAGCCATGGAGCTTACCCATCCTCTAAGGGATGGCTGTGGACCTGCAGGTAAATTGGTGGCCCTATTTGCCCTATGACTGGACTGGACAATGCACATGGGGGCAACCCTATGTGCCAGGTATTCTGTATGCCACAAAAATCCAGTAATTGGGAAAGGGTAAAAACTAGATAAGAATCCAGTGAACTACTTGGTGGTTTTATCCCTTAGCTTTGTTAGCCTCAGGTGGCACTGCTATGGTAACTGAAAAACATGTAGCTGCTTTAGCTAATCATGCTGCACAGGTGATAAATGAGTCCAAGCTAGCTATATCACTGCTTAATGATTGTGCTGGTTTGAATGTATTATGTCCCCCAGAAAAAGCCATATTCTTTGATGCAGTCTTGGAAGGCAGATGTTTTGGTGCTGATTAGATTTGCATGGAAATGCACCCCACCCAACTGTAGGTGATAACTCTGATGAGATATTTCCATGGAGGCATGGCCCCACCTATTCAGGGTATTATATGGATCAGTGGAGCCATATAAATGAGCTGATGGGCAGAGGGAACTCAGTGAAGCTGAGTGAACTTTTGAAGAGGGGCTACAGCCAAGAGGGACACTTTGAAGAAAGCATAGGAGCTGCAGATGAGAGACATTTTGAAGATGGCTGTTGACAGCAGACTCTTGCTCCAGAGAAGCTAAGAGAGGACAGATACCCCAAGTGCAACTAAGAGTGACATTTTTGAGGGACTGCAGCCTAGAGAGGAACATCCTAGGAGAAAGCCATTTTGAAACCAGAACTTTGGAGCAGATGCCAGACACATGCCTTCCCAGCTAACAGAGGTTTTCCAGACACCATTGGCCATCCTCCAGTGAAGGTACCCAATTGCTGATGTGTTACCTTGGACACTTTATCGCCTTAAGACTGTAACTGTGTAACCAAATAAACCCCTTTTTATAAAAGCCAATCCTTCTCTGGTGTTTTGCATTCCAGCAGCATTAGCAAACTAGAACAATGATGAAACTTCACAGCTTAGAGAAGTAGTTGTACAAAATAGAATGGCTCTGGATATTTTAACTGCTGCTCAGGGTGGAACCTGTGACTTAATCAATATTCAGTATTGTGTATATTTATACCTGATAATTCAAAAAATGTAACAGGCTCTAAATTACATGCAAAATTATATACAAAGTATTGATTAGTTGTCCAATAATCCTTATCTAAATGGTAGAACTCGCTGACTTGGACATGACACCATTTATTGATAGACCTATTGTCTCTTTGTACTGGAATATTAGTGCTATGTTGTTTATTGTATTGTTGTTGTGGACTATGGATGCAATGTCTATCCTATGGTCAATGCAAGTTGCTGCACAGGGGTGGGCTGTAGGAGACACTGGCCTGACTTGGGGCCTGTGAGACTGCGCTCAGCAGCCTGCATGACCCAGGTCAGCTAATGTTTAATCTACCATTTCTGTGTCCTAGAAAGAATGTGTAGCTGGACTATGTATGTGTAGAAACCAGACCTCATACATCAGATGTTAATCTATAGCTTACCTCCTACCTGAACTGCCTAAAATGCTCTCACTCTTGTTGCTATCTACAGAGCAACCTATAATTCTCCTCTCCCTTCCTGCACAACATAATCAATCACCCCTATGTCACAAGACCCCCTTTCCCGCACTTATGCTTTCATACCCTTAGGAATGTCTTTGTCTAGAAAGCCCTTATAACCAGCTTGACCAGTTAGCCTGATTTCATGGTCAACTTCCCTGTGAATGTGGTACCTGCCTGGCATGAGAGAGCCGTTACGATCTCTACAATGACTTCCCATTGTAGGTAAGCCCTGAATAAAAACTCATGTATCAGAAAATGTCCAGTGTCTTCTTTGGCCTCTGGACTGGCGAAGACCTCACAGGCTGTGAAATTTTGTTTTTCACTTTCCTGAGACCTCCCAACTTGATTAAAGTTGAGGTACCACTAAGACTGATTCAGTAGAGGTGGAGGATATTCAGATATCTGCATTTTAACTGGTATCCAAATGATTCCAATGCAAGAAACCCAAAGACCACCTATTTGAAAAACTGTTAGGTGAAGAAATACTTTCTCTTGAGGTGTTTTTGTTGTTGTTCTAAATCTGGTTGGTTCGTTGGATGGTTCTCCTCAGTCTCTATGTTTATAGTGCTCCATTTAAAAGAATGAAGTAAAGTACTTACAGAAAAAGAGTTAAGCTGACAAATTCAGAGTAGGGAGCAAGGGGAAAGGAATTAGAGGTCAGGGATCAAGGAAGAGGCTGGAGGTAAGGGAGGCAAGGAAGAGAGAGCAGTAGTTCTTTTGCCACTTAAATATTTGCTAAGCACTTACTAAATGTCAGTACTATGTTAGGTGATGGAGATTCAAAGGTGAGCCTGATAGGCCTTACCCTGAGTTAATTTACAGCCTAGTGTGGGCTTAAGCAGGTAGGAAGTCACTGTGGAAACAGGGATGATCTGTTTTGATTTGCTAAAGCTGTCAAAATGCAGTACACCAGATATGGACTGCTTTTAACAATGAGGATTTATTAGTTTGTGAGTTTACAGTTCTAAGGCCACAAAAATGTCCAAATTAAGACATTAAGAGGTAGGAAAGGCTGATGGTATCTGGGGTTCCTCTGTCACATGGTATTCTAGTTGCTAACGCAGAGGTGGATTGACTTTTATAAAGGGGGTTTATTTGGTTACACAGTTACAGTCTTAAGGCCATAAAGTGTCCAAGGTAATGCATCTACAAGCAGGTACCTTCACTGGAGGATGGCCAATGGCATCCGGAAAACCTGTTAGCTGGGAAGTCACATGGCTGGTGTCTGCTTCAAAGTTCTGATTTCAAAATGCCTTTCTCCCAGGATGTTCCTCTCTAGGCTGCAGCTTCTCAAAAAAGTCACTCTTAATTGCTCTTGGGGAGTTTGTCCTGTCTTAACTTCTCCGGAGCAAAAGTCTGCTTTAGAAGGCCATGTCCAAAATGTCTCTGTAAGCTGAAGCTCCTCTCTCAGCTCCCATGTGTTCTTCAAAGTGTTTCTCTTGGCTGTAGCAAGCTTGCTCCTTCTGTCTGAGCTTATATAGTGCTCCAGTAATTTAATTCAGACCCACCCTGAATAGGTGGGGCAACATCTCCATGGAAATCATCCAACCAAAGATCTTGTCCACAGTTGCTTGAATCACATCTCCATGGAAACACCCAAAGGATTCCAAAATCTAATCAATACTAATATGTCTGCCCACACAAGATTGTGTAAAAGATAATGGTGTTTTGGGGGGCATAAAACATCAAACTGGCACATATGAGAAGGCACATGGAGATGTCTGCTAGTCCTTCTCCTGGGTTATGGTTTCAAAGTGGCTGTCTCCCAAATGTCTCTGTGCTTCTGTCTCAGATTCTCTGAGCTCTCAAATACTTCTGCCTTTTATCTGCTCAGAGAGGACTCCAGCAAGGTTATTAAGACCCACCTTGAATGGGTGGGGTCACATCTCCATGGAAACAACCTAATTAAAAGATCTCACCACAATAGGTCTGCCACCACAAGATTGGATTAAGGATCCAAGATGGTGGATTAGGAGAGACAAAGCAAAATTTTCCTCTTTGAAAAACACTAGATAAAGGACAGAAAGTGCTCCAGAACAGCAGCTCCAGGGTTGCACTGTCTGGGTAGGGACTTCTACACCCATAGTGACTGTGTACTTGGAGAAACTGAGAGGCTGCATTTGGAAACTGGAGAGTTTTTGGCCTGGAAAGCCACCAGAGAAAGGGCAGTTGGAGTCACAGTCAAGCATAGTGGGGAGTAGCCTTCCATGCCTTGGGCACCCTTCTCATTATCTGGCATGGGTGATAACTCTTCACATACCCACAGCCAAGAGCCCCCATGCCAGGAACTGACCACTGGAGCAGGCAAATGATTATGGAAAGGGGTAGTTTCCACACCCCAAACATTCATCTTTGCAGCTGGCTGGGAGACACCCCTTCACAACATCGTGGCCGGGAGCTTCCTTGAGGCAATTCAGGATTCAGTGGACTTATGATGGCACCCACTCTTCCTCCACAGAAGCCCACAGTGTGCACAGCCTAGAGACAGGGGTGCTGCGTGGAAGTGCCAGAAGCCCTTGTGAAATCCCAGGGACTCATAGGCCCATGGCAGAGAGGGGACTGTGGGGACTCTTAGCTGGAGGGTGAGACATGTAGGTCTGCAGCCCCAGGGTATTCCACCTGTAGCCCCAAAATGGCTGGAACCACTGTTTCTTGGAGCAGACTCCCTGTCAAACTGCACAGAGCACAACCCCCACCCACAGGGCTGCCAGTTCCCACTGCACACTGAAAATTAGTGCACTGATTGACCGCCACATGGTTTGGGCCCCCACTCAGTGCATAGACAAAGTTGGGGAGAACCGCCTTGAGGGTAAGAGATGGCTCGGGAGCGCTATGTGCTGGTAGGTCAGGGAAAGTGCACTCCACCAAGCTATAGCTCTGTTAAATGTTCAAATAAGCCTGCATATCCTAAAAGAATGCACATCCTAAAAGATAAGCAAATGCCAAGAAGCAAAAAATAAATAAATAAATGAAATAAAATAAAATAAAATAAAATAAAATAAAATTATAAAGCATATGAAGAAACCAGAAGATATAGATAACTCAAATGGCCAAATTAAAAAACCAGAGGGGAGACAGAACTTGGAGCAATTAATCAAAGAAGTACTCACAAACATCAATATCATGGCTCAGGATATAAAGGGCATGAAGAAGAATCTAGAAGAGCATAAAGAATTTGCAAGAGTAAATAAAAAATAGTGGATCTTATGTAAATAAAAGATATTGTTGATCAAATTTAAAAGATTCTTGAGACACATAACACCAGATTTGAAGAAGTAGAGGAACGAATTTGTGAACTTGGAGATAATGTGATAGAAAGTGAAAGCACAAAAGAACGAACTGTTAAAAAAATAAAAAAATTTGAAATGGATCTCAGGGAAATGATGGACAAAATGAAGGGCACAAATATAAGAATCATTGGTTTTCCAGAAGGGGGAGAGAAGGGTAAAGGACTAGGAAGAGCACTCAAAGAAATTGTTGGGGAAAACTTCCCAACCCTTCTAAATGACATAGATATGCAAATCAAAGATGCCAAACAAACTCCAAATAGAATGAATCCAAATAAACCCGCTCTGAGACATATTCTGATCAGACTGTCAAGTGCTGAAAAGAAGGAGAAAGTTCTGAAAGCAACAAGAGACAAGCAATTCACCATATAAAAGGGAAACAACATAAGACTAAGTACTGATACTCAGCAGGCACCATGGAGGTATACATGACATATTTCAAATCCTGAAAAAGAAAAATTTCTGGCAAAGAATTCTTTATCCAGCAAAGCTCTCCTTCAGAATTGAGGGAGAGCTTAAAGTTTTCACAGACAAATGCTGAGAGAATTTGCTAACAAGGGACCTGCCCTACAAGACATACTAAAGGGAGCTCTACCAGCAGAGAAAAAAGGAAAGAAGAGGGTGGTCTGGAGAAAGAATGGAAGAGTTTTAGTAAGGATACCTTAAAGAAAATAGAGAAAGAGGGGAAAAAATACATCTGAGAACTAAAAACCAGAGGATAAGATGGCTGATTCAAGAACTGCCTTCACAGTAATAATGTTGATTGTGAAGGGATTAAACTACCCAACTAAAAGATACAGATTGGCAGAATGTATTTAAAAATATGAATCATCAATATCAATATGTTGCTTACAAAAGACTCATCTTAGATCCAGCAATGCATAGAAATTGAAAGTGAATGGATGGAAAAAAATATTCCATGCAAACTACAGCCAAAAGAAAGCAGGGTAGCAATATAAATTTTAGATAAAATAGACTTTAAATGCAAGAATGTCATAAGAGACAAAGAAGGACATATTTTAATAAAAGGGACAATTCTTCAAGGAGAAATAACAATCATAAATGTTTATGCACCTAATCAAGGTGCTCCAAAGTACATAAGACAAACACTGGCAAAACTGAAGGAAGCAATATATATTTCCAGAATAATTGTGGAAGACTTCAATACTTCACTCTTTCCTATAGATAGATCAAGACAGAGAACAAATAAGGAAACTGAACACCTAAACAATGTGATAAATGAATTAGACATATATAGAGCATTACATCCCAAATCACCAGAATATACATTCTTCTCTAGTGCTCATGGAACTTTCTCCAGGATAGATCATATGCTGGGGCATAAAACAAGTGTCAATAAATTTAAAAGAGATTGAAATTATTCAAAGCAGATTCTCTGATCACAGTGGAACACAACTAGTAGTCAATCACCATCAAAGATCTAGAACATACACAAGTATCTGGAGGCTAAACAACACACTTCTAAACCATCAGCAGGCCAAAGAAGAAATTGCAAGAGAAATTGCTAAATATCTAAAGACAAATGAAAACAAGAACACAGCATATCAAAACTTATGGGATGCAGCAAAGGCGGTATTGAGGGGGAAATTTATAGCTCTAAATTCATACATTAAAAAGGAATTAAGAGCTAAAATCAAAGAACTAATGGAACAACTAAAGAAGGTAGAAAGTGAACAGCATACTTAACCTAAAGCAAGTAGAAGAAAAGAAATAACAAGGATTAAAGCGGAAATGATATGTAAAACAAAAAATAGAATAAATAACACCAAAAGTTGGTCCTTTCAGAAGATTAACAAGATTGACAAGCCCTTAGCTAGTCTGACAAAGTAAAAAGAGAGAAGGCCCAACTAAAAAAATAATAAATGAGAGGGGACATTACTGTGGACCCTGAAGAAATTTTAAAAATCATAAGAGGATACTATGAAGAACTCTATGCCAATAAACTAGATAATTTAGAGTAAATGCATAATTTCTTGGAAACACATGAACAACCTAGACTAACCAGAGAAGAAATAGAAGACCTCAACAAACAAATCACAAGCAAAGAGATCCAATCAGTCATCAAAAAGCTTCCTACAAATAAAAGCCCAGGGCCACATGGCTTCACAGAATTCTGCCAAACTTTAAAAAAACAAAAAACAAACAAACAAAAAAACTGACAGCAATCCTACTTAAACTCTTTCAAAAAATTGAAGAAAATGGAACACTACGTAACTCACTTTATGAAGCCAACATCACTCTAATACCTAAACCAGATAAAGATGCTAAAAGAAAAGAAAACTACAGGCCTATGTCCCTAATGAACATAGATGCAAAAATTCTCAACAAAATACTGGCAAATCAAATCCAAAGACACATTAAAAAAATCATACACCATGACCAAATGGGATTCATTCCAGGTATGTAAGGATGGTTTGACAAAAGAAAATCAATGTAATACAACACACTAACAAATAAAAAGGGATAAATCAAATGATCTTCTGAATAGATGCTGAAAAAACATTTGACAAAATTCAGTATCCTTTTTCATAAAAACACTTCAAAAGGTAGGAATTGAAGGAAACTTCCTCAATATGATAAAGGGCATATCTGAAGAACCCACAGCCAGTATAGTACTCAATGGTGAGAGACTAAAAGCCTTCCCTCTAAGATCAGGAACAAGACAAGGATGACCCTGTCACCACTACTATTCAACATTGTGTTAGAATTTCTAGCCAGAGCAATCCAGCAAGACAAAGAAATAAAAGGCATCCAAATTGGAAAAGAAGAAGTAAAACAGTCATTATTTGCAGATGATATAATCTTATATTTGGAAAACCCTGAGAAGTCTATGACACAGCTACTTGAGCTAATAAATTTAGCAAAGTGGCAGGATACAAGATTAATGCACAAAAGTCATTAATGTTCCTATACACTAGAAATGACCTAACTGAAGAGTCACTCAAGAAAAAGATTCCATTCTCAATAGCAACTAAAAAATTAAGTACCTAGGAATAAACTTAACCAAGGATGTAAAAGACCTCTACACAGAAAATTACATAATTCTACTAAAAGAAATAGAAGGGGACATAAAGAGGTGGAAAAATATTCCATACTCATGGATAGGATGTCAATCCTACACAAACTGATCTACAGATTCAATGCAATTCCAATCAAAATTCTAACAACTTACTTTGCAGACTTGGAAAAACTGGTTATCAAATTTATTTGGAAGGGAAAGGGGCCTTGAATTGCTAAAAACATTCTAAAAAAGAAAAACAAAGTGCAAGGACTTATACTTCCTGACTTTGAAGCTTACTATAAAACCACAGTAGTCAGAACAGCATGGTATTGTCACAAAGATTGATACATTGATCAAAGGAATCCAATTGAGAATTCAGAATAGACCCCCAGATCTATGATCGACTGACTTTTGATAAGGCCCCCAAATCCACTGCACTGGGACATAACAGTCTCTTCAACAATGGGGCTGGGAGAACTGGATATCCATACCCAAAAGAATGAAAGAGGACCCCTACCTCACACCCTAAACAAAAGTTAACTCAAAGTGGATCAAAGACCTTGTTCTAGTTTGCTAATGCTGCTGGAATGCAAAACACCAGAGATGAATTGGCTTTTATAAAAGGGGGTTTATTTGGTTACACAGTTACAGTCTTAAGGCCATAAAGCATCCAAGGTAACACATCAGGAATCAGGTACCTTCACTGGAAGATGGCCAATGGTGTCCAGAATACCTCTGTTAGCTGGGAAGGCACGTGGCTGGCGTCTGCTCCAAAGTTGTGGCTTCAAAATGGCTTTCTCCCAGGACGTTCCTCTCTAGGTTGCAGTTCCTCAAAAAAGTCACTCTGAGTTGCACTTGGGCTATGTGCCCTCTCTCAGCTTCTTTGGAGCAACAGTCTGCTTTCAATGGCCGTCTTCAAAATGTCTCTCATCTGCAGCTCCTGTGCTTTCTTCAAAGTGTCCCTGTTGGCTGTAGCAAGCTGGCACCTTCTGTCTGTGCTGATATGCTGCTCCAGTAATCAAGGCCAACCCTGAATGGGTGGGGCCACACCTCCATGGAAATTATCAGATTTATCACCTACAGTTGGGTGGGGCACATCTCCATGGAAACACTCAAAGAATTCCAATCTAATCAGCAGTAAAATGTCTGCCCCACAAGACTGCATCAAAGAATATGGCTTTTTCTGGGGGACATAATACATTCAAACTGGCACAGACCTCAACATAAGAGTACCATAAAAATCCTAGAAGATAATGTAGGGAAACATCTACATGACCTAGTATTAGGAGGTGTCTTCTTAGACCTTATACCCAAAGCACAAGCAATGAAAGAAAAAATAGATAAACGGAAACTCCTCAAACTTAAAAAACTTCTGCACCTCAAAGGAATTTGTCAAAAAGGTAAAGAGGCAGCCAATTCAATGGAAGAAAATATTTGGAAACCATCTATCTGATAAGAGACTGATATCTTGCATATATAAAGAAATCCTAGAACTCAATGACTATAGTTCAAACAGACCAATTATAAAATGGGCAAAAGATATGAAAAGACATTTCTCTGAAGAGGAAATACAAATGGCTAAAAAACACATGAAAAAATGTTCATCTTCACTAGCTATTAGGGAGATGGAAATCAAGACCACAATGAGATATCATCTCACACTAATTAGAATGGCTGCCATTAAACAAACAGGAAACTACAGATGCTGGAGAGGATGTGGAGAAATTGGAACTCTTACACATTGCTGATAGGACTGTATAATGGTAACAGCCACTCTGGAGGACAGTTCAGTGGTTCCTCAGAAAACTAGATAATAACTTACCCTATGATCCAGCAGTTTCACTTCTTGGTATATACCCAGAAGATCTGAAAGCAGTGACACCTACAGATATTTGCACACTGATTTTTATAGCATCATTATTCACAACTGCCAAGAGATGGAAACAATCCAAATGCCCTTCAGCAGATGAGTGGATAAATAAAATGTGGTGTATACACACAATGGAATACTACGTGGCAGTAAAAAGGAACAAGGTTATGAGACATGTGACAAAATGGATGAAACTTGAAGACATAATGTTGAGTGAAATAAGCCAGACACAAAAGGAGAGATATTGTATATTACCACTAATGTGATCTCTGTGGAAAATGTAAATTTGGTGTCTTAAAATGTAGAATACAGGGGTTCTAGAGATAGTCAAAACCTAGTGAAGGGGAAACAATAACCTAATATATACAGATGTGAGAATGAGGGTGAACTTAATGGTATGGGAATGGTCAGGAGTGAGTATGGTTCATTAATGGGATTATAAGTATCAGTGATGCATTGAAGGTGAACATGTTCGTAAATGGTTGTTCAAAGGCAAGTAACCCATGGAGTAGCACCACAAAGTCAAATAAGTGTTACCATGATATACTTCTAAGGTATGACACTGCTGCAGGGGGTTAACAACAGAGTGGTATGGAAAAACTACCCATTACATATGAATGACTATATTTAATAGGAGTATCTTACCAACTCTGAATAATTAGGAGCTGATAAGAGCTCTGGGATGTATTATGTTATGATAATTGTTTAATGTTAAGAGTGATGACTGTACAACTAAGTGAAGATAATATAAGAAGCTGACTGTTTATCTTAGGATAGAATATATTTTAAGTCAAGTTAGGAACCCACTACTTAATTAATCAAGCCCTTGACTTGAGACTTGCTCTTGTGAAATTTAGGGTTGTAAATAGGAGGCTGAGCCCTCCTCTAATTATGCTTAAGCGGAGCCTCCAGGCAACCTCTTTGCTCAGATGTGGCCTCTCTCTCTAAGCCCAACTTGGCAAATAAATTCATTAACCCCCCCTCCCCTCCAAGAGGGGCATGACTCCCAGGGGAATGAATCCCCCTGGCAGCATGGGACATGATCCCCAGGAATGAGCCTGGCCCTGACAGTGAGGGATTGAAAATGCCTACTTGACCAAAAAAGGGAAAAAAAAGAAAGGTAACAAGCTGAGGTCACAGAGGCTGAGAGATTCTAAATAGAGTTGAGAGGCTGTTCTGGAGGTATCTCTTATGCAAGCTCCAGCTAGACATACCAATTGGCCACTGCATGCCATGCCCTTACCAAAAGAAGTCCCCAAATACCTAGGTCCCTACCTGAGATTCTATAAAAGATGCACTCACTAAGTTTTATCTTTCAGAAACTTAAATCCACTAGAGTGTTCCTACACCAGACAAGTCCTAAAACCCAGAGACAACAGCCTCTTCAAGATCAACTATCAGATGCAGACCCCTTTGCAATACTGTTGACACCCCCTTTCAATATGAATAAGTTAGGGTGCTCACTTCCTAGGCACCCCTGAAGATGGAGAAAGAGATTAAATGAGAGGAAGGAGTAGTAACAAACAAGATTGAACAAAGGTATATGAATACTGAAACTTTATATAATTTTATATATATATATATATATATATATATATATATTTGGATACTGGGGTGTTGGAGTGGCTGGAAGGAGGTAAATTACATGTTGGAACTGTAGCCTATAGCATCCCTTGGGATTTGCTCTATAGCTGCTTGTGGAATTGTGCCTTGAAGGTCTTCACCTTTCTGTATATACCTTGTATTGCATAATAAGGAAAGAACTGAAATTGTGGACTGTAACCCATAACAATTTTTGAAGTTACCTATGTGACTGCTTGTTGAGCTATACATTGAGAGATGACATCTTTCTGTATGTATGTTATATTTTACAATAATAGAAATGGTTGAAATTGTGGAACTTTGACCCATGACATTCTTTGAGATTTGCTACTAGTGAAATTGTACATTGAAAGTTATCACTGTTATATATTAATGTTAAAGTTCACAATTTAAAAAATGGAAAAAAAAAAGATTGGATTAAAAGAATATGGCTTTTCTGGGGTACATAATAGATTCAAAGCAGCACAGGCCCCTAACCCAGGCCTGGAGCTTCATGCAAGGTTTCCTGGTGGGATGCTGTGTGCTCTTGATCAGGGTCAGTAGTCCTGGAGGTAGAGTCCTGGAGAGACCAAGAAGGCTCCAGAGAAAATTCATGCTAATTATCCCCCCCCCACACACACACTCAGATATATAAACTGTTTATTAATAGACAAAGCCTATAGACCTATTTCTTCTTGGACACACCCACAGTGGGACCATAGCAGCTAGTGGTTTTAGTATGTTGAACTTGGAAACAACCCCAGAAATAGCACAGACGTCTGTGGGCCCAAATCTTCTTCACTCACTTCAGGTCTTCACCGAGCTTGTTGTCCAGACCTTGGCCAGGGCCTGGCTGTATGTTACATCCTTCGTGTCGTTCTTTCTGAGAACCAGTCTGGGATCTTGTACTGGAATCGATTCTGCACTATGGTGAGCACACGTTTCACCTTATTCTCAGAGGGGTGTCCTGACCTTTGGCGATGTTGACTTCTGCTTTCTTCAATACCACAGGAGCATATCTTCACCCCACGCTCTAAAAGGCAGTGATGGCAAAGGCTATTTTCCACTGCCCATTGATGTTTTTTTTTTTTTTTTTCATCCTGACCCTTTTATTGTTGAACTTAAATAAAAGGCACTTAAATACAATGGTGAACGTACAGGGCAAAACAGAATCATAAAATTTAATGTTGAATAAACGGCAAACCGAATGTTTGTGTCTCCAAATTGGCTTTGAACCCCAAACTGCTTAAAAATGGGTATGTTCACAGTTAACAGCTATTAGTTTATAGGTGAAAGAATGGTCGAAGTTGTTCCAGTTGAAATTCCTGGGAAATTCTCTCCTCTAGAACATCCTGGAAGGTGCAAAGGCCATGTCATGCTTCAAAGTATATAAAAATAAAAGCACATCTAACAATAGTTCTGCTTCTAGAAAACAACATGAACATGTCAAGAAGACTGATAAAGGACCACTGTTAATATTTTTACGATACTTCACTTTCAAAAGGCAGTTTCTTTATACATTTATAATATTTAAAATAGGATTCTAATGATTATAATTCTTTTCTTGTTATATAAATAAGGGTAATAAAATATTTTTTATTTAGAATAGCCCCCTGTCCTCCCGACCACCCCCCCCCAGCATCTTGCTTCGGGGAGGGGGCCATGCACAGCCACAGGCCAGTACCCAGCCCAGTGGTGCCTTCAGGAGGCCGGGAGCCAGCACCAATATGGAAGGTTTGATGCTGAGCAGAAATACTACTCTGATCTCTTCTACTGCGACATCTAGAGTACCAAGAAAGTGGCGGCCAATGGGCAGATGCTCTAGCTGTTCTGGGTGGCGCAGCTGCCCAACAATGTGGTTCTGCAGATTACGGTGTGTTATGGAGCAACAAGACTTGGTTATTTTGGAAGAAGTCAGTTCTATATTGCTTTGAAACTTGCAGCTGCTGCCAGTCTCGATTCCCCTTACAAGTGGAAAGTATTAATTCAGTAAAAGACCTTCCTCTGCCAAGATTTGTAACTTCCAAGAATGAACAGGAATCTCTCCATGTGGCCTCATATACTTCATATTCTGAAAATCCAGAGTCTTATTCTGGTGTGATTACTCTACCGCCCAGCCGTGGACAAGTGAAAAAGGATCCATAAGCCATGACGCCGTCCAGCCTCATGTACCTACAGATCAGTAGGAACCACATCCCCTGTTGTTTCACCCCAGCAGTGCACGCCGATCTCTCTACACGCGCGGCGGAGCACAGCTGCCATCCCAGTGAGGGAAACAGTGAGAGGTCCCTTACGGGGCAGGGCCTTTTTGGTCTCAGTTTGGCGAAGTGCAATCAGGTCCTCTTGCTGGTGATGCAGTGTGGTCAGGGTGCTCCCCACCTCCACCTCAAGAAAACTGGGGTCAGTTTTGCAGATAATCCCTGTCCTAGTTTGCTAATGCTGCAGGATGCAAAACACCAGAGATGGGTTGGCTTTTATAAAAAGGGGGTTTATTTGGCTACACAGTTACAGTCTTAAGGCCATAAAGTGTCCAAGGTAACACATCAGTAATCGGGTACCTTCACTGGAGGATGGCCAATGGCGTCCAGAAAACCTCTGTTAGCTGGGAAGGCACATGGCTGGCGTCTGCTCCAAAGTTCTGGTTTCAAAATGGCTTTCTCCCAGGATGTTCCTCTCTAGCAAGCTTGCTCCTCTTCAAAACATCACTCACAGCTGCACTCAGTTCCCTCTCTCTGAGTCAGCTCATTTATATGGCTCCACTGATCAAGGCCCACCCCGAATGGGCAGGGCCATGCCTCCATGGGAACATCTCATCAAAATCATCACCCACAGCTGGGTGGGGCACACCCCAAGCAAATCTAACCAGCACCAAAACGTCTGCCCCACAAGACTACAAAGATAATGGCATTTGGGGGACACAATACATTCAAACCGGCACATTCCACCCCCTGGACCCCAAAATGACATTATCTTTCCAAATACAAAATGCATTCATTCCATCACAATATCACAAAAACTTAAATCATTTCAGTAACAAAAGTTAAGTACAAGATCCCATCAAAATCAATTATAGGCATGGCCAGTCCTAAGGCATGATTTTTCTTTAGCTGTGGATCTGTGAATTTAGAACAAGTTATGTGCTCCCAATATACAAAGGAGAGACATTCATAGGATAAACATTTCCATTGCCATAAGGAGAAACAGTAAGGAAAACAGAGTTAACAGGACCAAAACAGTTCCTAAAACCCACAGGACAAACTCCATTAGATTTCAAAATCTGGGAGTCATTTACAGAACAATGTTGAATCCTTGGGGCTTGAGAGAGCAGGAGTCTAACGCTTCCTAAGTGCCTTTGTGGCAGCCCTTTTCTCTCCAAATGCTTGGGTGAGTGCTCCAACATATCCACTCATTGGGGAGACCACCTTCTCGGCCCCACCCTCCTCAAACATCGGGGCAGCACCCGGATTCCCTTCCATCTCCGGGGCACATGCTCAACCCCTTCAGAACAGTGTGGTGGCAGCCAGGCTCTCCCCAGTTCCCTGGGAATGTGCTCCGCCCTCTTTGGGACCTCAGATGGCAAAACTCTTCCAGAGCATCGAGGCGGAAAGCCCACCCTCGACCTCCAGGGCAAACTCACCCTTTCCATGCATGTGGGCTGCTCTGCTCTCCCAGCCCGAGACCTCTTGACTCCAGACCTCAACCTCCATGGCTCTGTCTTTGAAGAAATTTTTCCTTTAATTTTTTCCTTGTCTGTCTCCTCCAGTCCAGACCGGCAATGGCTCTGTCTATAAAGATCTCACAAAAATTCTGTTGGCTTTGCATGAAGCACACAGGGGTCAAAGCCATTAGACAATAGGACTTTCCACAAATCCTTTCTGGATAATTCCATCTCCAATCTTGGCTTGTACTGAAATGGCGGCTGGGTTCTGTGTTTGGTTACATCCTCATGTTGGGCTATAGCTTCAGGGATTCCAACCCCTGGAAGCTCGTAATTTTCCCAGCGATCAGCTTCTGGTCTG